>JAWWML010000062.1:10111759-10147668 GCA_035047165.1 Ormyrus rosae
TTTTTTTTTTTACTCTCTTTATATAAATTCAGAAAAATGTTTAAAAAAAAAAAAAAAAAAAAAAAAAATGTAAATCGCGTGTACGAGTTGAAAACTAAAAACCTTTTAGAAAGTTGCTAATAAAAATACCATGTCGTTTTATTTTCTTATAAAAAAATTACACTGTAACCAAAGCTTACCGTCGTAGAAGCCAACAGTAAGGGCCATATTTACTCTATTTCGGTTAGCTCGCCATTCCAGAACAGAAGGTGGATAATTTCTTGGAACTTGTTGAGCACTTGCCGGATTACTGCCTATTGTTTTTAATAATGCTCTTTCGCCTTGGAGAAGTTTCCGCTGACAATAGGCTTTGTATCCGTCGTAAGCATGGTCAGATACGAACCTTTATAAAATTTCAAAAATTTAGTTTCCAATTGTTTAGATCCCTTTGTGCTTTGGAAATGTACACTTACTTTAGAATATATTTGAATAATGTTCGACTGGGATGAAAAGCTGACAAGCAATTGGACAAAAGTAACCATCCTCTTTCTTTGTTCGCATCATTATCATTCTTCCAGGTTTGATTGGCTAGTTGGCACAATATTTCGTCTCGTAATTTTTCGTTCACAATTCCCTTGTTAACGATATAGTCTCCAAGAGCTTGTTCGCGCTTGCCGTTGAGATTGTTCTCATTCATAAAGCGCAGAATCAGCTTGAATATCATTAGGGAATCCGTATAATCCTGATCGCGAGCTTTGGCCAGGAAAGGTGTTTTTATAGGTTCTCGTTTCATGCCGAAAATATGACTCTTGAAGTAGATATTGGTGAATTTGGAGAATTGGTACTGATCAATATCTGACGGTAATGCGTACATCTGTGTAAGTGGAATGACACTTCCGACGACTTTTATCAGATTTCTTTCGCTATGAGTCGGGTTCCAATCTGAAACAATAACTCAATTCAGCATAATTCATCGAAGACGGTTGAATCAATGTTTATCCAAGCAATAATTACCATCCAATTTGCTGTAGATAAAGGCGAGCTCGGCAGGTATTTCCAAATGGTTTACTCCAGCCACGGCTCTGGACACTCGTTCCTGTTCTTCTCGCTGCTGCTTAGCCTTGGCCCGTTCCCGGCTAGCCCGTTCTAGCTCCGCTCGCTTAGCCATCTCCTCCTTGAGTATTTGATACTTTTCGCGCTGCTTCTTACCTCGGTAGAGCTTCTGCGCCATTATGGCACCGCGCTTCAGGGCTCGGAACTTCTTGCGTTCCCGATATCCCCGGTAGACAGCCTGAAGCAGCACGGTGCTGCGTGAAATGTTGAGGAATCTTCGTCGGGCGAGGAAACCTCTTGTGTATCTACAGGAAGAGACATTTTCTTTTAGGGAATAGTTCGAAATTAAGAATAAAGGTCCAATTACCTCTGTACAGTGACGGCGGCGCGTTCGAGGATCAGTGCTCGATTGTACTCTAAAGTTCTTTCCAGAGATTCTCGTAAAAAGACCCTGGTGAGACCCAGCTGGTACTGCATCTGCGCGTCCTTCGGAGCAGCTTTTTCGAGGATGATGCGACAGAGTTCCTTGTTGGGTGCACCTCGGGGTAGACTTGTTGGCACTAGATATCGGTACCGATCGACAAAGTGGGCGAACGGAAGACGAACCGGGTAACCAGTCTTGCGGATGCGAATCGTTTCGAGCATTCCCGTGTAGCGCAGCTGCTCCAGTACGCAAGGCATGTCGAACTTCATCGGCGCCTTCTCCGTGTTTGGCTTGATGCAGCGGACGAACCATGGATTGCACCTATTAGAATAGAAAAATCGTACGGACTAGAATCAGAATTATGCATGAGAGCAACAATGAAAGTGTGCGTGCTACTTTTAGCCCTCTCGAAGAATCAAATTGATAATAATACTTTCATGCTGTTCGTGTTAAATAACGATTTGATTGAACCATCCATGTAATTACAGTTGCCATTTAATTGTAATCCATGTGAACGATTTGCACCAGATTGGTAGATAATATTCTTAAATTGAGTAATTTAAGAATTAGGTCTTTACTTTTTTGCATTCGTTAGCAATTCTTATCAAGTATGAATGTAAAATAAAATCCTGTTAATTAAGTGACTGAACAAAAGACTATCTCACTTAGCTTTCACTTATTAACTTTCCCATCGAATAAAACCACGGTTTTAAAATTTTTTTCTGCACTCCTTTCACTACGTGCATACGTAATACAGTTTCAAAATTAAATTACGTACTGTGACATTGACTCCAAAAGCTGCTGCAAACTGTCATGGAATCGAGCTGAAACTGTGGGAGTTCTTGGTTTCATGGTAACAAATCTGCCGTTTGGTTTGTTGATGGTTTTGTTAGCTTCGTGTGCGTTTCTCACGTGCTGGAACATTTTGCTCACCATCTGCTCAAGATTAATAGTCATTTAATACCAATCTTTCAATTTTAACTGTAAATGCACATATTTATTTTCAAGGCTTACGTTAATTTTACTGCTAATCAGCAGCTCCACGACGTCTGGTCTTAAGGTATCTCGATTTTTGTCTAAAAATCCGTCCACGTTGTACCAAACTTGTCCAGCGTAATGTTTGATGGCAAATTCCGCAGAGCTCATTCTCGGTCTTGAATACAATTCACTAAGTGCATGATTGTAATGGCACTTTTCGAGGAAAGAAAGATCTGTTGCTTTTGGAAAATTACTCTCGTCGTCCAAGAGGTGTAAAATTCCCACTGGTTTCTTGGCAATCAGATGAATTATGGGCAAATTATCCTGTAAAATTTAATATGTAATTGGTAGATAACTAATAGCAGAGAATAAATTCTCAACGACGCAGTAAAAAAGTTAAAAACAAAACAAAGTAAAAGTTTGACTCTGAAAAAAAGTAACGCAAGACACTGCAAATAAAAGAGAAAGAGCCGAAGCGTGCAATCCGTAATGGCTCACCGTGTAATTGATGGTGGTCCAGTCGATTTTCTCCTTGGCGTACTCCTGCTGCTCCAGTTTGAAAATGTGCTTGTTGAAGTAAAAGTGCAGATTCTCGTTCGCGTAATTAATGCAGAGCTGCTCGAAGCTGTTCTCCGCGAAGTTCTCGAAGCCGAATATGTCGAGGATCGAGATGGCGGCGGTCTGCTTCGTGCCCTTGTAAACGATGTGATTGACCCGGGCGACCAGCCAGGAGAACAGCGAGCTGTAAAGCGCCTTGGCGAAGGCGTCGCGGGCGTCGAGCGCCTGATCGATATTCAGAGCCGTTAGCACTCGTTCGTTTCTTGCTTCCTGAAAATTCAGCCAGCGGAAAAAGAATGCGCTTTAGTGACTTGTATTTGCGCGGGCATATACACGGGTAAAGGCTCTTTTGCTCGTGCTCGTAATGCGCGGATCCGTTATGCGAAAGAATATACGTCTTTATGAAGTCGGTTCGTAAAAGTCTGCTTCTGGGTCCGCGCCTAACGTATCCAGTTATTTCTGTTCTGGAGAAATTGTTTCGCGCGCGGCAATGTTTTCGAAATGCTAATTTAGTCACAATAATAAAAGTGAAGGTAGGGAATGTGCCTAATATGCCGTTTAAAAGTGATTCGCGGGTTTTTGTTTTTGTTACATTAAAGTTACTTTCACAGCGGAAACGTTATTCTCTCTGCCGTTATCGCTAAAAAAAAAATGGAAAAGGTCTATTGCTTGAAAAATGTTAAAGTTCATTTCAAGCTCAGCGAGAAACGGCTTTAAGCTCGAAAAGCATTAAAACCGTTTATGGCGAGTCGTAGAATAGTAACTCAAAGTCGAGGGCTTATTTACGACTCCTAAATATTGAAAACTTGTATGTTTACCGTGGTCTTGGTCGTCAGGGCGCGTATGATGCCGTCCGAGTTGATCTGCAATAGATGAGCTGCCCATCGTATTTCAGCGTCGGAGCCGACTTCCACGCCCTCCTGGCCGTGTCTCATCTGCTTACGATGAAAGTAAACGTTGCCGAGGTGCAGCACGCTGCTCAGTATCTTGAAAATGGTGTCCTGCTCCTCGGACGTGAAGCCAAGGACTTGCATCGCCGACAGGAGAGCTTTGAAGTCCTGGGTATCGTTTTTACCATCGATGTCGCAGTTTCCACCCTGCAATCATTAATGTTTATGTTTGACCTTTTGATTTAAAAAGTATTTCTAAGGTAAAGTAGAACTGAGGAGAGAGATGTAGATATAGCTTCGGCTGCATAAATTTTCAGTCACTGTTTTGAAATGAAAATTTGTTAATTTTAATTTGTGATACGCAAGGAATGAATTATTAAAATAAAAACGAAATAAACACCGCAATACTAGAACAGAGAGTTTTAATCATTCAGAGTTATACTTAATCGCGGATCGGTGCAATAGTTGGACATCCAAATTGGGTTTAGTTTACATAGTTCAACTACTGCAAACATTGAATTCATATCAGACGAGTACTTGCGCAATATCAGCAGTTTTTACTGTAATCTTACAATTTCATTTTAATGATGTTTTAAATTTTAAAGTCACAGATTGACTTCAAATTACCGTAATAATTTTACATCAAACAGATATCAGAAAATAAAAAGTTCCAGCATTTTTAGTTCTATTATAATTTGCATCGTTGTTCAACTACTGCTTCCATTTTTCACTCTGTACCGTTATACTACAGTTTATCTTATTTATTTAAACGTTAAATAAAATTAATTTAATTTTCTCACTTGATTCAGGTAAAAGTATTTATCTGGAGTCAGCAGTCCGTATTTATCTCGAAGCTGTTGATCGAGACCAGATAAAAGTTCGTAGAAAACGTGATAATTTCGTTCATCAGTAGCTTGTGTCACAATTCTACTTTTCTCTAGGAGGTACTGCGTCACTCTTCCACCGACGATCACACCACTACGAAAAATAACGACAATATTAGAGTCGATTCTCTTTAGTAAAAATTGCCGATTAAAAATAACAACACTCACTCCCGGAAAAAGACCTCTAGATATTTCCCAAAACGACTGCTGTTGTCGTTCCTGGGCGTTTTGGCGTTGCCGAAGCTCTCGAGCAGAGGAGCGGCTTCCAAAATCTGTTCGGTGACGAGATTGCTGGGCGCTCGATTGACTGCCGCCAGGTACTGCATGACCAGCTTGGTAGATTCGGTTTTGCCCGATCCGGACTCACCGGAAATCACGACCACCTGATTGGCACTTGCATTGTTTGCTGCACTCACTTGGCTGTATGCCGATGAACCCACCGCGAATAAGTGTCTGGCAAGAGAGAAGGAGAGAATTAGTTATTAAATTGAACAATGGGCCTTTTGAAACCTCCTTTATGTACCGTTACTTTTTGTGTTTGTTTATTTTCACACTGTTTGCTACATTAAGGTTTGAATTTAATTAAAAAATATATTTTAAATGTAAATTTTCATTAGGCATTAGAATGAAGGATTTGTTTACGTTATATTATACAAGACTATACTATATTTTCAAACAGGATTATATTTTAATTTGAATGGATATTATACAAAAAAGTATTGGCTGGATTCATCCCTGAGAACGCAAATTCTAAGATCTTATACTGAAGAAGTATTTATAAAACTAGTTCTTAAAACAAATGAAAGTATAAACATTTTTGGTTTGTACTTTCATATTCCGAAATTATCGTCAATTAGGAAAGAACAATAAATCATAAAAATAAAAAAAAAATAGTTAAATAAGATAACTTTCTACAGTACAATAAATAACTTTTACTTACGGTGGTAGGGTTCCGAGTATTCTTCCTTCATAAAGCTTGACTTGGTCTATGCCATAAATATCAAACATTTTGTAAGGATTGACAGCGACTAGGATACTTCCTGTGTATGTCTACAACGTAAAAAAACATTAAGTTATTAAAATGTATTAGGTAATCGTAAAAACTGAGAGTGACCAATTATACGTACATAAATAAGTTCTTTGTCATAGCGAATTTTGAGATTCCAAAGGAGAGAAGCCTCGTTCAAGTCACTGCAAAAGAAAATAATTTTTGTTGACTTTATACTTATACCGTTAAATTGAGCGTGCGTAAAGTTTTTTTAAAATTGTAAAATACCTAAGTTGTATCATATCCTCGACACCATTCTGACCTAAGTCTTGTCTTGGCTTGACTCCACTAAGATTTGTAAGCGTAAAAGTTTGTGGCTGTAAAAACAAAAACAAAAAATTTCAAAATCGGTTTAAGCGAAAACTGAATATAATCTTTATATTTTTTGGTGCTTCTTACGGTAAAAAGCATAATTTATTTTACGATAAAAGAATTTTTAAAAGTAATAAATGGTACCTACATAAGACCCATTTTATGACGAATAAAAATAAGTTTTTAGTAAAATGAATATACAATACAAAAAGACTTAAATAGAACATCCAACTAATAGTCAATTTATTTCCAGCTAAAATATTACGTGTGAAATTCAAGAATCCCATAAAAATAACACTATAATCATTAATCACAGAGCCGAGTATCGATAGCCCGTATACTTTCTAATTTATATTCCAACATTCTCCAATTAGCCGAAAAACCCTAGTAATAGTTTAATAGGTAGGTCACAGGTGTGTCGTTGACCTCGAAAACGGTCAGAAACACGTTCTTTTTTTCCTCTCTTCCCAAGCAGAAAAGCTAATCGCGTTTCGAGAATCAAACAACGCAGAAGCACAAACTCGATAAACACAGCTCTTTCGCGCATCGGGCGCTCTTTCGCTTCCTTTTATCGTTGCTCGTGCATATTATGTGACCGAAAGGCAAACTCGCACCTGTGTAAGTATATGTGCTTATGCTTACTTTCGCGGAAGCGTCGCCGAGCACGCGAGTTATCCGAATTATCCAACCTCTTATCCGCGCAACTTTCTACGCGCGCCGCTTTTGCGCGAGCGGCGAATTTGCGTATGCACAACAATTACGCGGGGCCAAATTTGTCAGAGTTCGAATGCTTGTACAATTATTAGCGTGTGCCGGGAATCATCGCGCCGCGATTGCTTTATGTTTATTTCTTCATTTAGAAGTATGCGCGCCTGGTGAAATCGGTGGTGTATTACCTTGTTGTACCCGACAAAAGTGTTGAAATTCAAATTGCGACTTCTCACGAATGCGCAACTTGATTGAAAAATTTTCTTTTTTTCTTAGATAAATGTAGGAAATATTTTGAATTCTTAAAAAATTAATAATGCAATGGGATGTTTGTAACAATGAGTTTTTAAACACGAAACTTATAATTTTTATTTACCTTTCCAGCAATAACAGCTTGGACCGATAAGACGTTCGCCGCCCTGTGGTACTCCAAAACCTCTCCGGGAAGAACATGGCCGACACCCGGGTCGAACCACACCAGTTCGCCCTGAAAAGTAGAAAGATGTGCTTACTTAACTTAAATGTCGGTCAATACTTTTTCGTTAAAAACTTGCTATTTAAGTTTAAAACTTCGTTATTGAGAAACAGAGCAAGAAGTGCCTTAACGGTTTTTCGCGGAGATGCATTAAAATATAATAAAGTAGATAAAAAAAAAAATGTCTTGATTAATAGTCAGTAAAACGTATAAGCAATTTAAAAAAAAATAAGAAATTCTTTTGAAGCACGCGAATGCGATTGTAACGAATTCAATGATTAAACATTATCTGACATTAGATCTTAGATGTTTAACACGTTATGTACTTTTAAGGCTGTACGCCGGTGAAACTTTATCATTTATCGTGTACTGTTAATAAGCTTATTTTTCATAATTCATGCTGCAATCTAAAGATGTATTATATAACTTAAAATAGTATAAAGTTTAATATTCGAAATGTAAGTTTTTTAAGGTGGCCGCAAGGTTTTAAACAGTGATGAGGATTAGTTTTAATAACAAAAAAAACTAACGCGTCTTTTTAATGCGCAAAATTTTACGCTTTATAAATAAAAAACTTTCTTCACAAATATCCGATGTTTATTAAAAGGCCCCAATATGTTAAATGATTAAAAACGTGTGACTATATTAATTTTTGTAAATTTTGAAAGACTAACAACGAAACAGTGTGACAGTACTACTTTGCAAGCTACGTTAATCAAATAACAATATTCTCGTGCTGGATCTAAATGTTTTAATGCCAGCTATTCCATGCTGCATACGGACAATAAGTGCCTGCGAAATAACCGTGTCTATCATATACGATGATCGCACCATTCTCGGATTTCTCGCTCCGAAGGGGTTCGTCGCGTCGTTATCTTCCGGCTTGGCAGTCGGCGGCTGCTGGACTTTCCTTCTCCCGGTGCATAATCCAAAAATTGAGTAGGGCGTCGTCGCCGTCGACGCGCTGGTAATCGAGGGCCTTCTCGCCGCTTTGCTTTCCTTTTCTCCCGGGCCGTCCGGTATCCTGTTCATGCTCTTGCTGGCAAAGTCGGTTCGAGGCCTGTCTATCCTCAGCGGTATGCACGAGGCCTTTCTCGCCTTCTTGACGTAGGACGGCAAGCTCTTGGACGATCCCTTGGCCATGCTGCCGTCCTCGAGGACGGCGCTCTGCCTTCGCGATTCGGCTTCTCTGGAGGCTTGAATCCGGCTGGTGTCGCGGGCTGACTCGTACCAGTGGCCTATTCCTTGGCCGCTTAGCGCGCTTCGCCGTCGTGCCCGTTCGTATTCGTGCATCGAGCTGGGCAGCGTGTTGGTTTGCTTTGTCGACGGGTACTGTTCCTCGTTTCTTTTGTCCCTCTTTACGCGACTTAGGGACTTGACCGCCAGGGCTTCCTCGGCGTTGTCGATGATTCTACGCCGCGACATTGTTCGCTGCGGCAGATTGGGCAGCGACGCTCTGGCGAACGATCGATAGTCCAACATTCCGTAGTTCGGCGGATCGCTAGCTGGATCGCGAATGCTTCGGTAGGTTTTCTTGATGCGGCTGAGCGTCGCCTCGCCGATGGAATTCGAATCGCCGATTCCGTTTCGGTGCAAACTTTGGGAGGAGGAGGCGTTGTTGGCAAGACTGGGCACGGATATTTTTCGCCTCCTGATTCTTCCGTAGATCGGGGCTTCCTGCTTGTTAACGGAATCTTTCGCTGCCATTTTCCCGGTGACATTTGCATATTCATGCCGCTCGTCCCGGTGGCCGCGGGAGCTCGCGATCTTCGGCAAAGTGGACGGCCTTGGAACCTGCATGACCGCCCTGTCATTGTCGATCCTTCTCCACCTGTCGGAGGCTCGGATTCTAGAATTAACCGGAGCAGGCGCATTTTTGACGAAGCAGCCCGCGTGTCTCGACTCGGAATCGACCGGCAGATGAGACTGCGAGGCGCTGTACAGAGAGCTGCAGGACTTGCGCCGTCGATTTCGAGCAGCGTCCTGCTCCGCGTTCGTGCTAGAAGTACGCCGGATAATTTCCTGACGGGAAATCCGCGTCATCGGCACGAGCGTCATCGTCGGGGCGTCGCGATCCTTGCCGCTTGATCTTCGACAGATTGACGGCAGAGTCGTCGGTCTTTGATGGACGCCCCGCTGCTCCTCGTCGCTGTCGTTGGAAGTGCGCTTCTTCACCAGAGAGGATCGCTGCCACCGTTTCCTCAGGGATTGCGTGAGCCTCGTTATGGGATCGTTTACGTCCTCGGTCTTGGAAAATGTACGGCGAATTATGTCCTTGCGGGATACCATAGCGAAAGGTTCCCGGGGCAGCGTGTGAAACGACTCGGATTTCAAGCGACCCTTCGATTTCGCATCGGTTTTCGGCTTCGTTGCGGTTCTGCCGTCGGTGGATCGAGAATTGGTCGTCGACGTGGAGGACAGGGAGTCCGGCGGTTCCGGAAGTCGGGGACCCCGCCTAACGACGCGAGGCCCGCCTAACGATGCCCTGGAGGTGTTTATCGGCTTTGACCTCCGCTGCGCTTTTCCCGCGCCGCGACTTTCGTCCGGGTTCATCTCGAACGTTAGCTGGCTTCGCGTGAAAAGCTGATTTAAAGCCTGAGGCGAGTTTCTGTGCTCGCGGGAGGTACAGAAACGAGTTTGCTGTATCTCATTCTACGAGGCGGGCCGATTTTCGATGGGTTGAAATGGAAGAGATTCTTTGCATATTTTTGAGACTCTGAAGTTGATCTTCCTCTTGTACAGTTGTCTTCTTAATAAGACCTTAGAGATATAATATACTATAATGTAGTACTGTCTCGAATGATGGATCTTATTATATTTTCATAAATCTTTCAGATTGTCAGAGAGCACAAAAATTGATATTAGTTTAGTTTTGAAATCACAAATTCGGCAAGAAAGTTATTTCAATTTATCGTTTCTTTGGTATTCGTATCAAGCCTTTTGTAAAATACATAAAATAAGTTTCTTGTTTCAATCACAGAAATATCTCTATTTAATCACACTGCTTAGCTTAAACGTCGTTCTTGCACAACAATTCTTTTGTAACGCGCGCCGCTGAACTCTCTCAACTGGCTAAAGCAGCACCTGTACAACTCCGGCACATCCCACGTATGCACATATATTATTACAATTTCAAATAAAAGTTCACTTGGCCAATGGAAAAGGCGATTTCTCCTCGTACAAAAAAAAAGCCTCCTCCGCGCGTATCCTCGATCCAGTTCCTGCCTCGATCCTCTGACACATTCTCCATACATAAATTCTCGCGGCACCTCTCTCAGCAGGACACAAAAGCGCAGCAGGAAAACAAAAGCCATTTACAAGCGGCGACAAAAAGCCGATTCATTGGGGATTCCGCGATCGAGGCCTGCATCGGCAAGGAGCGGCCGTTTCTCTCCGATTCCACGGGAGTTCCTCCGAAAACACTGCCGCGCACACAGACGCGCAGACCTGCTAACGCATGCGCGTCGCGTCGAAAATCCGAGGCAGGAGGACGCGCACGTTATCGGGACCATTGGGTCATTTCTGCTCCCGTCCCGAAAAGCACACGCCGCTCGCAGAGCGAGAGAGAATCGGAGTTTAACGGGGCGCGAGCGCCGCGAGAGCGCACGCCTCTCGCATACGATTAGACGCTACTGACGAGACCCCAGTTGGGAGATCGGCCATGGCGACGTTTCCACGTGGGCGCCGCCGCCGCCGCAGCCGCCGCAGTCGCGAGACTCCTCGCGAGAATCGACGGTGAAAGGGCGGGAGCTTCGACGTTTTTGCGCGCTGCCGGAGGAGAGAAGAATTGAATGTGAAATCCTGGATTGCTCGGACGCTCCTCTCTCGACGACTAAGCCGACGGCGGACTCGTTAATTAGCCGGGCTACGGCTGTGTAACGGTTCGCAGTGACGTGTATACTTTTCTGCAAAATTGCCGCGTTTCATTTTGCGAGTGAATTTTCGCGCAGTCGGGAAGGGAGAATTGCAATGCACGGACAAAGTAGCACTTCTGGTTGCGTGGTCGCTGGGAGCTAAATTAGCACTGAAAAACTTCTATTGCCTTCTTCCAAGAGGATATTGTACGATCTTTTGTTGTTTCGCTTAAAGCAATGGGTTTTCTTTTTCTTTAGCAGGTGCGATCAGCACGCTTTTACGTTGCTCTTCATGGTCTGAAAATCAGCTCTAATAGTAGTCTTTTATGGATAATGCTGTACCAGTTTAAAAACATACTCGTTAATAAAAACTATTTGTTGATTTTGCTAACGAATAACGAACGAATTATACCAAGAACGCATACATTATCAAGCATTACAGTTCATTTTTAGAAAATTTGTTCGCACTCGAGGATAATACATCAATCGTCCGATGAAGATTTTCGTTGCATCGTTTCTCTATACTTCCGCTGGAATCCAACTCCAGCCCAATCGAGAAACACTCGTCGTCGAAGTTCGAAATTGAATTGTCCGCCACTGTTCACTGCTGCTCGAAGCAATTCGTTTTCGCGCAAACGAGAAACTTTGCCTCTTCCCTCCGCGGCAAATTAATCGAACGTTCACATCAACCGCACAACTCCATTCCTCTCGTTTGCAGGAGCTTCGCGTCGGAAAAGCTCAACCGAACGTCGGGATACTCGATGCGCTACTACTCGCTGCAGGCACGGCACCATCTCCGGACTCGGCTCGCCTCGCAACAATTGCTTTATACACGGCGCCGAGGCAGTCAGTGGCGTAAACGCGCGGTTTCGTTTCACAATTAACGGCCGTCGGCGTCGGTTAATTGCTCGTGCGCGTGCACCTACTCGGTGCCGCGCGCGCGCGACTAAGTTGCACTTTTTCGGAGGAGACACACGGCGCGGGCAACGCGGGCGAGCGCCACCGACGGACTGGCCGTTTTCTCGCTTTCCTCGCCGCTGGGGGAAATTACATCGGCAGACGCCTCTGGGATCGAAGTGCTTTGGGGTGGAACCAAGCGTGGGCTCGCGAGGCGCGCTTCTCTTATATAAATCGCGCGCTAAATACGCACGTACGCTCGTGTATACGCGGATGCTTGTCTCGGCTGTGTGGGTCTGTTATACGTTGCGGCGTCGATGCGGCGGAGGTGCATCGCGCGAGTCGAGGCGCGGACGATGTACTCCGCGGGCTATCTGGCGCTTGTTACAAGCGAAGTGGACTTGGAACAGTCGAGTCGTGCCCGCGGAACCGGAAGCCGCCGCAGGAGCAGTCTTTTGCTGCGTTATGGAAGTAACGCGAAAATTCCGCGAACGGTCAGTCATTTTTTAGATCGAAGGAACGCTCCTCGATGGTTTGATTTTTTTTTAAGCGAGAGCGTCTAGTACTTATCTACCGCATCGATCGATTCGTTGTTAGCTGGATGATTTGAGAAAAAATGTGAGTAATTTAGATTCACTTTATTATTTCAAGGTTAATTTTGGTTGCACTTTGCCGGGTTTCGTTGGTTCACACGGAATATAAACGTAAACGAGCGGATGTTTATTGCGTTCTGCGATGAGTAGGAAGTTATTTTAAAATTAAATGCTTGTTGCCTTTATAGATAGATTATTATTCGCACAAATTATTATTTGCACAAACAGTCTCGTTGAATCTTTTGTTGCTGCGATTTGCTAAATATATATATCATGAAGAACGCATACATCGGAACACACTTTCGAAGACATAAGCTATAAAAAAAAGTTTTTCTATATAGTTGTCGTCATTATTGTTACAAAGCGCTTGTAAAACGATCCCTGGATAAAACATTTTATTATTAGAAACTGGATTGTGCAAATTTCATCTATAATGAATAAAGTCTAGGTAGTATGTGAAATAAAAGGCTGCAATACTATAATATTATAGTAAGCCACAGTGACGTAAATGCAGAAAAAGGGGAAAAACTCGCGTAGGAGCTCTTCAGTGAATTATCCTTCGTCCCTCTCGTTTAATGTCACAGTTTCTTGAGCACCGCGAAAAATTTATAATGAAACGTATTATTTGCGGGCATTAAAATAATTGATACCGCGAAAAAACGGGATTATCCTTGGACTCGGTACTTTTACGCGCATTTGATACCGCTGTGCATGAAATAAAAGTAATTAATTGAAATTATGAAAGTAACGTTTTTCAAGTATGAAACTAATACCTTATTGAGCTTTTATTGTGAAATCTTCAATGGCGAATTAGCCGTTTATTATCAATTTTTGAATGAAATATATCATTTATTTATGTAAAATAAAGAACTCATCCGGTATCCGGTTACGTCTTTATTTAAACCATTATCCTTAATCTCATTACGCATACTGTAACACTTAAGTATGCAAAGGCTCTAAAAAATTTTGTAACTTTTCACTGCTCCGCTAACCCCGACTTTCTCCCAACTACAGAATCATCTGTGCACACTATTAAATTCCGAACGAATTATTAAGCATACACGAAAAAACCGTCGGAACTTTCTTCTTTTAAATTGGGTGTTACGAGAACAAAAAAATTACGCCGTTATGTATATATATATATATATATGTTGGCATGCTTCCGTTTATCGACGCCGAGATCTCGCGCGTAAGAGTAATAAAATTTCTGCGCGCCGCTTGCAGCTGTCATATCGCTCGTTTCCGCGCAAATCTGTTTTACCGTCCAGTCACCTGGGAATCGCGCGAGGACTCGTAAGTGGGAGCGCGGTTAATGTAATGTCCCACGCGTTTTTGCGATCGGCGGGAGGGGGGTTTGCCAATGTGGAGATGCGCTCGAATGTTAATGCACCTCTACGAGAGTCGTTGCTTTAATTGCAATGCAGATTCGTCAATTGTGATAATTATATCAATATGCAAATTACGGAAAGGTACGAAAAATGGAATTATTTAATAAATCTGTTTAAAGAAGCTTTTATGTAAAATATTCAAAGATCCACAAGTAAATGTATTTACGATTCGTTAAAAACTATATTATAACATTGTAGTCATAAATTATTTACTTTATGAGCCTGTTTTTTTTTTTAATCCGATTTAACGTTGTGGAAATATTAAAAATTTTTATGACATTTATATTCTAGGTCTTGTTTTTTACGTGTAACAAGAACATTTTAATATTGCATGGGAAAATATTATTAAGTAGTTTATGACCTTCTCTTTTAACAATCTTGAGAAACGTTTTATTTATCACGAAGTTACACATTAATTACAGATGTTGTAGTCACACTTTGTTTTACTCAAAGTCATTCAGTTTAGAGGCAAGGAAAAAGCATGGGAGTATAATATTTACTCTCTAAATAAATTATTATTAATATATTATTAAAACCAATTAATTATAATTATTTAATTTGATATAAATTTTTAACATAAGAATTCTTTTAACATTGAAATATTTAATTTTCAAATTTAATGGTCGAATTAACCCGTGTAAAAATCGATAATATTGATGATATATTGGAAGTATATATTAAAACTGGATTTTAGCTAAAAACAAATTTTACCAACATTTTCAACTGGATTCCACTAAACTCATACAAATCCATCAGAAACAAAAACAAATCCCAAGACGAGCCGCCAATAGCGCCGAGAAAAATCTATGCGTCTAATCTCGACAAGTATTCGAAAAATCCCCATTAAGTCAGTCTATATATCCCGCGGTTTATCTCCACACGAGCGCAAGCGAGACAGAGCGAGAGAGAGAGAGAGAGAGAGAGAGAGAGAAATAGAGAGAGGGAACGGAGAAATTTCATAACCGCGTCGAAATTCCAGCACAGGAAATTGTTCGCTCGCCGCGGCGGCGGTGCGGCTCGGCGCGAGCCAAGGATCATCGACTTCTCTCGCACACACGTGCTCTCCGTACACAGGCCGCATGCGCACACACACGCGAGAGCCCACGGAGAAGGTGCCGTTACGCGCATGGAGGGGGTGCTTAACGACGCTCGCGCGTAATTGATGCAGCAGTGTCGCGCCTGGTCAAATACCTCGACGCCGCCGCCGCAGCCGCGCGTCTTCGTCTTCTCTCGCCGGTGAAAGTCTCGACTTGAAGGGAGAGAGACGCGTCGCCATAATAACGTCGATAATGGCGCGAGGAATGCCGGGTGAAACGGATTTTAGCGAAACTTTCATTCCCACGAATGCCGCCGCCGTTGTCGTCGTCGTCGTCGTGCCGCCTGATGCAGTTTCTTTTATTTTTACCCACGGCGCGTTCGGACTTTTGCCGCTTTTTGTATACGCGGCGACACGGGGGCTTCCTCGATTATTAGCGATGCGGCACAGCGCGCGGACAATTTTTTTCGAGAGCCGCGGCGGAGGCTCCGCTCGCGGGCCGGTTTCCTACTTCCGTTCCTGCCGAGCGGCTCCTCGTTTTCTCGGACTTCTGTTTTCGTTTGCCGCGGTGTAATAATAGACTTTTAATGTCGGGAGACGTGGCGGTGACGTTTTCAAATGGGGAATAATGATTTGTTAGACTTTCCATTGGCGCTCCGGCAGGTTGGGATCGGTTTGCTTTTACATTTTATTTTGATTCCAGTCGTTTTTAAACCTTTATTTTTAGTCGTTCGACAACATGTTCTTCTGTAACCTGTTGTGCAAATGCGTGAGTCATGTGTATGATATCCTATATATTATCCTTGTTTTTCCTAAAGATTATTTAAAAATAAGAATTGAAGTTCTTAATGGAAATTTTTTCAACTTTGACATACTTTTATTTAATTAAATTAAACATTTGCACATTATTGTTGGACTTTTCTACGATGTGCCGTGTGAAAATTTGTTTATAGCTTTTAGCCTACACATTAAATTTAACCGTAGCTTTTAATCCTTACAGTCTTATGAAACCATTATTAGAAAAAGCTGACGTATCCATCATAAAACGCGTATAAATCTGTCCGCGCGCGAATGAAAATCTGCATTCACGTCCCAAGAACAATCAGCAGTCAACGTTAACGAGCCTCCTCTCCAGCTGAAAAATTCACTCGTCCGGTCTGCGTCGTACGCGCGAAAATTCAGTCAGTAGGTCGTCCGCGGCGACTACTGGGGCGCGATGCCGACTCGTCGCGCGGTTTTAACACTCCCCGTTGAAGCGTCGCGTCAATATTTACCCAGACGGCCGTTAAATTCAGCCGCAAGCGCAAAAGAAAGCTCATGTAACCGATCGGCGCGCATGCGCGCCTCGTTCGGGGGTGGGGGGACTTACCGTCTGCCACTCGGTATGCATTTTTCCACCGAGTCTAACTTAAATGGCACTGCAAAGAAGATTCGCCCTCATTTTCTCCTTTCGTATAGTCGCTACCGCTGTTGACGCCGACGACGCTGCTGCTTCTGCGGCGGAGCCCAGCCGAGGGAGCTGAAACAGAAAAGCGAAATAGAAGAACGTTAATGTCTCGTAAAGCCAAAAGGGAATAATATGGCCTGTTCTTTGTTGAGCTAAAATTATTTTTAGTACACGGGCCTGCAAGGTGTGATTATACGGCGAAACGTGCAATTGAAAATTCTTTGCTGGATAGTGAGGAGAGGGGTAAGAAAAAAAAAACGCGCGCTTAATATAGCGACGCGGAGAAAAATGTCCAGGTGTAAATTTTTTGCGACGTTTACCCTCAGCACTAATTACAGTTTTTACTTTTGCGGTCAATTTGTAAAGCACTAGTTACAATGAACGGGTTTTAATGTATTTATTAAATGATTTCCAATAAACGAGAAACTACGAGGTTTCGGCGAGTACCGAAAGTCTTTTCGGCTACACTTTCGAATATTCCGTGATAATTTTTATGTTTACATTACCAGGTAAAGCGTCCTTTTAATCCTTTTCACTCCTAATTAATTCTGATCAGTAGTCACGCTCGACTGCACACATTTACTATACGAACGACGTGATATATATTACAGGCATATTCATATAGAGCGTTGTGCCGAGCGTCGATTGTCACTTATAATTCTAACGGATTGTATTCCGGCCTGCATACGATTGCCCGGCACGCGGCTTCCGGCTTGTCGTTACCGCAAAAAGTGTCTCGAGAGCACTGACATTGTGCACGTAGGCCCTTGGAAAATAGTGAAGAAGATTTGAGCTGTGAGCTTTTAACGTTGAAACGAGAAAGGATAAATAAAAGTATAAATTGTTTTAGAAAGGAAAACGTAAAAGATCAATAATTTTTCAAAGATTTCACTTAATGACACACGAGAGTTTACGCGCCGTTTAACGTAAATATTAGCGTTGGACATTTTCATCGAGTAGCAGAGCAATTAGCAACTCTAACGTAAACAAATACGTAAATAAGATCGTGGGCACTAACCGAAGTGACAATCACCGAGGCAATTAATTACCGACTCGACATGCCAGAGCGTTTCCTTCCTGTTTAAAATTTCGCGGCGACGCTCCGAAAGCAAAGTAGCAGCGCGCACGACCGGTGGTACCGCAAACGCAGAGAGAGAGAGAGAGAGAGAGAGAGAGAGAGAGCAGCAGTCGGTGAACGGAGCGCTATTTTCGCGATTCGTCCTAGGGGTAATACACGAGGCTGGCCTTGAAAGAACGAACGGAATGTGGATCTCCGGAGCGTAAGCCGTCCAATGTCAAGCCGACCACCGCCTACTCTCTCTTTGCGCCTTCGTTCTCAAAGAAAACGCGGCCGACTGTACTTGCTAGGGTTTGACTTTTTTTCCAGTTTGCGCGGAGAGAGAGAGAGAGAGAGAGACGGCGGCGTTCTCGTTTTCGAGCGCGCGGCACTTTTAATATATTGTTTTAGGTGTGCGATATGGGATTTGACGTTACTCCGCTGGTTTTGTATATAGTTTTAGCCGGCCTAGAAATTATGTATCTGGTTAAGGGGTCGAGCGACACGACGGTGCGTCGGGTGTTATTATATGTGCTTTGTGCGTTAGATAGAATGTTCGGTTAAAAGTTCGATAAAATTTGTGAGTCAGTAAAATATTGGAGAAAGTGCAACGAACTGATGAGTCCATTGATTGGGAAAAATTCGTTATCTAACAAGGAGAGTGTACGACATTTGGGTAATGGATTTTCCTGCAACTTTGGGATCTGTTTTCTAATGTTAAAATCGATTTTTGTTTAATCACGTATGACGCGGCTTCCTTCATATTTTAGCATTAGAAAACATATCCCATAGTTACAGGAAAATCCATTACTCAAATGTCGTACACTTTTCAGATTAAAGTTCATTTGAACCTTCCCTGGTAGAAAATTAATCAGTTGGGCTGGTTAACGTGTATTTTAAATGGATCACTTTGTAGCTAACATTGATGTCTAAATTAAATAAAAATAATTGGAAAATCTTTTTAAAAGATAAAATATCATTACAATGAAATATTCATGAGCAAACATATTTAATTATTTGATATTGACAAAAAATAATAGCAATTTGTCGTTTTCAATTGCAAAACAAGCTAATAATTGGTTAAAAACTGATTAAAGTTTCTACCAGGGTTGTTTTAGCTTAACTATTTGAAATTAATTTTAACGCTCCCCTAAAGTCGCTTGAGAAATTTTTCAAAGTTTATTTATTTTATTTATTTATTTATTAGTTATGTAATTATATTAAATTAGAAAATATCAATATCAGCTTGAAAAAGTTAATTATTTTAAAATAAACTATGTCTTTTTTAATAATAGGAAAATACAAAAAACCTCGTGGTATAAAAATTATTACTTGCTGCAAGAATTAAGTTTCGCAATTCTTGTTTTACCTTAATGTTATAATGATAACAACTGTAATGTTATTAAAAATGACGCTTTAAAAGTAGTTTAGATTATGTCACCCGCCGAGTGTCTTTTGCAATTTACTGCCAGACATTTTCTAAACGGTGTATCGCACAATTAAGTAAATGCGATGATAAATCTTATCGTTAAAAGCTAATTGTACTTTAACTGCAATTCATTAAAATTTCATTTTTTGCCGAAAGAAATTTAGATAAATGCGCAGACAAACAGTTTCTCTCGTGACTCTCTCGTCTTGATAAATCAATCACACAATCGTTATACTATGACACACGCATCGCATATCCCATTGTGCCTCTGCACAAACACAAAAAAAAAAGAACGCTCGTTTAGAAACAATCAGCTCGATCGCCGAATTTCGTCAACGAGTCACGCGGCTTTACACGACGATTAACTCATCGAGATTTCCCCGTCGTTACCCCAGACAGATACCGCGCAGATAAAAATCTTCAGGACACAATGCGTCACTCCTCTGTAAGCCAATGCGATCGTGCAATACGGGTCACCGCACAGATTCCTTTGCAATCGTCATCCCGCGGGAGCCGGCGGCCCATTACTCATTCATAAATGCGCGCGAAAGAGAAGCAGAAAACCGGGCCAATATCCATATAATGCCCGCCACGCGGAAAAGGATCGCCGCGCCGCGGCGCAGCTGGCCGCGAGAGAATGCGCGCGCGCGCGTTCTCCGTTTCGTAACGTTATACGCTAATCAACGGCCGAGCGAGAGAGACAGAGAGAGAGAGAGCGAGCGTACACACCCGTGAGGTGAGTAAGCCGCTGCGTGCGGAGATTTTTCCTCTGCCTATATAGCGCGCGAGAGAGTCGCCGCGAGAAAATAGAGAGAGAGAGAGAGGAAGGAATGGTCGAGGGGACAGTGGCGAATGCCCCTTTGGAGCGCCGGTTTTGCCTTGTTTTTGATAAACGGAGATTTGTCGGGAGATTTTCTGATTCTCGCGGCGTTTGGAAGAAAATCTTTTACTGTTACTTGAATTTTAATGGCAACGGTAAGATCTGTTACAAGATCCGCGTAATGTATCAAAGAAAAATGTTGCGCGGAGTAATAAAAGTATTTTAAAGCGCGCCTCCGCGCCTTTAAATAATTATTTAGTGTTATTACAAAAACACTCGGCCGAGTATAACGAAACAAGTGCAAAAAGGATAATTTTTTGTGTTTAGAAAATCACTTATTAAAATTGAATTTAAAAACCAATTAGTAAAAAAAAAAAAAAATAAAGTTCTTAAAAAAATTAAAAACGATAAGCGTGTACGGCTATAGAAATCTAGAAAAATGCTTCATTGCACAATCCGGCATGAGGTTAAGCGCGCGAATTAATAGACGATCATTGTAAAACGGTACATGCATACCGCGCTGCAATGATTAAAATAAACCGGCGCACTTTACGACAAGAGTTAAAATTCGAAAATTGCAAGCGCCCGTAAGAGCGGAGAGCCAAATTTATGCGCAACGCGCAAGCGGGAAAAGAAGGAGAGCGCGAAGAGGAGAGGCGACCTGCTGGCGATAACCTGTTGGCGCGCGCGGCTCCGAACAATGGATGCGCGGCAATTGGATCTTTCGTCACATTCGCGATTGTCCATTGTGCGTCGCGCGCCGCCCGTACCGCCAGATGAAGCTCTGCGACTGGCCGCTCTCTCTCTCTCTTTCTCTCTCTCTTTCGCTTGCCTTTCCCGAGAAAAGTCGTTTGGCCGCCGCGGCGATTTTCTAATTGGCCGATTGTTAGCTGCGCGGCTAAGGCGAGTTTTCGTTTTAAGGACCTTTTTAAGCGCTCGCCCCGTTTATTTCCTTAGTCTCTCGTGAGAGACAAAAAAAGAGGGTATTAATGCGAGCTGTGTGCTGCCGCTGTTAAATTTTAAAGAGACTCGGCCGGCAGCTCGCTCTCCGATACTTTCTTTCGGATGAAGGAAATTTTACTAAATGGAAATTTATTTAGATCGACCTGTCTGCTTTTTTTTTCGAGTTATTGAGACATTGTCCTTTTATGCTGATTCGCCGACTGGAATCGTCTTTTATTCATTAGCGTTCGCGCCGAATATCTTTCGAAATACTATTTGTTATGGAAAGTAGGTCATAATATCTTGCAGCAGACTATTATGATAAATTGTCATCGAATAATAGTTACTTTTACTTGTATTAACATCAATAACAATGGGTAATAACAATTTCTGAATGCATGTTAAAAAAAAAAAAAAAAAAAAGGAAGTGCACATCATAACAATGTATGCGCAATTGTATAACAGTGCGTGAGACGGTGAATTAATTGATGTAGCAAATATTTTATTAGTATTTTTTCAAAGTCAATCCAGAAAACAATCGAACTCACATTAAATATCTCATATTTCTATCTTAATATATATGTTCTATTTGATAATAGGTAATGTGTCGTATCAATTATTTAAAATTGCATAGATATTTTATTGCGGATAAAATCAACGATCATTGTCGATTGTTACTTCGTTACAAAATAGAGGACATAAAAATGTGAAAGTTATTACGACAGTTTTCTCTAATTTGGAGCATGGCTGCATTATAACAGAGAACGTAGATTCTCTTTCAAAAATTACTTACGCATACATCTGCAGTCTAATTGAAATCTTCTAAGAACATCATAATTGCGGCACACTTCTCGAATAAATCTCGAAAACAACTACGTCTCATCGTACAACGTGTATAAAAGGAGAAAATCGGTTGCTTATCGTTTTCGAGCCAAGTTCAACATCATTGAGTTTCAAAAGACCTGTAGTACTCATCCGATCTTGATGCGCAATCAGCGTTCATTCAAGAAAAAGTCTAGTCATCGATAAATAGGCCAAGGGCCCTCTGGATGCCTTGCTTTCTTCGTCAATAAGATATAAATTGTAATGCTCGATGTAAATTTTTACTTTAAAAAGTCAATACGCATACGTTAAATGAACATTGTGAACTTGCACAAGTCGACCCAGCGAAATAAACTGAGCAGTAGCGTATTTTCGACAAAAGTATCAGTCGAGTCTATTCTAAAAGAAACTGAATCTGCTATAAATCAACGACGGCTGAAAAGGCGAATCGATTTTTCACTCTTTACATACGCAGCCGCGGCCTCCGTGCACCTTTGTTGACTCCTTCAAAAGAGAAGCAAAGACAGCCAGGCAGGCTTGTGTTAGTTATATACATCGGGGTCAGACAGAGAAAGCTGCCGCCGCCGCCGCCGCCGCTGCAACATCTCGAAAGAGGATGCGGCGCACCGAGAGATGCGCCGCGCGGCTTCGTAACTTACGTAACTTCATAATCCGGCTCGTATTGTCTCGGGTATATATACGTACGGGCAGCCGTAAGAAGGGAAATTTCACTGCCGCGTTCGCTCGATCGATGAGCCCGCACTTGTGTTATTAAACGCGGGATGTGTGTACACGCGATTGTGCGCAGGAAAAATTATTGCGCGCGTCAATCGACGCGGCTCTCGTGCGTTGATTGTGAAAAAGAAAATGCTTGTCGAGTACAGGGGTTTCTAATCGATGAGCAAGCAGTTATTTTGATTTTTATAGGCTTGCGGCGAGAAGCTGGAGAAGCTTAAAATACTTTTGTACATTTTCAGTTTTGTAAACAAGTGTTGGAAACAAATATTTTTATTTTAAGTTACTTAATTACGCAAATCACTGCCGAATATTTATTATTTCCCCGCGTAATTACACATACGTTAATTCAATACACCACGTAAACGTAAAATTCACTTTAAGCTCTTACGGTGAAAGGTATGTCCCCCATGATTCACCGATGCTTTATATGCCGTTATTAAAATGATCGTAAACTCGGGCATAGATGAGAATTAAAAATGAAAAAAAAAAAAAAAAACGTTGAACGTTACATATTTCTTTCCGTCCTCTGGGGTAAAATAACTCTGCTCTCGGTCGGTTCCCCGGCAGCGTCGTGCGATGACGAAATATGCGCGGTTTTCTCGCTCGGATAGCCGCGAGGTCAATAACTTTTTCTCTGCCGCAAGTAAATATAAAAGTGCGGATGCGTTTTTTTATGAACTCTTGCGGAATTACCGGGGGGAAAAGCTGGACTTCTCGCGTGAATCTATGAATTGTATGCCGATCTCTATTGAGCGGACGTTGGGTTTCAATATTTAGCAAGATTTCGGTATTTTAATTGTTTGCGAACATGTACATTTTCCGATTGATCGTTAATAAAAGATTAATCTTTAGTTCTATTCATTATTATAAAGTAACCCGTTGTAATATTAAAAGTTATAAGTTTACTTTGCCGATTACGTAAATAAGATTGGATTTCGTTGCAGGAAACGAGTAATTAATGCTCAGAGTTTACATAAAATTAATTTTTACTAATTACATCAAACGGTCGTAAATTAAAAATGTAAATTTACAGCATGACTAAACACCGAAAGTATAAAAACTACCAAAGGGAAAAGCGGAGTACGTAATAGTATATTTATTAATGTTACCGCAATGAGCGAGAAACGAAAATATAAATAAGCTTGAAATCTCTTGAATTAGATCTATCATGTATTAAGTTCAACCCTGAAACTGCACTTTAACTATACATTCTGCGGTGCGAGAAATCAATTTTTTAAAACGCGTTCCGATTCACTGCGCTTGTAGAACTCTCTCAGTACGATTCATTTGAATGCATTCCAAAGTACACACGGGCTTAATACCAATTGCAAAATCTAGCGAAAATTGGATTACACTTCGCTTGTTTAAAATGTTCTCTCTTCCGTTCCCTTTTTCGAGCAAACGGTGACAAGCTAAGTCATTCTTGTAACGCGCACTTATACGTATAAACAGCTGGATCACACCGACGTCAGTGCCGCGCCGGGAATTTCAATGCTCGCACGATGAGAATTATAGGAACGGTCGCTGTCGATCCTTTCCAATTTTTTTCAAACAAACTTGAAGCCTTCTCGAGCGCGGTAAATACCTGGAGAATGTTGTGGTATACAATTTATTCGATTAAATTCGCGATATGATTATTTTAGAAGTCGATTTAAATTTATTGATTAATATCATACGAAATGGGTACTGGAGATTTTTATAATTTTGGTATTGTTTCGATTTTGTAAATCTTTTAGTGACAAAAAATATTAATGCGCAAAACAATTTTAATTATCTGACAACGGTGTAAAAATAGTTGTGGCACTAGAGGATGCATCCCTTCATATATAATACCGTCAGTATTAGATGTGAATGCATTCAACTATACCGTTATTCAAGTGTTTGAGATTCAATCAGAATATTTCTTTGAATTCCTTAGGTAAATTCCAATAACTAAAATATAAGCTGTTAATAATAATAAACCTTGAAGAAACATGAGGCTGACAGTTTGTTCTTATTTACGACAGTCATTTAACGTAGCTTTTTTTAAAATCTTTTTGAATCGAGAAGCTAAGTAACAAGTAATGGACTGGATAAAAAGCAAAGCAACATAAAGGATTGGAATTGAAGACGGACGTCTGCGCGGACTGCAGAATCAGAGTGATGAATTTAGTCACGCACTGCCAATGAAATATTTCATTGGACGCAAGAAAATGCAGTTATATAAATTGCAATAGCTGAAGAAAGGTAAAAAAATTCAGGTCAAGAATTCTCCAGTCCAGAATAGAGTAAAAGAGAGCTCGCCAGCCGTTTCAGGGCTATACTTTTCAACGACGACGACCACGGGAAAAGAAAAAAATATCCTCCTCCCGCGCTTAATCGAGCACTAATTTTCCTGATTCTATACCGATGGCCAGCGACTCGCTCAAAGTCCGCCATGCGCGAACTATTAGCGCAGCCGCGAGGTGTCCAATTCCCAGTACGACCTGAATCTCTCTCGCAGCAGCCGAAGGTATTCGTTAAGACTCGTCGCGTACGCAGACTCCCTGAACTCTACTGGTTTTTGCGGGGAGATAAAGCGAGATAAGCCACGCCAGAGCCGCTAACTGACGCTAAAAAAAATTTGGCGCCGGTTCGCCGAGTCAAAAAACGATGTCACGGTGATTTAAGGTTGCGCCGATTCTGGTTTATATGCATCCGAAAGGAAAATACGCGCGCGCGCATGCGCCTCGAGGTTATACCTTCGGAGCGCAGTTAGACGTGCCTTACAAATGAGCTATCGCATTTCTGGTCTCGAAGTTTTTGCGAATTACCCGCGAAAGAGGTCACCCTCGCGGATTCATTCGAGCGATCTTGTAACATTGTCGCAGTGCCCTGAGAACGTAAATGTTTTATTCCGCGTCTGCGACCTACAACGGAGCTGAATTGATCTAGAAGAAGTGCATATTTAATGGTTTTGTGCAACAAATTATTTTGCAGTCGTTAAACAATGTGGCAAATTGGGAATCTTGGCAAGTTTATTGCTGCTTGACTTGCTTAGTTTCAAAATTGTTACAATACCCTTTTTTTTTTAGAAAAAGGATTCGCTGCATTCCGTTTCTATGACGGCTATTCATAGCTTGCGTTTAAGTGATTCAGTATACAGCGAAAGAATTAATGGCGATTGGGTAAGGTAAAGATAAAAAGGACTTTAATAACAAGATTCAATTAAGTTCAATATACCACTGGTTCAGTAAATTGGGTGACTTAATTTTGATAAGATCGTGATTTTTCATCGTCTCGAAAACGCGAAAGTCTATAATAGCTTCTGTACAGGAACAAAGTATATACTTGTAGAATACGAACTTTTAATACCATGACGCTGACATTATTTGTGAAGAAAGCATAACTACAAAATTAACTATCAATCCCGTCGTTTAGAAAAAAAAAATTATTTTTACGCTCTGTCAGCATCAATTTAATCCGTCGAAAAGCGAAAGTGGAATGGATTTATCATTTATATAAATGAGCGCACATAATCCTCTTTAATTACCCCAATATACCAAAGCACTCGAGATCCATAACTGACCGCATAAGAAGACACCAATCCATCCTCCCGAAATTGATCCCACTTCAAAGCGGAACCGCCCTTCCTTATACCTCAAAGCCGCAGAAAGGCTCAGCGATGTCCGTAGCGCGGAATATATTCCCCCCCGCAAGAAGTCGGCGGAAGAGAATTACGATAACGGTCGGGGTCTCCGTTAAAGCCGCGAGTGTACATACTCTCTCTGACGGATATAATGTCATGAGGCCAAGCGCGATTCGTTGCCCTTGCGGTGTGTACTTTCACCCAATCACGCGCGTCCCACGAGAAAAGGCTGGATGTCTCGGTCCTCTCCTCTCGCCTCTCTCCGCGGCCGGCTTCGCCCATTTTTACGAGAGCTTGCCCGGGCTTAAAAGCACGTGACTCATTCGCGCGACTTTTTTTGCTCGGCTCTCCTCGATCTCCTCGGCTTTATATTCCGCGTGGATATTTTATATATGGTGTATAGACTCTTTGATCGATCGGCGAGCCGAAACGACGCTTTCAATTTTGCCGTGATTATACGGGCCGGGAGACCTTCGAATATTTATATATCGATAATTGCTACGTGGCGCAGCGAGATAATGATCACGTAATGGTTCCTCGAAGTCCGCTCCGAACGGTTTGTGCACCGTTAGAACGATGATTGGGAACTGGACGCGTAAAAATATTGGACTCTCGGGGAATAAATTTACGGTCGGTAGTCGAAACGCTTTTCGCTGATTATTACCTTATTGTAAAAAGCACTCCGGGGAGGACTTTCTTTTTCTCTGCGAATATCTCGGGAAAGTGGAGTGCTGTCGTAAATCGTCTGCAGTTCTAAATAAAGATTAGGCCAGCAACGCTCGCGATAAAAAAACTTTGAATAATTTAAGTAAACGCCGGGAGATTTTAAATAAAACAAAGACAAAACCGAATCGCGTTTCTCGGAATATCTCGGGCCTGTCGGTTTGGAAAGAAAAAAAAAAAATAAATAAATAAACCACAATTTAACTTCTCGAAACAGCAACTTTACGACGGCTTCGATTAGCAAACGCTTTTGAAACCGCAACCGTTTGGAACCAGACGTGCACGTCCTGTCGCTAAGCGGCAACTCTCTCGGCGTTCAATCCCTCGCGAAGAATAAACATCCGAGCAATATATTTCTTTCGGAAGTACCTCGGAACTTTTATCCTCGCTCGCCCCGTCCTGCGTTTCGCAAACGAGCCATGGCAAAAAAATGGCATTCGCGCGCGCTCGTTTGCAGGGACGGCGCGAAGCCTCGGCGCTGATTTCAATTTCATCACGCGACGTCGTCATCCTGGATTGTCCGAACGGGTGACGGGAATTCTTAGGGAACGTGTAGGTGTGTCTGTGCCTGTGTGTGTGTGCGTACAGCGCTCAAGGAGAAAGGCTGAGACGGTGTGAGTGTGTGTACACATCGCGAGAGGGGCTCGGCGGCGCGCAAAGATGCAGCTCGACTAAATTTTGCGAGTCGGTTCGTACGACGTTTGTCTTTCCCTCTCGTTGTATTCCCCGTGGTATGGATTAAACGCCGTTTACTTTTACTTATCGCGGAACGCACGAGGCGTAAGTGCGCGCGGGCGCACGCGCGCGCCTTCACGGTTTAAAGGTACGCGCAGGAATTTAACAGCCCCGCGAGAGCCTCGCCGAGAGATGTGGTCGATTGTGCGCGAAATCGTGCATTTGAATTTTTTACGCGAGCGGCTGCTTTATGCGCCGTTTCTTTTATTTAAAAAGACCGATAAACGAGAAATTTCATCGGGGTTTTCGCAACGAGGCGGGAAAAAAGTGGGAATTTTTTAACGATTTAAAGTGTTTGTTGTTTTTAAAGTTCTTTTTTTTTGAGACAAGAAGAATGGGCAGTAAAATATTTTCAGAATGCGCTTAGCCTTCAATTAAGAATTTTTTATTTTTTAATACGAAGGTTCGACTGGAAGCCGCTAATGTTGCACTAAAACTAATCTTTCCAACGTTTAATAGTGAAAAGTTGTGAACGTAATTAATGTTATTTCAGTCGTTATTTAACGCGAATCCTATCGTATAATTACGGTAATTATCATTGGTTCGTTAATTTTATGCTTGCAATATAAAGCCTTTAACACTTGCGAAAAATCGAGTTACCAGGTAAAATTCAGCAGCTTTTACTTTTTCCTTATTGTCGAAATTTTTATAAACACAATTAAAATACCTTTAGCCTGGAAGTAGTGCGGCAATTCGGTCGAAATTTTAATTTTTAATCATTCCAACTTCCGAGGAAGGAAACCATAATTGCACACCGCGAACCTCAAATCGGAGAGAGAGAGAGAGAGAGAGAAAAAAGACTGCAACTATCCCGCGCGGACTAGCCGCCACTTTCCAATAAACAATTTTTGCGAGGAGTCAGCCGGGGAATTAAGTGGCTCGCCTTTATTGGCCCATAAATTTTTTGGCCCAATAATAATTGCGCAAGCCAATGTTTACAGCGAGAGCCGCGGCTCCGTCACTCCCTCCGAGTAGCGCGTATAAACTCCGCGAGGAGAGCGGAGTCGCCGCGCGCGGCGTAAAGAACCGTGTACATTCGCAAGGGCTTAATTACAAAGCAGCGGGGAGCGAAGGACGGCCGAGGGAAAAAAAAAAAAAGAAGAAGATGTGCCCGCACACCCGCAGGATGCGCGCCTATCTCCGTTTCTCGGTAACAGAATCCGCGATACTCGTGGTACTCTCTCGGGTTGGCTGTGCGTCCGCGCGCGATGGCGACTCTCTCTCGATTCTCAAACCGGCCGTTCGAGTGTATATCTCTCTCTCGACCGGACGTCGATGTCTCTCCCGTCGGGGACCAGACGGAGATGAAACCAAAGAGAGTGGCCGGGCCGAGTTTTTGCGCTCACCTTCGTAAGTCCGCAGCTCGCGAGCTGGGGCGCTCTCGTCTCTCGTTTTCTCCTTTTTCTTTCTTCTTTTTTCTATTTTCCTTTTTCGGTTAACCTCGGGCTGTCTCTCTCACATCCGCCTGCTCTCTCGGGCGCACTCGGTCGTTCACAAAATCGCAGCTGGCTCGGGAGGTGTCCCCGTGTGTCACAAGCACCACGCGTTCTCCGGGCAGAGTTCAGCGAACCTTGGAGCGGCGTCCGCACTGACACTGCCGATACACCGAGAGGAAATATCGAACTGACTTAGGCGCGAGCGCGCGGGCACGCTGGCTGCTGCTGCTGCTGCTTTCGGACGCTGCGATCGCGCTCGGAGGTATGCGGTCGACCTCGCCTAGGAGAGTCTGTGTGTGAGGCAGGTAGGAATCGCGAACGCCGACTCTGCCCGCCGAGCGGCGCGCGGCGCCACCGTCCGCCTTTGGGGCCTCCGCCAGGGGATACCGTTACTGCGCCAGACCCGGCCCCGTGTACGTGCAGGTGGGCCCCCGGCTCTCAGCGGTGTGTCCGTGTGTTGGTGAACGAGCCTCTCCGCGCAGGATTCCCTCTCTCGCTCTATCTCTCTCTCTCTCTTTTCCCTCTTTCCTTCCGAAGCTGGTGTGTGCGTGCGCGCCAGGCGCGCACCAACCCGCGAGAGGCTGAACGCGTGTGCGAAGGCTGCGGATATTATAGGCGCGAGTCGTAAACGCGCTCTCTCTCTCCTTTCGACCTTTCTGCCTTTTGAGTTTCCCCAAGCCCGAGCGGGCTTTATTATCTTTGTATAATATCCTTCGCGGTGAAAATCGTCGCGTTATCGCGTCGCGGCACTGATTCGTCGTCTATTGGCTTTCGATCCTCTCTCTTTAGGCTCGGCACGTCAAGTGTCGACTGGCTGCGTGCTTGAATCGGGCTGGCAAAGGCTACAGACATTCCGATTGCCGGCTCGTCGAGAGGGCGAACGAGGGAGGGAAGGGAGCGAGAGCGCCGCTCGCCGTCCTTGCTTCTCTCCTCCGCGGTTGCGAGATTTAACGCGCGCTTCTTTTCTCCCTCGCTCTCTCTCTCTCTCTCGCACGCATTCGCTCGTTTCTCCAAATACTTGGCCAACAGGTTCACCGCGGGCATCGCATCCTCCTTCTTCTCCTCCTCGAGTCGAAGTGCAGCCGAGGCGAAGAGGGAGAGAGAGAGAGAGAGAGAGAGAGAGTCGAGTGGTCCGAAAAAGCGAGTCAATCGGGCCATTGTCCTCTATCTCTCTTCCTCGCCGTAAGGACGCCGGGTATGAGAACGCGTGCAGGAGGAAGCGCGCGCTCGGCGAGAATCGGCGCAGGGTTCGCGTTTCGTTTTATTAATTGCCGGAGGAATGCGGCGTGAGACGGTGCTCGTGACGATGCCTCGCCGAGAGGAAGTAATTGCTATGTGTACCGGGAAAGGAGAAGATGCTGTGATTTCGGTTGCGGTCTGCGTTTACTGAAGTATCGTCGCTTGTATACTTCGAATGAAAAACTCGGATTTTTTTTAAAACTTTGTATTAAATTATTTATTATTTTTTTTGGCTTTGATTTTTCGGTAATTTGTTGTCTTTTCGCCATTCAGTTTATAATAAATTTATTCCAAAAAAGTGTCAAATTAAGAAATACTTTAGTTTGATCGATTATTTTAAATTGTTTCTTATTAAATGATGAATTTTAAATGTTTCATTATTAAAAGCAACTTATAGTTAATAAACTTAATATCCATTGTTCTGGAATTAGAGGTGTCAATTCGACACAATAAAATTATTGTATATGTTGCGCACACGACGGTCAAAGAGGATCGGGGTAGGTAAACGAAGAGGTTTATCTGCACGGACGGTAGACTAAGATTTGGTAACCTTTCTTCCCCTTCACTCTCGAAAAGGAGAGTAGTTTTTCGTTAAGAAGGAAAAAAGGGTTTCTAGAATCATATTTAAATTTAAAAAAGAAATTGTTCTAAAAGAGGGAGCTTGCAACGCTAAAAAAGAATTGCGTTGCGTAGTTATTAAAACGTCGAGAAACAAACATGTAAAAATAGTGTCATTCATTTTCCGTCTACGGAAGAGCCAAAAACTCTCAGTTTGTATTAGATCTTAAGTTTAAAATAAAATTATTTTATCATCATTAAGTGTTGATGATTTTTCTTATGCGTAATTATCATCTACATCCGTGTCGCGGCAGAACGTATACTTTTTAAATTAAGAACATCCTTGACAGTCGTTTTGCTTTTCGGTTCAATATGTCAGCAACAACAGAAGCCGACAAATTTAAAATATTAAATTTATTTAAATCTACTTTCGAACATATATGATTGTTTACAAAAAGGAAAAATGAAAACGTTAACTTTAAATTAGTTTGATCACCTGAAAGGGTAAAGTTTATTGTTTGAGTGATATTTATTGATACAGGGTTTAGAGTTTTGTCAGAAGTAGAGAGTGAGAGAAATAGACAATAATAAACGTACACGGCAATTCAAAAGGACAAAAATATCGAGTAAAAGTCTTTTCTTATACTATATGCTGTGCTTTTAACAATTGGTTTTAATATTTAATATTTATTTTTTAATTTTATTATTTTTTGTTCAATTAAACAACAAAAAGTGAAGATCTATGCGAACAATTTAATAACGTTTTACATATTAGGTACCTTAAATAAGTACAAATGGCAGATTGACATACAACTCGAATTATGTCATTCATGGATTTATCGTGCTTTAAAAAATTAATGTGCCGATGATTCAGTCCACAATAATCGTTCGAAAAGAGAAGCCAAAGTTGGTAAAATTTACAAAAATATTTGTAAAAATTACCAACCTAGTTGGTAAAGCGATCACAGACTACGAGAATGAACATTTTTACCAACTAGGTTTGTAATTTTTGCCATTTTGACTTGTAATTTTTAACAAGTAGCTTGTAATTATTTTTGTCAGTCTAATTTTTACAAATATTTTTGTAAGTTTAACAAACCTCGGTTTCTCAGTGTTCGTATATAGATTAATCAGAGCCTTACCATTCAAACATCATTCGCGACCGAATTTCACGCGAGAAAGTAGATTACCCATTGCAATTTTTCATGTACCCTTCGGGTTAAACACTTCTCGCCATGCATTTTAATACTAAAATGCAGTTAACATTCCTTATTTGAAAATAAATTATTATCGACAATTTAGATGGCATCTAAATTACATTGCTATTTAAACCTCGTATCCAAAATATTTCTGTTCACGTAATTTTTATTTAAAGAATCAATTCCGCCAGGAATTACGAATAAAACACTTCTGTCGCGCGGATGCTTAATGCATTTGAAGAAATGAAACCGCCTCGATAGTCCCAGTCGGCCATTGACACCTGCACCTCGCAACCTCATAACTCAAACGAACATATAAATTCCTCGGCGAACGTAATCGCGACCCAGAGCCACATTTCTGCAGCTGAATGGTCGGCGCGTCACTCTCTCCTCGCGCTGAAAAAGTCGCGCAAAGAAGCCGCGACCAGACCAGGCGACGCCTCGCGTCTGCGCTTTCGCCTCTTTCGCATATAACACGCACTCATTGGCCGCGATGCTCCGTCGAAAAAAAAAAAAAAAAGAAAAAAAATAAATGAAAAAGGAGGACGGACCCGGCTACATTATTGCGCGGCGCGCTCCGAAAGAGAGAGCGACGCACGATCCGTTATCGAGTTTCCGGCGGTGTATATATACGTAAATTTGAAAAGTGCACCGGTGGATACCGTTACATTTATTGACTTTAAAACTTACGGCCGCGAGCCGCGCGTTCTCTCTTTTTTTTAATGGTGCCCGCCGGCGGGCCACGCGAGCGTATATATATATATATGTGTGTATACGCGCCGCGCGTTTGAAGAAGAGTAGGCGCGAGGAACTCCTCCTCTCGTCGCCGATGCAGGTTCGACGCTCGGCCTTTAGGCCAGGTAAACAGCGTGTTTTTATGAAAATGTTTGCCGACGGCGTTGACACCGAATTTTTTTTTAAGTGTGCCGCACGCTTTGGCAGTTCGTATTGAGTTGGCTTGCTCATTACGCAAAAAAGCGTCGTTTGTCTTTTCTTGGTTTTGAATGTGGTTTTATATTTTTCATTTAGTATTTATATTTAGGTGGGATCGATACAAAAGTTCAAATGAAAACCATTGTTTATTCGAAAGTTCCTTTCTACCCGCGCCCTTATATTACCATCAGCTGCTACTATTCCACGAGAGGTAAAATTGCTGCGATATTCGGTGGTGCGCATACATTGCCGGTAATATAGATCTCACATTATCCTGCGAGGTACTTGTGAAAATGAATCGGTACAGTAATATCCTTTGAGTAACTCGTGCAAGGAATACTGACCGATTTTTCAAGATGGCAGTGTAATGTTATTTTATTCACAAACATTTATTTGGAATGCTCTGTGGCTGTGTGCCTAAAAATCCTTTGCTCTAAAAATACTTAAGCAAGTATCAGTTTTAAGTATGATTCTAGATTATTTGATCAAGATTATTTTATCAAAGTATTAAAACGAAAAGTTAGGTAATCATATTTCAATACTGTTTCTTATAAAATAATAATAAATAAAGTTTCTTTTTTCAACTGTATACTCTTATTAAAGTTTTTACACATGTAAATATAATATATAACTTATATGCCCATAAGCGAATTGCAAAGTTGATATATAGACAGCCAGATAATTTTTGACGATCGCCTACAGTCCACGTGTGGAGTTTAAGTGGAAGATAATGGTAACAACGAATGTTACTTTGCTGAAACAGCATTTGGAAATTAGTTTAGTCAACAGCCCAGTAGTTTGCCATATTTTTGATAAAATTTTACCTTGTTCACTAAAATATAGAATTGATAAAGTTGTTGAATCCTATTTTAGTGTGTTTACCATCACTCAATCATTAACCAGACCAGAGCTTATCAAACCAATATATCGGTCATAATCCGATCATTAAATTTATTTATTTCAATCCTGAACTGTATTAAAATTGGTTCGAAGAAAAATATCAATGTGACCCTGGTAGAGATGGAAAACATTAAATATCTATTTATAAGGTATTTTCAAAAATTTTACGTATAAAATAGATATTTTTACTTCCTCGTTAACTAACTTTAATGTAACGATTTTTTTCATGGTCGGCGGACTTTTAAACTAGTTTAACTAAATTTTAACTTATTTGTCGGTATTTACACGCTTGTTACGATAGGTATTTTTCTTACCTCAGAAATACCCAGAAACTTGCTTGGGTTTTCTGTTTGTGCGTGAGAGAGATAGAAGAGAGGCAAGAAATTTAAATGTTTCGTTTATGCTTCTTATTACTATTTCGGAAAGCTATCTAGAACATTTAAAATCTTTTGTGCATTGTATTACATAACTGAGAACGGATTATTGATTCGAATATTTCTTGGTTATGTTAAATCTATTAAAATAGTGCGAGAATGATCCGAAAAATCGTTACATTAAAGTTAGGTAACTAGGAATTAAAAATACCTATTTTTTACTTTCCTGGCCAATTTTGATACTTTTATCTCTACCAGGGGACGAATGAGTATTATACATAACTCGAAGCGTTGCCAGTATAATGCAAAGCCGTGCGAAATTTTATGATTGATATGGATGAGGCGCTCGACGTTTGATATCCGCTCGATTTGAAATGGAAAATCGAGTTCTGGATTGAGTTAGAACGTGATTTGAAATAAAGCGTAGTTGGCCCCGTGCTTTTTTGCGCGCACTTACTCGAATTTACATCGTTCACTGCTGCCTACCTCCGTTTTATAATTTTTTAATAAATTGCGCAGCCGCGCAAAAAGTAGAATTTATTTTATATTCAAACCGTATCCTGGAGCGGATAAAATTTTCGAAAATTACTTATCAATTAAAAAGTTTTTAACGATTGAATCCTAAAAATTTGCCCAGCTTTCAGAAAATTTAATTGGATGAAAGGAAAAACTTGCATAAAACTTTAATAAAATTACCCCGAACTATCCTAAGTTCGAGCGAGCAGCGTAGTAGAAAATCTATCTCATTACGAAAAAGGTATGCTTCCTATATATACACAGCTTCCCCGGTCGGAGGGAAAAAAGAAATTTTAAATTCCCCACACATAATCTTCACTCGCTTATTAACTCTAAAATTTCGTTCCCGCGCCGTGCATAAGACTTTAAATCTCACTTTCATAGCCCTGGTACTTTTAATACCGAAAGACAGAGAGAGCACCGGGAGAAAAGATAGACACACCGAAAGCTCGCGGAAATTTATGTCTCGACGGGGCTCACTCCCTAATCGAATCTCTTAACATTATTATACAATGATAATAAGAGACCGGCCCCCTTGATGTATATACATATACATGGCCGCAAAATAAAGACGAGAAAAGAGAACGAACGTGTCCGAGGGGGGTGAAATATCCCCTCTCGTGCTCTGTCTTTCTCTCTCTCTCTCTCTCTCGCGTCACAACTTAAATTGACTCGATAAAAGTTCGCGGAGTAAAACGGCCTTGGGGTCTGCAGCTTCCTCTTGCTCTCTTCCTTCTCCCACACTATATCAGAAACATCTGCCAAACGTTATTACAAGTTTGAATAAAGAACGGCCAGGACAAACGAGCGCCGCAACTTTTCTTTCTTAGAGACAATGTCCCCGGGATTTTCCTGTCTCCCTCTCTCTCTCTCTCTCTCTCCTCCCGTGCTTTTTTCCTCGCTCTCGCCGACCGCTCGAGAAAAGTAGTTGAATACGAGAAAAAAGAGAGAAGGGAGAGGAAGACGAGAAGAGGAAGACTTTTTCAGGGGAGGAGAGAGAGAGAGAGAGGAACTTTACTATGGGGCGAAAGTTGTCGTCACTTAATTTTGCTCGAGGTGAATATTGGATTGAGTTTCGCTGGAGTAAATATTTTTTCTGCCGTTTAAAGTAAATCGGGAATAAAACTGATAAACTTGGATTGAATCAGTTAAACATACTATTTATAATTTTATTATCAGAGCTAACAAATTGTATAAAAAATCTCATTTCATACACTGAGAAAAATGTCATAGAAAAATTTAATATATATATAAGAAAAATTACGATATTGTATAGTAAAGCGGGGACATATTCAAGTTATAAAACATTTTATTATACTAATAGAAAAAATTAATATATTTGAAATAATTTTTCTAA
>JAWWML010000062.1:10153419-10169105 GCA_035047165.1 Ormyrus rosae
GTCAATATATTTTTGCGGGTTAGTAGATCACGAATTTTCGTGTATCATACTCCCATCAGACTAAGACGTGACATTTTTCCCCCGCACCGCATACGTCCCGCGGCCGGTATCGAACCTCCTTAATCAAAAGCTTTCCGCCAGCCAGTGCTCGACTGCACACGTCAAAAAAAAAAAAAAAAAAAACGAAAACATTTTCAACGCCAATGATTCTGCGGGCGAAACTTTACTGACAAGAACCAAAAACTAAAGCTCAACTGCGCCTCATGCGGACTAAGAAAAAGATAAAGGAAAAAAAAAGGCGCAGTCGGCAACAAAAGTAATATACACGAGCACGTAATAAAATTCGTTCTCACGGTCGTTTTGCTCGGCGGTGGTTTAATTTCTCGAAGAAAACTTTTTCCATATCAGCGAGCCATTAGGAAGCCATTCGCCTCGACGCCGATTTTCCGGGAGCGACAAAGACGTAGGAACGTACATCTCCACTCCCCTTTCGCTCTGGAGAGAAATGCGGAAAACGCGCGGAAAGAAGAAGGAGAAAGTCAGACTGGAATAGAAAAAGAACGAGCGGGAGAAAGAGAGAGAGAGAGAGAGAGAGAGAGAGAGAGAGAGAGGGAGAAGAGCTACGGGTACGGCGCGAGATTTAAAAATAATTCTCGCACGCCGGGATTTTTATTCACGAAAACGATTTGCGACTCGCGCTCGGCGACGAGGAGGACACAGCGCGATAGAAGCGAGAGGGTAGAGAGAGAGAGAGAGAGAGAGAGAGGAGCGTCCGAATGGAATTGAGCGCGGGATAATTGTTTCGAACAATCCCGAAGGCGATCTTGCGGCGGCGCGACGTTTCCATGGCTACGGCGTCCCGGTCCGATTGGCGGGCGGCCGCGTGGGTGGGGGCCCGGGGGATCCCCCCATTGGCGGAGGGCCTCGCGCGGGTGTGGCCACCGCGGAGAGAGAGGAGAAAGAAAAGGCTCGGCGCGGGGCTACGCCTCTTCCGCCACCTATGCACTTTTTCCCTCTTTCACCGGCGGCTGGCAGGCAGGCAGGGGCGCCGAGAGGAGAGGAGAATCATTTCATTTTTATTATCGCGGCGCGCGAGCGGCAGGCTGAAAGTCTCTCGCGCGCCGCGGAGGAGAGAGAGAGACGGGGGCATCGATCCACATTACCTGCTAATTTCGCCTTATTACTCGAGCCGAGCGGCGAGGGCTCGATTTTTCAGTTTTGAGAGGGGAAGTAAGACTGAGGCTCTCTTCCCTCTGACGCGGGGCCTCTTCTCTCGCCTTCTTTTTCTTTTCTCTCCTCGGCTCGCAAGCTCGTTTCTTCTTATTTCTCGGGCGCCTGCATGTGTCCCCGCGAGATTTCTTTTTAGCAAAAACTACTTAGCTTTTGCGCTTTAATTTATTCGTTTTAAATTAGCTGGGTAATTATTTTCATTTCGGAAGTAAATGAAAGGAATTTCAAGAATGTTTTTAAGAATTCTTTTTAACGTTCTAAGACGGCTGCAGCTTTCGGATTAAAAAGATGAATGAAAAAATCTGTTTCTGAATATTGATTGAACAAAATTTTGTGCAAGAGAATGAAAAGAATTGTACGATTCAAATCAAAATAAAAATGTAAAGATAAATTAAAATATTTCAAAATGGAAATTCAGCCTATTGTTTTTTTACGCCAACTCCTTAAGACTAATTTTTAAAAAATCTTTCTAGCGCTTTAACACTTAATCATTTTTCTGCAGTTATACCTCGCAGTCTGATCATCATAAATACATCGTCTGCAGTGTTAAACGTCATCTTCTCAAATAAGTTAGATATTAATTTTCCAGCCAGATAGGTGCTTTTAAATTTTGCGAAGAAGAAATTAAAATTAATAATTTGCCACGATAGCTTCATAAAAATGTCGAGCTGCGCAATTAATGCCATTTATGCGTTGGCCCAGTCAGCTGTGGTATGTACGTGTAAGACGTGCATTGCCCAGGGACTGACATCTGCGCATTGCATTTTTCTTCCTTACTCTTTTTTTTTGCGCTGCTTATCCGGTACGTCCCGCATAATTAAAGCTTCCAGGTAAGAAGATGTGCGTATAATTAGCCTCATACCTGTGACGCAAGACCCGAACGAGATTAGGGAAAAAGGGAGACAACTCTCGTTCCATATACAAATGTTAATTCGTCAACTTTAAAAAGATATTAGTCTATCTTCTCGGCAGCCTTTTCCAAAGAAGCTCCAAACGATTATTTCTCTGAATTTTCGCCGAGAGATCCCGTTAATGCGCGTTTGAGAAGAAAAAGTACGGCGAATCTATAATTACATACACGCGCGCGTCCGCGTTATCCCTCCCGATCGAAAAACCACCACGATAATTTTCGTGTTACGCCGCGACACTTTGCGCGCCAAATGAACGTCTTCATAAGAGGGTCTCTCTCGCCGGGCCTTTTTTCTCCTCGCGTTTCTCGCCGCGGCGCGCCGAGAGCTCGTGGGAAGAATTTGTTCTATAACGTCTTTTTTTTTTATTTAACGACGTCAAGTGCTTTGAAGGCTGTAATTTTCGGATTAATTGTCGCTTGAAAAGTTTGTAGCTTTTAATGTATGGGTGATGAAATTTTAACAAGATTCTGGTTAGTTCAATAAGCTTTAAACATTTAGTAGATGGTACAAACGTGCAACAAAATTATTACGAATAATAACAAATCGAGTTTGTGGTACGGAATCTTCTAAGAGAATTCCATTACAGACCGGTTAATTCGAATAAATTGGTTATAGAATTGCTGCACGCCGTAGCCGCTGAATGCAGCAGGCAATTTCCGATTCATAAAGCAATATACACGTCGAAACAGGCGCGTGTCGTTCGGCTGATTAATTCGCAAGAATGATCAGCTCGATCGCAACGCTAAGCAAGTTCACTTCCCCACCAAGAGCCACCGGAACTGGAAACTCTGGGCTCTGAATACGGGTGCCGAGGGTCGGCCTTTCGAGAGCAGACTGCAGCCAGGGGTGAAATGAGAATGAAAAGCGCAAGGAACCTATATATACATATACGGACGAACTCATTTTGACGAGTGAAAGAGAGATAGAGATCTATTACCCCTGCGTGTAGGGCGGATGCGCGTCGACAATGGGCTCTATTGCTCGGTGGTGTGTAATGTTACGTGTTACGCGATCGGCTCCAAGTGTTGTTCTTTCTTCGCCCGGACCAGAAGTAGGAGCAAAGGATTGATTGGTGTCGGTCTGCTTTGTTGCAGATCGCAATCACTTCATGAATAGCTGATTATCCGATCAATTTATTTATGACAATGGAGTAATAAAGATACGAGCAATTGTACGTTAAAAACTACGAAATTTCGTTTAAAATTATCATGAAAGAATATTTGTTATTAATTATGTAGAGGAATTGGAAATAGTAAAAAAAAATATCGAGTAACAACCCTACAGCTCAAGCCGAGAAAAATAATATCCCGCGAACATTAATAAACGCCGATGTTCGAGTATAGCTGCCGTGAAAAAGAAACGCAGAAAAAAAGAGTGTCTGCATTCGCGCGCACTTACTCAAGCAGGACAAACCCTTCGGCATCGCATTATATACCGGCCGCGACGATCTGCTGCGTCAACCCCATCTCTCCTTTGGGACGTTTTACTCGTTCGCGGGCTCCAAGATTGATGACTGCGATAGCGCGACACCCGCGCAGATTCTCCTCCCCCACATGTTCCTTTTTTCCTTGTGCGCCACTCTCTCTCTCTCTCTCTCTGTTTGCGCAATCGCTTACACACATGCTGCCGCTTTTTGATGGATCTGGGGGTTTGTTCGGATGCAGTCGCCGCGGTCACTCGTTTACCAGAGGGATGAAAAAAAGATGAGTTTTCGAGGAATTAATAGAGTGTGGTAGCTCGTATGTGCTTCATTCATTGAAAAGATCCTGAATTTTTCATGATTCCGTTCAGGAGTTTTTATGGACATGCACTGTTAAAAATAACATTAAATTTAATATACTTTTAATGTACAATTTTACATTAAATTTCAGCTTTGTTTGAACATGAAATGTGCATTAATGCCAATCTTTCTCAATAATACATTGGATTTGCATTATTAACACTTTCTGTATTCGGTTACGTCAGAAAGCTTCGAAAACTATTTGCTCATATTAATATCGGGTCTTTGTTTGAATGTAAACACTTGCACTTTTTTAGTTTTGGTATTTAGTCAGAGTGTGATGATAGAAAAGTATTTTTCTGTCCATTTTAGTTCGTTTTTTTTTCAATTGTTTCATGATGCTTGTGAAAGTATAGGTTGAAACTGTGGTTAATGTGCCACAATTTTCGTTTTAATGACAGAAAGATCATTATCATTTCAATTTCGGTCGATTTTTACATTTTTATGAAGCGCCGTGAGTCGCTTTAAATGTGATAAAATAACGGTGACAGGTTGTTATTACCTGCTACACTTTAATTCTTCTCGAAAAGATTATTGTGGCATCATACGAAACGAAAAGAGGATGCAGACATTAATTCGATTTTTCGACCAGGTTACATCAAGTAATTATTTATGAATTTCTGAAAAATAATAGAAAAGAGAATGGTGGAGGGATATTAACTTGAAGTAAAATAAACCAATTATTTATTTAGTGAAAGTTATACCAGTTATTTATTAAGTGCCTTCTAGAAATTAACATTAAGCTTGTTTTCCACGTGAAAAAACGTTTGCATTAACAAGTTAGAGTTTGATTTTTTTATAGATTTATAGTAATTAATTTAGTTTTACATTTTCCACTTGAACGCTCCGATATCCGGAAGCCCTCGGAGTTCGAGTCGTTAAAAAATAATCATCGAATTAAATCGAGTCGCCGCATTCCGTGTAAACAAGCCGGCGCTCCCCGCTTAAATCTTGAACTGCTTTTACTCTGCACCGACGTACTAGCTACGATGGGGGAGAGAGAGAGAGAGAGAGAGAGAGAGAGATAGAAAGAGAGATGGGGGCCTAGAGGCGAGCCCCCTCCTTCTTGATAATAGATGGCACCCTTGGGTACCGCAAATGAACCACGAAATGCTGCCGGTGCCACCTCAGTGTACAGCTCCTGCGACCTGCAACCTGTCGTTGCTCACTTTTCTGTCTTTGTCTCTCTTCTCTATCTCGCTTTCGAAAAAATGAGGGGGGGAAGGGGAACGGAGGAATTAAACACTTAAAGCGAAAGAGATGGAAGAAAATAATGAAATACAGGGTAGTAAGAGGGAATTTATTTATTTTTATTATTATTATATTTTTAAATCTCCAGTTGTATCACTTTTACGACTTTGTAATTTTTAAGCTTCATTATAAAATATTAATAGTACAAATTATTATTCATTTAAACTTAATTAAATGAAAATAAATTAAGAGGCCACAGATAAAAAAGTAACGAAGTCAAGTTTGATCAGGATTATAAATAAGAAAATATGTGCTACACTTATTGCAGAATTTATTAATTTAGTTTCATTGATTTAAGAGCTTAAACTTTTGTTTAAAAAAATATTAGATTCATTTATTATTCAGATCAATTTTTGTTTAAAAACTTCGTTACTTATTCGAGCACCGTTAAAATCTTTACCAATTGTATTTATAAATTATTAACTACCCTGGTAGAAACGATCATTATCGCTTGTCTAAATCTTAGCTAGTTTGAGTAAAACTGACTAGAATATTAAGCAACTGTTACGTGCTTACCCAACTATAAACCTTGCGAAAAACGTTACGCTTTCAGCGCGAAATGTGGTCAACGGATGGTGAAGGGAACTTATTAAATAATTGAAAAGGGCTCTCTCTTTCTTATTTTTATTTTTATTTGATTTTTTTTTTTAATATTAAGAGATTTTTAAATATTGAAAAAATAATATCTCCCTTCTTCTATTTTATGGTGTCAAACATTAAAAAGTTTTCGTACATATACCTTTCAATTGAATAATTGGTCTTATTGAAAAAGTTTCAGTAAAAACCACTTATTTAATAAGTTCCCGTCATCATCCGTTGACCATAGTTTTTGTTTCTGCTTGCCCAACTCTTCAGCATATTTAACTATAAAAAGTTGCTGAAGAGGTGGTCAACGGGTATAAATAATTATTTTTTGAATTGCATTAAATTAATGGATTTATAATGACAATTAAGTAATTAAGACTTATGTTATCGCGCATTCCATAAGGAAATAAATTGCCCGAGTAAAACAACCGTTTTAATCTAAGTATTTTTTATTGTTTTAAAAAATGCTAATTTTTAAACGATCTTTTTAAAACGCTTGACTTGATTTCAATTTCTTTTAATAGTTCCCCTATAAATGTTAAATTTTAAAATAGTTTTCTTGATTGTCTAAAAAAGATACTTTTTAAAAACTTAATTTATAATATAAATACGTTTAAGAGGCTTGTTTAAACAAATTAAGTTTTTTAATAGAATTTCTTAATAGTTGAAAAATATTTTTCTTGTAAATGTTTTTCGAAGCAATTAATTAACGATAAAGAAAAGTTATTAATCTTGCACTAATTGATAAGATGTGATTAAACTTTTAAACTTTATTAGACGAGAAGGTATTCAAGGATTTTATTAACTTCAATTCAAATTACGCGTTGAATTGAAGTTTTAACCAGATGGCGCTAAATGCAGCAGCCTTGCAGATTTGCAAAGTAGCCTTAAACCGGTGAGTCAGAGCATACGTGGAGTGGTGAAAGTCAACAGCTATCTGAAGTTAAGTAGTATACAACAGACCAGTGAAAGAATCTGTCAAGCTATAATCAAAGAATTCTGTTTATTATATAAAATGTTTTTGTGAATTGTGAAAGAATACGTGAATCGTACTGTGTAATATTTAGTGTATGGTAGATTTAACATAAATAACATAATTTTTAAATAGATTACGAGCAGATTTTATTTACCTTGAAAAAAAAATACTTGCATTTTAATGATGGAAACTACAGTGCGATTTCCGCTAAACCGAGCTGTCAGCATACTGATAGATTTTCAAGAATATGACAATCCGAAAAGGTGTAATGCATTTATATTAGAAAGAGTAATTATGGATAAAAGAGGGTATGACAAGCAAAAAGTCAAAGTACCCAAGAAGTTTCTAAATAAAATGAAGGATGAAAAACTGAAAAACGAACTTTTCTCGGGTATAGAAAATAAATCGTACACTAGGATCTATCACCACAAAAAAAAAATGACAGTGGCCACATATCAAGGAAAGATTAAATTTAAAGGGCCAGAAAAGACATTCAGAAATCAAATTCGCATTGAGGGAAGTACGTTTTCAACGATTTTAAATCTTGTCAACAATAATTTTAATCGAGATGACGAACGTTCTGAAGATAATGACGAAACTATTGAAGATATAAGTGATTGTTCTAGCAGTGATGAGAGTTGTGATCTAAATCAGGATGAGGACTAAACTTCTATCGGTCGACTATTTTCATAAAATTTTTCTTTAAAACAATGATTAACGCGTTAAAGAGATTCTTACAAGAAATATTAATTACACTGAGAAAAATACCTTATTAAAAATTAGTTATAGTCTATCGTAATGGAAGGCAAAACTTGCAGAATCCAGAAGAATTACTATAATATATACTAAAATTTGATAGAACTCTGTATGGTAAAAATTAATATAGTCCTCTTATAAGAAAGTGATGGATTTAGAATGAAGCATTTTAAAACTGTTGCTGATTGGTCCTTTTAAAAAAAGCTGCGAAAATTTAGCTATGGGTGTTATATCAAACAAAAGAAAAATATATATAAAAAAAAAAAAAAAAAACCAATAAATGATTCTGAAATTTTATTCTAAAATGTAACCTCAAAATATTTTATGTGTTATTAAATTTTTTAATCGAAATTTAGTAATTTTTTTGGATTATTAAAATAGATTTAAATTAATTTTAATAATCAATAACATAACTCATACATCCTTTGATAAAAATAACATTTCTGAATACGAAAGAAATAATACATCGCGTTTAGTTTGAATTATTTTTAAGATAGTATGTTATCTAATTTCAAAGAAACTTAAATTTAACACTTAAGAATATTTTCAGTGATATGCATGATAGAAATAATGTCGTTTACTAATAAAACTATATTGCTAATATAAAAATACGTTTAGCGCGCGCGAAGCGCGCTTGGATGGTGCTAGTTCTATTAAATTTTAGTATATATTACAGTCATTTTTCTGGATATTGCAAGGATAGACTATACTAATCTTTATTAAGGTATTTTTCTCCGTGTAAAGATTAAATTTCTCGCTGCTTTAAATAACGTATAATAAAAAACGAAACATGATAATAGTTTAAAAAAATTTTCGTGACAGTGATAAAACGTGACATCACATCTGATATCGCTGCAAGAAAACGCAGTAAGCGCAGAAAGAGGAGGGGAGGGGGGAGGGGGAGATAGAGGCAGAAGGGAGAAAGAATCGGAGTCCTACGAACAGAGAAAAATAACGCTGGACCATCTGGTCGTCTTTTGCGGTCATGTACAGCATACCAACTCTCGTTCTCATCTATTTACGAGTCTCCAATGATGCGACACCCTCATATGATTCAGAATCAAAACGACAGATCGTTTCGCTTTGATGGGCAGGCTGAGATAAGGTGTGGATTTTACCGCAGCCCGGACTGTTTTCCCGATCGAGCGGCCGAGATAAGCGATTCGATTTGCGACGTTTCGTTGCGCGGAGTTGAATATTAATTGGACGCTGTAATTATATATTGAAATTCTAATGAAATTGTAACGTCGACCTTTTTTTTTTGGTGTGATACGAAGAACGGCTGCCTTGACTGCAAGTAGAATCTGTGAACTTTTTGGCGAACATGTGATAATCGATTATTTAAACAAGTTAATTTTTTATTTAGTTTAGTAATATCTATAAAGTGCAATATTCGAAGTGCAAAATTCTCATATATAAGTTACCCACATTATATGTTTATGTGGTATGGGTCTCATGTAGAAGTAGCATATTTTTGATAATTTTTTACAAAGTAATAAAAAATAAACGTATACCGACAGAAAAAATAGGAGTAAAAATTACTATTTCTCAGTGTATAGAAAATTTTTCCACGTTTTAAAGTAAGATTAAAAAAATGTTTTTGAAATGTTGTTGAATTTTTTTAATTAAGAAAATAGAATGAAGAGAGCTGATTTTTAAAATTTTCAAATTCCCTTGAAACTCCTTGTATATTTTTTAATCTACCCATTAAGTTTGAAAATATTTTTAATTGTAATGCTTAATAAAATTATTAAACATGTCTATCTCTACGTTAGCTCAATGTGTTTTGATTTTTAAAACCTACCAATCAACCCTAATCTAATACTAAAAAATTGATGACAAAGAACACTTGCTATCTTCGTAACTAAATCATCTCCTACCATTGAAATCCCTCGCAAGCCAGATCTGATTATTATTTCCTGCCGGTGTTAAAGGGCGGCATAAGGTGACCGCGACTCGATTTGACGAGCCGTGCCGTTTAATACGAATTCGAAACGGCAGAGATAAGGCATTATGATTTTAATGCGCCAAATGTCGTCCGCACTTCGCCGTATAATCGAGCGTGAAATTTGAAAGTTTCGAGTGCCGCCGCTTTACAGTAACTCTCTCGCGCGAGAGCATTAACTTCTGGCTCGTTTCACGCTACTTTTCTGAAATTCGACGTTTAAACATATCGTCGGATGAAAGGGCCGGTGCGGTTGACCCCGATTGGGCGTTCCCGAGACGCATTTAGCTACGCGACACGAATCGTGGATTATGTGCGCATATGTACTTGTTCTGTCGCTCTTGTAGAATAACATTATATTTCAGCGATCAGCGGAGTCTAATGTTTAAATTTAGGGACAAGGATAATATTGTTTGTCTAAAAATAGGTAGTTTTTATAAATTTTGAAAAGTTTAAGTCAAAGTTATTTAAGAAATATTTAAAAAATCCATTTCAAGCTTAAAACTTTTAAAATAAAAAATTTACTTTCTAAATTAAAAAATCTATTAATTCTTATAATTAATTTGTTTTTTTATTATTCTTTTCTCAAATTTCAGTAATTACAAATACCGACCGACAGTTAGCGAGGGAGGAATTTTTGCTATAGTTATTTTATTATACGGACTTGTACAAAGCTTGATTTAGCGCATGCATTTTTATTCAAGTTTACGCGAAATCGAGCTTTATGCATGGAGTTCCAAAAATTCTATTTTTTAGGACTTCAAATATTCCAATAACAAAATTTTATTTTAATTTGGTTTGCTGTTCATTAAATTCTAAAATGGACATATACAAATAAAATAATAATACAAAAATAAATAATTAATTAAATATTGAATTGTTTAATATTATGTTGTTGAAATTGATTGTTTTTAATGAATCTCGGAGATAATATTCGAACGATAAATTAGGTAAGAGGAAGCTAAGTGCCAATGAATTGGCAGCGGTTTTTTTATATGCAGTTTTATTATCCTCTCTTTTTCTCTTAAAAAAGTGATGGCCAGATGTTGCGAATCATTTAATAAGTGAATCTGATTGGTCGGTAGATTTTAAGAACTGCGAGTCTAAATTTTATATTCAATGTTTTATTATTTTTTGATTTTTAAACTAGATTTTTACTTACTATACTAGATTACATTTATAGTATACTTAATATTTTAATTTATAAGTTATAAAAATTGATAAAAAACTCATTAAATTGTAAAGTTTCACATGATTCTGGCTTTTATAACTTAGCGCAAATGCACTAAATTTTTGAAACCCTCGGCAGGGTAAAGGAAAAAGAAACTGCAGGTACAAAAGATTTACTCAGAGTTTGGTTATAATTAAAATAAAAAATATTTATTAACTAAAGAGAATTCTATTTACAAGGATCCGGCCAGGCGATGATATAATCCTGAATTCGGCCAGGCGATATAAACCTAGAATTCGGTCGTTAACGACGCTTATACGTTTTTATAAGTTAGGGTGCACCCGCGTTTTGTTTATATATAAAACATCTTTGAGAGGTTTTTATGCCGTTCGGGGCTTTTTCCTCTCCTTTTGTTGAGCCAAATAAACTGTTGATTAAGGGTCTCAATTGACGTGTTTTTTATTTGTTAAAAAATCCCTCTACTAACCCTTACACCCACGGGGTAACTCTGAAAGGAGAAATCTCGCTACTAAACAAATGCTTTTTATATTTTTGGAAATACCACTCACTGTTCTTTGCAGAGATACGAGTAATGATAATAAGAAGAGACAATGTTCAACCAATGCTAGAAGCAAATTTGATGCGTGGGATTAAAACATAAATGAAGAGCATTGCTAGTATAAATCTCAGCAGACTTTAGTTTTTAAGTTCTAAATTTTCTACTTTTCTCATTTTTCCCAAGTGGTTTCATAAAATTTTGATTCTATATAATTTATAAAAAGTTTCTATATAAAAATATGGAAAATATCAGCTTCTCTAATAGTCGTCAGTGGCTAGTTTTGGCATCAGAGATTGAAAAGGTTAGAATGCGCCACCAAGCCGAATTAATTTTATTTTTCATGACTGCCGCTTGATTGTGCTTTATATTAAAAATATACGTTAGTTTTTACTATTACTTTAACTGTGTATAATTTTGGAATGAATGAATATTTTTTAATCTAACTACTCTCAAATTGAAGCTCTTGCTGCATACTTTCCTTTAAATTTTTGTTCTATCGACTAATATTTTTAGCTACGGATATTTTAATTTTTATAAACACCAATTTCCACTAGAATTTTAAAATAAATTCATAACTTTGTTACTAAGACCCATTTGAATAAACGCTGAAACACGTGTCTTCTTTTTTTGGTTAAAAAATGACCTGCAATTTTACCAAGATCCGTGATCCGGTGGGTTGATACTCTCCTTGTAAGTTGGATTTAGTAAACGTAAATATTGATTAATTTTCGTAACTACAATGTATACAAGTAAATAGTGAACAAAAAAAGGTTGTAGATACAATTCTACGCGCAGTTGATACTAATAACCATGATAAAAATAATTGTATATATAATTCGATGGCCCAGAAGGATTTGGAAAGACTTTTATTTATTTATTAAAAAACCATATTAGAGCAATATTAGAGCTGATTGGGTAAAACTTTCATATTAACGAAAAGAGTTATGAATAAACATCTAAAGTGTTTGAGTGAAATTATAAATAGTATATGTTATTATTAAAAAGAAGCTTTTGATTTTGAACTTTATCGATTGCTGCCCCAATAAGCATTAATGGTATTTAAAGTCGTTCAAAAATAATTTAAAATTCCGTGCATATAATTTTCGGAGCAGCAAAGCCCCATCAAGATTTCAAAATCATAATAAATACGAATACCTATCAGAAATTAAAAGCTTGTCGACTAAAGTCCAATAAATCTCTCAGGCCGGACTTTTCGTCCGCGTCGAACAGCTCCCCCTCCAATAATTCACTATCGTCATTTTCAGCCGAGCGACCGGCCAGCATTTCTTCATTAACCCGTCGAAAATCGCGCTTGAGATCGATGACAGTTGCTCGGCGCGTTAAAATCCGGACCGCGAAGTTGCATAAATCCCGATCGAACTTGCTTTCGCGGCCCCCGCGAATATAACTCACAATTACCGCTTTTCGGCTTTGGCTCCGCGGCCGGCCAGAGAGGCTTTCGATTTTCGCGCTATGATGTCGACGAGAGACCGTCACTTTTAATTTGAAAACGCGCGTCGCGGAGTTTTGATTTTCCTGGATTTATGGCCGAGAGTAGGACCGATCGAAGCTTTGCGCTAACCACTGATTTATACTGGCTGTACAATGTATTACATCATTTTTCGATATACCCGCATTTACACGACTGAGGAAGAAGAATTAAGTAAACAGTTTATTTTAACTTTGAGAAAATGAGAATGAAGAGTGAAACGGCGTATCAAAATGAAACACAAGTATATCAAACAATTTATGAAGGAAATTTATTATTTTTTATTATTGTAACTTAGTGGGTTAAGTAACGAGAAATTTCAATTTTGTACATTGTTATTACATCCTTTTATTAAGTTAGAAAAATAAAGTCTGCCCCATAAATCAAAAATTGCTTTCGAAATTTAATATTTTATAATAAAAAGAGGACTTTTCGAACATTTTACAGCAATTTGCACTCAACGTGCTTATTACCAAAAAATAATATTTGATTATCTTAAAACCGCTAATCATCTCCAAATCAGATTTTGAATCGATGCAACTTCGAACATCTTTATACATGCTTATACCTGGAGCAAAAGTCGACAGGTGTTCACTTGTTTTAAAATGGCCGTGGCCTTTTTTTTTTTTAACCGGAAATCAACGTGAACGTCGGCCCTCGGTCTAATATCCGGACGATTATTTAAAATTACGCGTCAGTTCAGACTGTGGCGGATAATTGGCGCCTTTCAAGCCGATTAATATGCTTCGATTTGATTTCGCGTTAAAATTATTATTGAGAAGATGTGCGGGCAAATTTGAAATATGCCGCGTGGGATTACCTTGGGTTTTTTCTAATTTTCGATTACGAAACAACGCAACTATTCAACTTGCTTTCAGCATAGAATTTTTATTAATATGAAATAATAACGCGGCTTTCCTGCAAAATTTTATTCAGAAATTTGATAAAAAATATTTACGCAATTAAAGATCTAACCCGAGAAAAAGATTTATATGTAACAATGAACTGGAAAAACTATACAGTTCAGCAATAAGAGCCGAGATCTGTATTTAATAAAATTACAAATACAGTTAAAGGGCAATAACAGTCGAACGGGAAAATTAACGATATTTTCCATTAAACCGGCCGTTAATTACGGCCGAAACAGAAATTCCGTTATCTCGTTCGCGCGCATGCGTTTACGTGCGATAATGCGCGAATCCCCGGCGGGTTAGTTTAAGTGGACGATATAAAATCAGTAAGCTTTCGTAAATTTCGGTTTAAACAATCCCGGGGTAAACAATTTTCCGGACGCTGGCCGGCAGAGTAACGGCACCCCAGCGGCCCCGCGAGTGAGAGAGAGAGAGAGAGAGAGACGGACTGAAAAATTGCGAAACGGAAATGACGTAAAAAGAGAATAGACGTATAAAGAAGAGAGGAGGGTGGGGGGAGGGGGAGAAAAATGGACGCACTGATGTTTGCTGTGTATAACCCGTATGCCGGCGCGCGGCGCGTTTGCTCCCCGAGGCCTAACGTCCTACATCTACCCTGATTCGATTATGATAAATACCGTATTGTCACATAAATCACTCCCCCGATAGATCGAGATATGCTCTCTTTTTTCTCCCTCTTGCTCGCGTGCCCGGGACTCTCTTTTTCCTCTTTTAAATCATTTCGGGCTGCGTTTTCGAGAGCCGCTCCCGGTGTTCTAGGAGCCTCGCTGTATCGCATCGACAAACTGCTCAATTGGGAATTCTCTCTCTCTCTCTCTCTCTCTCTCTCTCTCTCTCTCTCTCTCTGCGTGAGCTTCTCTGGCATTTAACATGATTTTTTTATCTTAAAATAATAAATTTCGGATTTCTTTCAAAGCTGCGCCCGGGCCAATTTTACGACGGGCAGTGGGCACTTGTATGGGGCATTACAATTAAAACAACGATAGCAGCGATTTTAAAAATCACCAAAAAGACTCTTTTATTTTCCAAAAATATTCTCTCTCTCTCTCTCTCTGAATTATCTACTGAAGGAAAATTGTTTAAATTAATCACTTAATAAAATTGTACAAAAACGATGCTGCTTAAAAAAAAATTAATCAGCCAATCCAGCCCTTAATCAATAACGCTGACAGGCTTAATTGGCTCGGGTGACAAAAATTCATTCACCTGCTCCCAATAAGGATCTCCGTTGCGCAGCCGCGCAAACGCTTATTTTCTCGCTCCGTACGTATAACTGCCTTGCGAGAGAGAGAGAGAGAGCCGTCATTACTATAATCGCTCCCTTCTTCGACAAATTTCAAAGCGATTCGCGCGCGATAAAAGTGATTTATAAATATAATTGGCCCTCGTTCGCAGCCCGAGAGTCGGCGCGTATTCTTTTAAATCGTTGTAAATTCACACCGATACCAGTACCCGCGCGAAATAGGCAGCTGCTCGAGAGAGAGAGAGAAAAAAAAGGCGGCCTTGCGCTGTTTCTATAAAATTTCCAAAAAACGCCTTATATATAGGTGTCAGAGCTCGAACGAGCGGCAAGAAATCGCGCGGTGCTCGACGTAAGTAAGGTGTCTATATTTATGAGGTCCCATATGCCGTCGTCCGTGATGCGGACTCGTGACTGGCGTGTTGGGCGCCACCGAAAAAGCCCCGGAATCGCTGATCGATCTACTACCGGCTCCCCACAGCATCATCCTTCTCTTTCTCTCTCTCTCTCGCCGCTCTGCTCTCCGCTCTTCTTTTTTTTTTTTATCCTCGGCCGGCCTCGTTTTTGAGAATAAATACTTGAGGAGGGCTTATTTATTGCCATCTACCGTTGCGTTTTTAAAATTCTACACCATTTTGCGAGCATCTGATTTGCGGGAGAAACTTTTTTTTTTATTTGGGAGAGAAGTAACAATGGAAAAGTAGTAGCTTTACGCGGTTTTAACTACACTGAGAAAAAAATTTGATTGAATCAATGGAATTTTACTATTAACTATTCACAATTGAAATTTCACTTAAATTGGTAGGATGAACACAATTAATTCTACAGTACAGGTCTGTTGTTTTAACAGGCTAAGCTTAT
>JAWWML010000062.1:10178034-10244630 GCA_035047165.1 Ormyrus rosae
CCCGCGCGGGTTCCGCCCCCCCCCCCCCCCCGACGGGAGCGCGCAGATTATTTTTATTTATGAGGAAGAGCAGTCGCGAAATATAAGAAGCGACGTTATACCCCAGTCCTCGGAATCGTTTCTCGTCCGTTCCCGCCGAGAGAGAGAGAGGCGTCCTTTATTTTCCGTCCGCGCCGACGGGATTTTCATTTTGCCCGTCTGAACTTTCTCTTCTGCTACATTAAACCCCGACGTGTCTCTCTGCACTCGTCGGCGCTCCTTTCTGTTATTTAATTTTAAACGCGCGACGTTTCCGCGGGCTTTCCGATTCGCGAAAGAATGTTTACCATACCCCCCCGATAAACGACAAATTTAAGAGCCGTCGTTCGATCAAACCATTTTATTGATGATACACGAAAGCTAAAAACTTGCGCTAAACGGCGAGCGTATACACCGCCGAAACGAAAACTTATCGACTTTTAACCGGCGTATCTCTCTATCGACCCCTTTATTATATTCAGGGCAATAAAAGAGCCGGCGCGGCTCGAGGAGAAAGACTTTAATCTCGCCTCTCTCCGCCTCTCTCCTCCCGTCTTCGTCCGCTCCTTCTCGCGTCCGTTGGCGCGGGGCGCGCGCGCGCAACGAATGTGTGCGCAGCGTGCCAGCCCGGAGGGAGAGCGAGCGAACGGCGGCGGCGGCAGCGTCTCGCTTCGCGTCACCGCGAGATAATGGACTAATTAATTCCGTCGCTAATTGCCGACGAACTACGGCCGAGCGTAGTGTCACGGCTAATTGGTTTGAGTTATTGTACTTGCGCCTTTCGAAACGGCGGGAGAGGGAGAGAGAGAGAGGCCTTTTTATTCGCGGCAATTTCGTATCCCGCGGCCGCGGCGGCCAACGTTTCTGGCGTATACGCGAATTGGAGTCTATCCCCAGGCGACGAGATAAAAACGAGGCGGGACGTTCGCTTTTTTTTTTTATTTTTTAATCTGCCGAGGGGGGATGGGGATGAGTAAGCGGAAGTGTCTTTTGATTTTTGATGCTTTATAAGCTTGTTTGATGATTCGAGTTTGCGATAAAAGTTTTCGAGAGCGTTTTAAATGGAGTTTGTGCTCGATAAGTATAGATTACAATTGGCGTTATTATTTTACATGGAAATATTTAGTTGGGCTTTGGATGTTATTGCGATATTGATTACATCTACATTGCGGTATCAAAGCTGTCTGACAAAAATTTCCAACCGTACATGTTAATAAAACCGCAGGAAAGAAAGATCACCTCAACCCGTTAACCGAAGTGTCGCAATTAATTAGAAAAGTAACAACACCTAATTGCGATCGAGTTAAAAAAGCAATAACCGCGAAGCTGCGCGAAGCCAACAACCTTTCTTTCCCTTTTCACCCGAACAGGCGATAACTCGTGCGCGGTACGATTCAAGCGTCACACGCCGCTCTCGTTACAAAGGCTAAATTTGTCATAACGGCGATTAGTTAGCATTAGCGAGCTTAATACGTCCGACATTTATCATAATTAACCGAGCGACGGCCGCGGCCTTTTTATTACGGCGCGCGTGCCGCGCTTTCGAGGGCGCCGCGCTCTCGTGGGCGTGTCGAATCGAAGAAATCAACGCGCCAAGAGAAAGAGAGAGAGAAAGTTCCGACGCCGTCCCGGGCAATTTCATTTTGGCGCGAGAGGCCTTATATTGAGAGGAAAGCTCCTCGGACTTTCGGCTGCCACCTATAAGGTCTGTTTAACGAAATGATTCGAGATAATGAACGGTGGAACTCTTCGTTTAGATGCAGTGTTTCGATTGCCGTTTCAAGTACTGATCTTTAAAGACAAAAGTTTAGCCCGGGAAACTAATTTTATTACTGCTGCTTTCGGGGGAAAAAAAAAATTCTGTACTCAAAGTCGCTAAAGTCCGCATAAATGAAAGAAGTTTGGGTGAATTCCTTTGTATTTATTACTCTCGCTGTACAATTAGGTATTTCTGTAAATAACCAGCGATACCTAATTGCACACTTACGTTTACAATGAATATCGATAATACCTCTAGATATTTTGTTACAACGACGCGAAAAAATAATTCTGCACTCGGAGGCGTGAAACAGAGAGAGGAAGCAGCGAAAAGAGCGGGCTTAGCAAGTGTCGCGGTAAGCTCATGGAGCTGATTTGCTAAGCCGGCTAACAAATAGAACGATAGATGGCGAAGCTGTATCACATCGTTTGCTAAAGTCACCCCATCGAAATGGGCAGAGAAAGACAGATAGACGCGGAGAGAAGGACGGTCCCTCTCTAACCGAGGGGCGACAAATTACACGCGGATCACGAGCTCTTTGAGCTTTAATTTGACACAAACACACACACACACACACACACCCTTAAACGAACGAACGGAGAAGCTATTTCAGCGCCTGTGGCGCGCTCCGTGCCAAAATGTTGCTTGCTCCGTATAAGAGTGCAAATATGCTCGCGCGAAAATTGCCTTGTCGCTCCGAGTTTTTAAGGTGATTTGTAGTTTCTTTATTCTCTCGCGTCCGCGTGTTTTATCCGGCAAAGCTGGAACGCGCGAGATGCAATGATTTTTTACAACAAAATGCACGAGATAACGAAACGAAAGGCGGGACGACGCCTCTCCCTCTCGCGAGCGCCTCCTCGGAGGAAGTGAAATCTCGTAATCCTCGAAACATCGATCTTCCGAACTTGTAATCTCCCCCGCGCAAGAAACTCCTCTCATCCGGCGAACCACCGCCGCTCCCCCCGGAATCAGTTTTCCCCACTCCCGGGCGATATAACCTCCGGAAAAATGGCAGGTAGTTAGCGACGCTCATAAAATAATAATCGGCGGCGCTCTCTCGCGCTTTGTGCGTACAAAATTCGGCGCGCACATCGACTCCGCCGAGGGGCTCTCTCCCGCGCGATATGTCTCGTGCATTGCAGTTCGCTCTGCTCATGAATGAACATGTGGCGTACGCGGCTATGGGGTGCGCGAGAGAGGCTGCTGCCGCTACTCTTGCCGAGTTACGCGACGTGAATCAGTACCCAAGGTGACCGTAAATCTGGCTCTCCCCGCTCGAGAGAGAGAGAGAGAGAGAGTGTCTCTCTCCTCGCAAAAGGCAGCCCCGTAATGCCCGCGGACAAGTGTTATGGTATGGCTTATAAGTGAATGCCACCCTCTAATCAGAAAATACGAGCGCGATTGTCGCTGCCTGCCCTGCGCGTCTATTTGCTCCCTCTCCGCCTCCCTCTCCCGCTTTAGGCTCACTCCCTCCTCCCGTAATAACTTTTGCTCCCGCGCTCTCGACGCCCTTTATTCTTTTCAGATCCAATAAAGAGTAATAGCTACAAGTTTCAAGCGTGACTGTATTGCATATATTTCATAAAAAAAAGAAGCATAAATAAATAGAATTATTCTTCGGCGGTGTCTTCTTTATAATTTTGAGCCGCGATATATCCCCGTCCCTCCTTTTTGCATTCTTTTCCGCGCGGCGTATACACTTTGGTTTTTCCGACGCGGCTCTCTCTCTCCCCGTCCGCCGTCTAAGCCTCGAACGGCGCTCTCGAGTTTTATGAGCGAATTTGTAACTTTAAATTGGCGCCGCCTCGTACGCACCGGGAGAGAGAGGCTCTCCGCGTGAAATTTCGTGCGGTTTTCTCGAGAGCGCGCGCGCCCCCCGCCCTTTTTTTTTATCCCCCTTTACTGCCTTTACGCTCCGCCGGAGAGTAATCGAGTTTCTTTCGCAGCCTTACGCACCGGAGGCGAAAGAGCGCCGGGCAAGGATCTCCATTGACACAGAAACGCGCGGCGGCGCGCCGCCCGCCTACTCCCGGATTGATGGCGTTATTTGCGTTTTACGCACTCGCGCGTTACGCTTTATTCGGACGTTAACTCGATGTGGCTCCTCTATTTTTATCTGAAGACGATTGTTTCGGTATGTGCTTCTTTTTTTTTTGTATCGGAAGTTAATTTTCTTTGTTCCTTTGATTTGCGCAGAATTGGATGAACATCGCAAAGACACGAGTTGCGATGATTTTGATGTAAAATTATTATTACAAAGGTAAGAAACAGTGTTTATGTAATGCAATAACCAAATTGTTATTGCCTAAACTAGAAAGAACGTATCGTCGCTATGTATTTCATTTTAAAAGAACGAGAACATATATAATTGCCCGCAAGATTTTTCCAAACCGAGAAAGCAGCCGAATTCTTGGGCAGTTTATTTCCCAGCGGCGGCCGAGGCTCGGGATAAAGAAAATTGCCTCGAAAAAGGTATCATTCGCCTATATCTAAATACGAGAGAAAAACGGTCGGGACTCGCGCTCGCGCAACTTTTCTCCCGGGCAGTAAACCCATCTCGGCGGTAAGCGAAATCACACACAAGCCGTTACTAAAAGAGTCCGCGGCGGCCTGCATGCGGCTCGAGAAGAAAAAAAAAAAGAAAAAAGTCGAACATTAAGGAATCGCCTCCCGAACGGCCTGCAAGTGCTCGGTAGCCGCTCTCTCTCTCTCTCAAAAAATGCAAATAAGCCAGGGCTTGCCAATCGGTTTTGCGCGCGTAAAATCGCCGCGGCCGATCGCGCTTGTGCGCGAGAAGCGCGGCCATTACCGCGGGAAAGAGAGAGAGAGAGAGAGAGAGAGGGGTATATTACTCTCTCGCGTACGTATACGCGGACGGGTCTTTAGGAGCAGTAAAACGCCGTATTCTTTCTTGCTGCCGTTTATTTTAATTTCGCAACGACGCGGCGGCGGCGGCGGCTGCTCCTTTGTTCTCCGGGCTGGACGCCGCCGCCGCCGCCGCCGAGAGCACCGCTGGTTCCTTCCTCCCTGCGCCTTTTTGCGAGCGAGCTCGCACGCGCACACAGATGCGCCGATGTGCCTCTTTTCTCCGCCGGGAGGATCTTCCTCTTTCTCTCTCTCGAGGCGTGATCCCCGGACCTTTTTTCGAGGGAAGGAAAAACTGAAATTTTGTGAGTTATAGTAGTAGGCAGGCCTTCCGAAATATATAATTAAAGGCTGTTTAGGAACAGTTTATCCGGGTATCAATTATCGGAGGAGAATTGTCTGCGTTGCCGTGTGTATACACGGCATAGAAAGCTTGGATTTTATCCGGTTCAACGTCGTTTCGTAAAATTTTCCTTCTACGATTCAATTCAGAACGATACGAAACAAAAAGTTCGGTTTTTAAAGAAAAAGATTCCGGACACTTTTTTTTACGAAAATTCCGCGAAACAGCCGTAACGCAACGTCATCGGCGGTTTTCAGCGAGACACCCGATCGTCTCGATAATTTCCAGCCGTAATCGAATTACAGTGATTAATTTAATGCACGGTAGACGCTATTGAAAATCCGCGGCCGACGTCGCGCGGACGCCCGGGATGTACATCCCTCGTAATTTTCCAACCAGGCACTCGTATCAGCGGCCCGGGCAAATAAACTCGCGGCGGAGCTCGGAGAGCCCCGAGACGCTTTAGAGCCGCGGTATAAAAGCTACCGAGGGCCTCTCCTCGCTAAGAGAGACGTATATACCCAGGCCTGGGCGCGCGTATAACGTTTAACATTTAAGCCTTTAGTAGGCCGTACAGATTGGCTCCCTGTAATTATCGCCGAGGCGCGGCGCCTTGAGGTCTTCATTACAGGCCTCTCTCTCTCTCTCTCTCTCTCTCTCTCTCGCATCCTTGTTATTTCTCTCGGTACCCGTGTGCGCGCGGTTATACTTGTAAGGGCGAAAAGGCGTTCCACCTCGCTCTCTCTCTCTCTCTCGCGCGCGCGCGCGCGAGCTGTCATAAAGGGAGAAGAGTGGAAAGGTAGAAAGAGCCGCCGAGCGAAAGACGCGGCTCGCGAAATGAGACGTACACCTTCGGCTCTTCGTCAATGTGACGGTAGGCTCGAGAGAGAGCTCTCGCGGTAAGGCCGAAGCTTGACTCGTAAATAGCGGCGATGCAATTTGCGAAATTGTTTGCTTCCTTTTTATTATTGCGTTTTTTTTATCTCTCTCGCGCGCCGCCTCGTGTGCCCGCGCCGTCGGCCAGCTGCGAGGCGGATAGACGGGGTTTCATCGGGCCCGGAGTCTCGGCCGATCTTAATATTGCATGAACTTTGACTGTTCGCCATTGTGCTTTTGCATTTTAACGGTTTTAAGGGCCTGAAAGGCGTTTGTTGCGCTCTTTTGCGTAGGCTGACTTTAACTTAAGAGGACAATTATTTATATTATGGACAAGTTAGTTTAATGAAATTTGTGAAAAGAACAGATTACTATTTTGTTCCGTTATTTCAGATATGAGAAGAAAGATAATAATATTTTCATATATATGATTTACGAGTTTTATATGTAATTGTCTTTATACATTTATCTTCTTAATTAAGACGTAGTTTTCATCACTTATGTAAGATAAATGATTTCATCACCTTCGTGTAAATTTATTGAAAGAAATGTATCACACGCCACAGTTTATTTTATTCATGTTTATTATTAATCTTATTTGAATTGTTCTTTACGTTCTCTAAGTTTCTTTGCTGTATCTCAACGTTCTCACGCCCCAGTTGAAAGTTAGCTTAAAAAAGCTTAATCATCGATGCAAAGTTTCTATATTTACTAAAAAAGTATAAAAAAAATTATACGCCGTAATAAAAATCCATACTCAGGAAAGGTATAGGTATAGCATATAGCGGAAAATGAGATGTCACAATGTTTGGCTTTAAACGATTCTGCTCCGTAATCGTGACTTTGCCATTTTCAATGCAATTTAATCTGCGATGTAATTAATTACTGCTAAAATCGATAATACCCCGCATTATTTTTAGGCGGGGCCATCCTGATTTCGTAAAGACACGAACGATACAAAACCCAAGTTTAACAAATTGCTTCCGAAGCACCGCCACCTACCCAAGTCGAGGCTAAAAAAATTATCGCGAAAGAATAATACCTCCTTTATTGCCGGCCTCGAAAACGAGTGCTCGTTACGTTCAAAACGAAGCGACACCCACGATCCGAGCGTCAATCTTTTCCCAAGCCCGTCTTGTGCATCGAGGCAATTAAAAGGGGGCCCACCTGCCTTTATCCTTTGCGCGGCTCTAAATTTAAAACCGACAGGAAGGAGGCAGTAGCCACCCACAGCCCTCATTGTAATTAAATAGATAAAGCGCCCGAGAGCGAGCCTTAACGAACAAAGAGAGCGAGAGAGCGCGGCGTGCACCTATATATCGAGAGTGCCGGAATTTCGGCCGCGCGCGCCATATTTCAGTTAGAGCCTGTGCGGGGGTGGCGGCGGCGGCGGGCGCCGTTCAATGCTCGCCCGGCCGCTCGTTGCTATGGCAATTAATTACCTTCGTCCCTTCCCAGAGGCGCGGAGACGCTTATAACGGGTGTGTCGAAGATTCCCAAAGGCGCGGGGGAGAGAGAGAGAGCGTTTCCTGCCGCCAGCAGTGCGCACCGTACACCCACCCGCCCGCAGGAACGTTCTCGCTCGAATGGCGCCTTTAATAAAGTCGATTCATGCGCCGACGAATCGCGATGAATTTCGGGCTACGCTCCGCGGCGACGTCGGGGGGAGAAGGAGTCAAGCGAGACGTCAGCGAAGTTTCAGCGCCGGTTTCGCCAACTTCCTTCCGAGCTTTCAGGTTTTTATTATCGAAAATAGAACGTTATAGACGGCTACTACCGTTGCTTTTTGCGCGTAAAATGCGGTTAGCAATGTAATGCTGCTCCTTCGATCGGAAGATTAAACCAGCTATCCTCTCGGTAAGAGCTTAAATTTCAATTTTTCTCGCAGTCGAGTAAAATGGCCGCGGGCAGTTAGAAAGTCCCCCGAGTCCCTTTTCGCAGCGGTCACAAATAAAACTGAGGCACGCAGAGCAGCCGGAAAAGTGAGGGATACTCGCCGCCTCGTCGCGCGGAGAAAAGAGAAATCGGGCGTACCGCCGGTGGGTGGACTGCGGCGGCGAGTCTGTCTGCGAGGCGTCGCCTTCGGATTTCCCCTCGGCGGTCCGTACCGGATAATAGCGTAACTGATAGCGTGGCGGCTAACTCGAAATCTTCCCCTCCCGCCGCCCCTCGGGCCTTGCCTAATTTTCGGCTCGCCCAGGCCATTTCGCGAGAGCAGCGGTTGCGGTACACCCGGGCAAGACGCTCTTCCAATTAATTTTGCCGATTGTAATTGAGGAGTCGCGCGCGCCCGAGCTCGCGGATCGATGCTAAAAGCGGCGGTTTTCGTTGCCGCGGGCTTTTTCTGCGGCTGATACGACGCGGCTTTCAATTGCAGGGGTATAACGATAGATTTTGGAACTTTTTTTATATGTATGTATTGCGAGAAGTGTTCGTAAAGTAATGAAAACATACTTTTTAAACAGCTTTAACCAGTGACTTGAGGACGTTTGCTTGTAAAATAATAATAAAGTATATAGGTTTAAGCTGCACAATTTTTTACGAGATTCTTTTTGTAAGCGCCTCTTGATCTTTAAAATAAATGTAAATCATGTTTTCACTGCTCATCGGTGAAAAAGTTTTTGTAAAAGTGCATTAACGAAAAGAATAATATTTGAAAACAATAGATTTTTCATAGATTTAAAGCAGAGACAAAAGCATTATATATAATTAATTTTATTTAGCAATAAAAAAAAACAAGTATTGAAAAAAAGAAAACAATTAATTGCAATACATTTCAATGAAACAAATTGCTCAAAAGGAATCGTCGGCAAACGGTGACTCGGTCGCACGAAAACGGTATATTCCGTCCGAAAGCCCCGACCCGAAAGTTCGGCATTATAAAATTCTAATCCAATTTGTCGGCGTCCACCGCAAACGGCGCGGACGTGTCAATGAAGTCATCCCGCGCTCGTGCGTATGCGGCAACATTTAATCATCATAAATTTCGCAGGAAACCGCAAAAAGACCCGCCTTCGGTCTTGGCCGAGCGCTTTCTTAGACAATAAGTCTTCTCTTACATCTTCATTATTTGCGGTCGCGGGATCTGCTATTTACGGCATTATTATAATAACAACCGGTCCGTCTGCGCGCCTGGCTTTATTGTGATAGTATTTGCTTTATTTAAATGGTAAAGATTTTTTTGCGAGTCTGAAGGATATAAGGACAAGCGTTTTGACGGATTCGCGTGTAAACATTCGAACGGTTATTTATTCCTCGAAAGGCGACAAGTGACTTTACTTAAGCAAGAACGTATTTTTTGCTGTTCTCTAAGCTTTTGTACAAGTTATTCTGATAAATTTTTTTACCGGCAAATCAACAAAAGCAAAACTTTTACCGACCGTAAATTGCCAATTGATATTCTTGCTATAATGTCAAAGAAAAAAATGTTACTTTTTTCCATCGTTCAATGGCGATTGAATTACATGGCTTAATAATAAAGCTAATAAATCAAACACACAATGATACAGTTGTCAAAGTCAGTGTTAGAAGCAATGCAAAATTATGCAAACTCAGTTTTATATTTTTTTCGACAATTGTAGAATTGTAATGCAGAGGATGAAAAAAAATCCGACAACAATACAGCGCCAATTGTTCTTGTAACATTACGAGAAAATCGATTGAATTTCCGCAGCGATTTTTAGAGACATAGAAGTTGAGAAACTTAGCTAGACTCTCTCACACTCTTCTACTAAATTTGATTTATTCGACTCTAGAATCCTTTTTGTATGCCTCGGAGCAATCGAAATCCGCATGTCTTACCAGTTTCTCGTCCTCTAATGCGCCATGACCAACCGAGAACTTTCTATTACCCACGAAATCGATTTCAATCGTTGCGGCTACAGTTCCCTGCGTTATATCCACTTCATCTTGCGCCCTTTTTAAATCTCTTTTAATAGATTCGAGATTTTAATTAGTCGCGAAACTTAATTTTAGATTATGTAATTTATCATTTCCAATTACCGTAAACTTTCGTGGTTTATTATTTCATTAATAGAATATAGAACTTTAACAGGTAATATTTTTCCCTTTTAATTGCGTTGCTGTTACTGATAAATTTTATTCTCACTTAAATTTACATGAACTATTTATTTTATTTCGATAAAACAATGTAGGATAGTTCTCCAACATTAATTATGTAATGAACAATAAATTATTTGTTTTTATTATTAATAAACGAATCAGGATTATCTTTTTACAAGAATAAATTTGTACAAGTCAGGTCTTGTTTTATAATAGTATATATCGATACAAGTGAAAAAAGATAAAAAAAGATAAAAAAAACTTGTCGCTCTCCTTCTTGTCGTCCTCGATTCGTGTAATTGTCACTCTCGCTTCGTTTGGCAGATAAACTTCACCCTTGCGGGAATCACCCGTTTTGCACGTTTGTATACTTTTTCCGAAATAACGACTAAGACCAGTGACTACGTCCTGAGGACGAAAAGAAGAAGAGCGAAAAGTGCGAGAAACAGCTACTTCGCGCACGTAAAACAAGCACGAAAAAGCAAGTTTCGCGCACTCCGTTAAAAAAAAAAAACTTTTTTTTTTAAATTCAAATATTTACGTTATGCAATATTGTGTGATTATATAAATATTTAAATTTGGTGCAGTTAAAAGTGTACTACGAAAGACATCAAAAGATCAATCCCACAAAATGACATGCCATCACATCTACCGAAATAATAATTACTTTTAGAGCAATAAAGCAGTGCAAGAGATGCACCTTTTGCGGCAAAGGAACACGTGGCATATCAAGTACGCAATAGCCAAACGAAAGCAGAGAGATTTACAGTTTCGAAAGAGTAAAGTTTGATATTATTACAGGACGTCGCCGTTGAATTGGGTTCGACTAGTCGAGTCGCGAATATGCAGACACGCATACAGATATACATTTACATCGACTCGTTTCGCGGTGCGCCTCTTCTCCTTTTGCGATACGCTTATAACACGCAGCGAACGAACGACGACGAAGAGAGAGAGAGAGAGAGACAGACAGAGAGAGAGAGAGAGAGATAACGAATTGACGAGGTAGACGAGCCCGACGATCTATGGATGGAAGTTGTTATGTGCTTTCCTGGAAACGAGATTACTAAACGACAGACTGAAGAGAAGATTCAGGACGCGAAAAGTTTAAATTAATGCCGGGGGAATGCTGGTCTGATGACGACACTTGCCCGGATGCACGAAACAATTAAAACTGATTAGGGCTGTAATTTTATGGGCATATTGCTCGTATTTCTAAGTATTTGCCTTCAGTAAAAAATTTAGTACATTTATCTTTACCAATTGGGATTTAGTGAATGGGTTATTAAATTTGTTTAGATATAAATTATTTTTTAAACTTGATTAAAGTAACAAAGCACAAAGGAAAACGGAAACTAGAAACGTATAATTTTTTAAATCTTTTATTTTCTGTCGAAGTCCACATTTTTATCGTATAACAGCTTTGTCGTACAACTTTTATCGTGCGAAGACTTTAAAACAAAAAAAGTATGTAAATCAGCAGTAATTACAGCGTACGTATCAAAATAAAAGCTTGCTTTATAAACCGCAAGTAAAAGAGCACCGGAAAAATAAAAACTTTTTTTTACGTAACATCGGTAAAGAGCGATTCAGGCGAAAATTTCGAGAATTACAATAGCCAAAGGGGGTAAATAACATATAATGCCTCCATTCCGAGTCCGGTAAACGATGTATCGAGGGAAAATTCCGCGAGTTCGACGTTCGGGTAACAAGGCCCGGCGTAAAAGACGTAAATCTCGCAGAGATATTCCGCTCCGCAACCGCACGCGCGATAAATAAATTCTGAAAATTCGAAGACGCACCATGACTTACGACTTGCGTATTGCGCGTAACTTGGCGCACTTCCAGCGAAAGCACGCTAAGTGACGTATCCGCTGAATAGAGATAAATGCTTCTGATACACTTTCATTAAGTATTTATTCAGCAATTTGTCCTGAACGGCGAGCTGTTCGTTTATATTAAAAGGGTTTTTTTAAGAAGAAGCGAGAGTGTTGTTAAAAGTAATTATTTAAGGAAGGAGTGAACTGATCATTGCCGTAATGACGTCCATTTTAATCAAATTTATTTGAGAGATCTTTATAGAGAAAACGCCCGAAGTAATTTCCTAAGTAGGTACTGTCGTAAAAAAAGTCATAAAATACTCGGTAATGGTTAGAAAACAAGAGAGAGAGGAAAAACTTAATTACCCGTAAGCAGCGATACTAAAAGAAATAATATTGCGCGTTCTCACCGCGAGATGGCGCGTAATATATAAGACAGGGAAAATCGTAACCCTTTCTTTTTGCAGATGTCTAAATCCTGAATAGTTATATTATTGTCACAGAATTCATTAACAAAGTCCTGCAAATGATTGAAGAAAAAAATCTAACATTTTTATTTAAAAATGAAATTAATGAAGAGATTTTAATACGACACCAATTAAGAAATAATTCGGTATCTCTTTCATCTAACGAAACTATAAAAAACTGAGTGAATTTCTAATGTAAATATCGTATAATAATCGAATAAATGATTACATTAAACACCGAGGATACCGCAAAGATTCACACACAAGCTAATTTCCTCAATTTCGATTAAAAAAAAACTCTTAATCCCAACTAAAAGAGGTTCATTACAACTAACAAAGGCGCTAACTCCAAAGTGATAATTATATCGTTTCCCCGGCGAAAGAAAAAAAAAGGACTATTTCTCAAAGAGCCACCTTAATTGAGTACTCGCTCGAAAGTCAAAGACACCAGGAGACCGCAGCAGAAAAAAAAAAGAAAAAAAAACAGAAGAAGAAGAAGAAGAAGAAGAAGAACGCCGAGCCAAGCGGGGAAAGAGAAGCAACAAAAGCGCGCCGCGAGAGGGAATACAAAAAGAGCAACTATACATAACGCAAAGGAGGCGCGAGCGCGCGCGCGCCGCGAACGTATCAATCTAAATTACAAATTCCAGCACACAATAGACTCTCCGCTCTCGCTGGGAGGATGCACGAGTTAACGCGCTCTCGGCGCGCGAGCGAGAAAGAGCGTATTAATTTATTTGCTCTTTATTTGGCTGTCAGTGGGACGCCGCTCGCCTTCCTCTCCCTCCTGTATATATCCAGAAAATATCTTAATCTCGCGCGCTCGCTTCTCCTTTCTGTGTGTGAGAGAGAGAGAGAGAGAGAGAGAGAGAGATAGACGGGGATCCGAGACTAATTCGCCACGACTCGTCGTCTATCTTGTCGAGTAAAACTAGTCGGAATTATAGCGAAATCAGCACGCGTGTACTTAACCACTGCTCTCTCTCTCTCTCTCTCGTGATTTGCTGCGTTACGTGCCTTCGAAGGGAATGTGTGTGTGTTTTCCGACGATTGAGATGTGAGCCGCGAGCTCGAGCGGCTAATCCGATTATTGGTATTGACTGATCGGGAGGATGTAAATAGTTGCGCGGGGATTTATTTGTTTTGCTCTCGATTAACTATTTGCTCCGCGCGTGGAGTAGCACTAAATTATATCAACGGAAAATAATCAGATTTGCATATTTTACTATCAAGTGTTATGGTTAGTTTGTGCGAGCGACTCCAACATTTTGTACCATATCATTCTAATTGAATAAAAAATTTCATCAGAATTTCCACACGTCCAGATGCACCTTCACTTTTTCCGTTTTCTGTAAGAGGCTTAGATTTTAGAAAGTATACAAACATTTTTTAACTGTCAATTATCTTTATGCACGAATTTGAGAGTAAAGTTATATACGCACTGTGCTTTCGAATCTAACAATTTATATAACACGTTATAAATAGTTACATTGCATTTACGTAATGATTGATAATTTTTTAGACGAAGAATAATTGATAATTCTTTCGTTTTTTACATTAAATGCTTTTATTACTTTGTTTTGAAAATTTATCAAACATATATATATCGTAGAGTGCTAAATCCAGAAGCACCAAATTATTACACTGATAATACATAACTTTATTACCGCGCTTGATTTAATAATATCTAATTTTTTACCCAAAAAATATCATCGGCCTTAATTGCGTAAATTTCATATTTATTATTCATTAGAGCAGCGAAAAACCGCTCAAAGCCAGCCGCCTAACGATAATAAAGCCTTTCCGAGATAAAAGAACTTCTAAGAATCCGACACTGTCTGCGGCGTCTTCGCAAATCAGAGCCGCGCCGACGATAAGGGCGAACCGCCGCCGCCGCGAAGGAGAGAGAGAGAGAGAGAGATGCCGGCGCTTTTTGATGCACGTTCTAAGGATAACCGAATCACGGCGGAGACAGAGAGTGAAAGTGAGCGGTCTAAGCCCCTGGCAATTCGACGACCATAAAAGTCAACTTTATTCCGGGGCGATAATGCTTGTAATCCAAATATAATTCTGCTCCGAGGGTGGATGCGAATAAGCTGATTCGAGTTAGCGCCCGTCCCCGCAGAGGGGAGACCTTTCGCTTTTTCTCCCTCTTTCTCTTGTTCGGTTGTCGCTGCTTCTTTCGAGTTAATTCGTAACTATATATATTGGTGTACTGTAAAATTCAATGGTAACATTTTTTACAATTGTGATATGCAGTGCAGTACACGCTACGAACGTTTTAAAAGTTTAACAACGATATTTGTATATAGTAATAAACGTCGCTACGTCCGCAGATACAAACCTAATTGTCCAGATGCGTAAAACGAAAGGTGCTGCATTTAAATTCGTTACAATAGCTTCACTTAACCTGCCAAATAAGTGGTAGTGAAAATTCATCCCCCTACCCCCCCTCTCTTCCTTTCCGACATCGTTTTCCTTCCCCATCCCCCATCATCCCGACTTCTCCCCAAAAGCAGGATGATCCCCTCGCTCTTCGCCGGACGCTTTGGTTTATAGGCTCGAAAAATCACAGAAGCCAAACCACGTAAATGTAAGGTTTCGACGACCCCTCCCGATTCCTTACATACAGGCGCATGCGATACACTCGTGTTCGCCCGCTGGTAGTTGCGTATGTGCGGGAGCGCGCGCGCGCAATAAAATAACGATATCCCCCGGCCGCCGGAGGGGGCAAGGGAGATATTATTTTTATTGTAAGCGCGTACACGCAGGTTTTTACGAGGAATTTTTGGCCTTAAAAGACCGCGCTCCGCCGGACAGGTTATTTACGCGTACACACCGCCGGGCGTGGAAGCGGACCGACGTGGAGGGCATATGCTTTTTATGGAAATAATGTACAGTTTAGTGCGCCCGATTTCTCTCTGCAGTTACGGGACAAGGCAGATTTTGATTGGAAATGTATGAAGGGAAATTGGAAACGAATTATGTATCATTTACTGAGGCCATATTTTATTATTTCGGAGGGTTTGGTATTCTAGTAATAATGTATGGAGAACTATTTAATGTTTTATTTAGCTTTATTTTAATTATTTTATGTCAAAAAATAATTCTAAAACATTACTTATAAAAAGCTTCTAATATTTTTCTGCAATTTATTACTATAACAATAAGTGAGTTATATTAATAATTAAGAATACTCCAAATCTCCTTCTAAAAAATACTTCATTTTTATTTTAATCTCCGTCAAGGTTTAACAAAGAGATTAGCGATATTCAGTGCTTGTCCAAAAATATACACCTCCTAGCACGATCGTGCATAAAAAAGACATTAAACTACAGCCGTGAATCCAGAACCTAATCTTAAACGTTCTCCATCCCTCCGCGGCGAAAAGCTCTGCATTCAATATCTTTCAATCAGAATGATCGATGACGAAAGCGCGCTCGCGATTCCTCTCGCGCTTGCTCGCGCGGCGGCCGAATTTGAAAATCTCCAGCGAGAATCGAAAAGCACATTAGTCGCCTTGGGGGAGGGCGCACGCGCATGCGCGCCGGCCGGCGATTCGTATCGGCTTCGCGAAAATTCATTTCCCTATTAGTTCGCCGCGTCGGGCGCGTGATATATGAATTGTTTGATAGGCCGGTGTCGCGCGGCGCATGATTAATCGACGCCGGGAGGAGCAAAAGTCAGGGGGAGAAAAGCTCGAGCGGCGCAGATGAACTAAGGAGTAAAGGTTATTTCGCGGGACTTTTTGCCGCTCGGATTTGTGCGAGTGAGAAATCGCGTCTGCAGATTCTATCCTTTCGACCGGCCTCGTTGCTATTCAAGGGAGTGCTTGACTATTTGAGTGAGTCTTTTAGATTATTTTATATTTTGAGTAACTATTAAGTTGTTGAATCTTTTAATATTTGAAAATTATTTACACACACACAAGCATATGCGTGCGTTTGTGAGCTTATACATAGTAAAATGAAATAAATTTCTGTTAGATAGCTAAATCTCAAGTAATACTATCAAGCAGTTAAATTAATGTTCTTAATTCATCATATATACCTAGAGTTACTCGTCATTATAAAGGTAGCTCACGGAGGCAAGTAAGAGTTACGCACGCGAACATCACGAAAACCGAGTGGTCGCCACGCCAATTATTTACATTTAGACTCACTTAATTTTTTACCTTTGCAACCTGTGCTTACTAATCTAAGCTAATCTGGAGAATGACATACGTCTGGAATAGCAATTTGGATGAAACTTTGAAAACTGTTTTCTAGAACTGAATAATGAAGCCCACGACCTTTACCTACCTTTTAATTTGATCTTATAAGCTTTCATTCAACCAATACAACTAATGGCATTATCATTGCTCATATAGGCAATGCTAAAAATGTCACATATATGGGTATAAGTAGTTGCTGTTGACAAAACTTACTTTATCTCCTAAATAAAGCGCTATGAGATCAAACTAAAGGTGGCGTGTTTCATTATTCCTTACTAGAAAACAATTTCCAAAGTTGCATCCAAATCGGTGATGCGGAGGTGTGGCACTCTCCTGGCAAGTATTAACTAGCCACGTCGAGCATCCGTCCGATAATATTCTCTAAACGATCTCTCGAGCAGCACCCTAAACTCGACTTTCGAGGAGCCACAATAGCCGAGGAGTTTACAATAGTAGCGGATGCACGAGGCAGAGGCGTGCACGCGTGACGCGTGGCGAGCATCCATCATCTTTGTAAACAACCGCCGGACCAAAAGAGCCCCAATTTCATCGCTCTCGTATCTCCCGTGCTTTTGTGCAGAGTCCACGGCCAAAGTGAAAGAAATCGCAGTGGAATGAATCCGGCGCGTCGCTGCTGGTCACGTGCCGGGGAGCGCGTTAAGAGTGCTGACGATCAAGCAAATATTTCGACAAGAGAAATGACGTACGGGCTGAGGAAAGTGGATGAGCACAACGAACTAACTGTTTATGAAAATGTCTGTTAATAAATGTTGGTAAAATGTATAAAAAATATATATTGAAACGAAATAAAAATAATCAGAAAAAGGCAATGAGTCAAAGATTGACGAAACGTTGACTTAAGAAATACCAAGATTGGCTTGAACACCATTGAATTTTCATTTTTTAATCCAATTCTCCAAGTTTCAAGCATTAAAAGAGCACACCATACTAATTAAAAATAATCTCTTTGGTACACCGTCAATAAAATAATATGACCGCTCATTTTCGTAGCATCAAACCCGATCTAAAACTGATTAAAATTAAAGGCATTCTCCGTTTCAATCGGTATCTGCTGAAGCAGCAGATCTGGCAGTCACTTAGATCCAACACGTCCATCCATTCTTTTAACTTTCTCCGCCCTCTCGCAGCCATAAACTCCGGTTTAGTTGTTCCCTGGCTCATAAAATAAGAGGAAAAAAAAAAATTCAGCGGAAAACGAAGATAGAAAAAAGCCTCATAGATTCTTCTTGGGGGCTCTCCTCTCGCGCTACTGAAATTAGGAATCTGTCGTTATTACCCAGGGGCAGATAAATTTCCGTGCGAGCCTCGATGTCCGCAGCGCCGGCGGCGGTCTAACCTCCCTCTCTGGATTTTTTTTTAATCGCCATCCGGCTGTAGCGGCGCAGTGAAACAGTGCACCCTCGGGAGTAAGCACCCCGGACGAGCGGGGCACGCAGGCGTGTTGGTGCGCGCGCGCGCGCGGCCCGTGGCCGGACGCTTGTCATTTTAAATCACGCGAGCTCCAAAAGCCAGGACTGCTGCGAAGGATCGTCGGCAATTATTTAGCGTCTCGCTCGAGTATTATCAACTTGTGGGTGTTTGCTTAGGTGCAGAGCTATTGAATAGAGCGATAATAAAGAATGATGGGCAAATGATAGAGAAAGAGGAGCTTCTCATTTTACATTTTACATAAGGCTTTCTGAAACGAGTTTTCTCATAAAACTTGTCATAAATTACTGTCCTTCCTTAAAAAATCGATGATCTGAAAAGTGCAGAAGTCAGTTTATTCGTGATCTGAGTGGCGGAAAAATAGTTGACGTGAGAATTCGGTTATATGACTGTACGCGAGTGTTCATTTATTTTGCAGTGCTTATAATCTCAAAAAAGAAAATAGTAAGCGCGAAGCGCTTTGGATTTTACTAGTTCAATTAAAGAGTCGAATCAGAGCAAAAATTTTAATGTTGTAGCCTGAACATATAGTTTGTTTCAATTATAATTAACCCTTTGCACTCGGGGACTTTATCGCGCGCTGCACCAGCAACTAGAGACGTTTCGCAGGCTTTTTGACGCAAACAATTGACGTAAACAATTGACGGCTCGGAAAGCGAAACCGTCAGAGAGCTCAAATCAATGGTGGAGTTACCGCAACAAACCAAGTGCAGAGCGAGAGTCGCATCTCGATTTGCGGCATCAAACTACATGATGAATGAGAGTTACCTCTCGAGTGCAAAGGGTTAATATGTTTAATTATATCATCTCGAAGCTAAAAGAAATTCCAGTTCATTTTTATAAGATAATATTAAGTTCAAAGTGAAAACTTAATTATTTGACATAGTTTGTCATAATTTGAAATATTGATTTGAAAATTGTCAAACAGATAAAGGTAATGTATCCATGTTGATTCTCGCCATAATTTGAAAGTTCGAGATTCCAAATAAGAAAGCAGTGTGCATGGTAAAGTAAAACACCTCCTTCATAGTTCTGTTAATCTTTTAACGGCGGGGAAATTTGTGATCAAATTGACCTCTTATTAGGCCCGAAATTTATAAATAAATTCAATGAATTTCTTGTATGGAGTCACCAACCTGATTGTTGCTTGATGTATCGACCAGCCCCTCCGACAAAGTAAAGTCCAATGTAAAAAATGTTAATGAATTTCTTATGTGGAGTCCTCGACCTGACTGATGGTCGATATATCGACGAATTGAAAAAAGTTTAAAACTAAAACTAACAATCGAAGGATTGAAAAAAGTTTAAAACTAAAAATTTATACATATATAATGAATTGATATAATAATAAAAATTAAAAATACCAAATAAATTGGAACATCTGTTCAATTCAATTAACGCTTTTGAGATTTTATAAATATAATGTACACAAGAGTGCGATTGCCGCTGTCTACAGGTAACTGGCTTCGGGGCGCTACCGGATTTCTTGATTCCAGTTTAACAAAAGATTTATCAGGAAATCAAAAAAGGTTATCCAAAAGACTTGACCAATTTTGCAACTTAGGTTAATAGGTTAATAGTACTTTAGTTTTTTCATCAAAAATTTGAATCATACGGTTTTCCATGGAGCCACTTTCAATTTTACATCAGCTTAGAGTTCCACAATTATTTTTATAAAGAGCAACATAACTTTCGTTTGCCCGTAATATTCTAACGCATTGAAACAATTTAAAAAGCTCACAAATAATGCTCAACTTGTAGGACCTTGGTAAACGTTATTAAGGTCTTGCATTTAAATTTAGACCAGTCTTTCAAACAGCCCCTTCTAATTCCTGGAAGAATTATATTTTGACTTATATAAATGAACGAATTTGATTTCAAAGTATTTCAGTGCGAAAGTTGAAGTGGTACACCCTGCATGTTTATGAAATTTGGTACCTGACTGAAATTGAGTGAAAAATCGCGGACTCTTCTACCAGGGTCATATCTTTTGCAATTAATTAACATTAGAATTTTTAATTTAATGCATTGAAAATCCAAGCATAAAGATTGTTGTAATTTACCTCGGAAAAGAATTATTCTTTTAAAAAAAAATGTTGCAAATTTTCATAGTCAAGCCTTTCAGAACAAAATAAAATGCTTTATGTCCACAACAATAAAAGCTCAAAATTGACGGTGATTTATTCAGAATTACTTTGCTCAGTAACTCTAAAAGCCATTTATAAATTTACAGAATCAGAGCCCATCAAACCTGTCCATTTCCTACCTTACCTCGTGGTCTCTCGTTGAATTCACTTGCCTTTTTTATTAGTATTATTTACGTAGCGGAAAATTTAATGGGATTACACCGATTAAATTCTCCGCATACGTATATTTCGAATTAGTACTCGTGCGCTCGGGGGGATTTACGAGTTTCGTCGCTTTTGAGCATTGCCCATTTCACGCGTCACCGATAAAACATTCTCTGATAATAAAGAATTATTGCGATGTCAAAAGAAAGCATGCCTTCGCTCTCTCTCTCTCTCTCTCTCTCTCTCTCTCTCTCTCTCTCTCTCTCTCTCTCTTTCTCTTTCGAGTGCAGCAAAAATTTACAGACCGTTACGCGTCACAAAATGTCAGACAGCGGACGTGCGTGCTATTTACGTAGAATACAAAAATCCGTGAAAGAAATATCCAGAGCTTTTCATTATAAACGTTTCGTACTAATCAACGAAAATTACTCCGTAATTGCAGATTTTAATTTCCCGGAACCCTTCCTCTAGTATGAATTATATCTGGAACTATACATAAAGTTACATCAGATAAAATTGTAAGGAGAAAGAATATTAATGATTTTATTATCAAACGTGGAATAGCAGTTATCCTGTAGGTAGTCTTGCATGTATCTATTTAAAAGCGTGATTAAAAAAATTAAAAGTAATAAAATTTACATAAATATTCGAGTTTATTAAATAAAGTGCGTTGCGGGACCGAGTAAAATCAAGCATGATCAAGTGCATGATACAAAAAATATTCTTAATTTATCTAATTTTCTTCAAACTGATGAAGTTACATTAGAGGATTTAGTTCATATTTCCACTTTATTTATTGTTTACATGTATATCCAAAAGAGTATTACGATCTATCGAAATGTAATGCAGAGCATTGCATTTACAGGACCGTAATATACGTTTGTTTGACGGCCGCATTTAAACTTGCCTTAAATTTTATCTTGACGCTGTAATTAATTTCATATTCATTAAGCACGCCGCATAATTAATTTGCGAAAAACTTGATTTTCACGCCACTTACATTACGCGAGGGTATCGCATTAAGACATAAATGTAAATAACATATTTATAAATGACTCTTAAACATCTCAGTCCCGCGCGTATAATCGAGATTCGGCGATCTGCATGAATTTATTTATTTCATTAGCAAGATCGAGCGGCGATAAAGGCGCGGAAAAACGGGCTTGAATATTCGGGCGCAGTAATTAGCACTCCATAGCGCACTTGGAAAGAGAGAGTCCGGCGAGCCGTTTAAATTCCGCCGCGAGCTATTCCTCGAGTAAGGGTAATGTATTCGTCACGCTGCACTTTGTCTTATTAATGTCTTAAGCGAGAGAGGGAGGGAGGGAGGGAGCAAAAGAGGGAGGACAGAACGCCCGGCTAAAGGTAATTACGCGGGCAAGGGCTCTTAAACTTGAAGATGTCACGGCTGCATCCACACTATAAACCCGTGTAAAGGCTTTTACGAATAACACTGTAGTAACTTCGATATCGTTGGGTTATTAAAAGTTACTTTCTTTATTACTTTCTTTATTTCGCGTTTAAGTTTCATTTCATTATGCAGGGTGCAATTTAAGCAAATTTTAAATGCTTGAAAAATATTCATTGTTGGTTCCTTCAAGTGTCCGGATTAATTTTTGAATATATTAATTTTAAAATTAAGTTTATGGTATGCGTGATCGCGATGGAAACAAATTTATTTAATTAAACTTGATTGCTTATCTAGAAAAACAATTATGTGGTCGTTTAATTTCAATAGTACTGTTGCCTTATTTTGGATTGAAACTTTAGAATTAAGAATTGCTTTGTAATAAGAAATAAAACGCAAAATTTGATATATGTAAACGTACTTTCTCTTTAATTTAATACGGTATTATCTCGATAAAAAATGTTGGTTTATTTTATCAGGCTTTCATTTTGAATAACAATAATTTTATTAAGCAAAAGCAAAATAAACTTTAATTAAGAGTTACAAAATAACAATTATCCCTCTATATATCATGCTGTAAATATATGATTAGACAAGGATACCTTGAATTTTGATTCCCGTTATAAGTATGTTTTATCGTTCACTTTCCTCCTTTTTCTTTTCGCACATAAGATTCCCATAAGAACTAATAAGATTTTCATTATGCTTGTTTCGTGCTTTATGGGCATTAAATCACTCTTACGAATCAACTGGTAATTAATAATGATTTATTTATTGTTAATTACGTGCGCAACGCAACTAAGAATATATACGTGTGTTGCGTTACATAATCTTGTCCAGGCGATTGCTGGGTGTTTGTGGTGGTGTTAAAGAACGCTGACTTATTTGACTTTTCGCTTTTTGTTATTTTTTACGTCATCGACGGAACTTAAATTATTTTGCAACTGAAAGAAAGATAAATTACGTATTTTTAATGGAGATTGTACCAATGGTAGTTTTTTTTACACGTTACCGCTGAACGCTGTGATAGGTAGTTATTTTACGGGTTGACGCGTTATTTGCTATTTTTGCTGGCAGACTTTTTCCCTTACTAAGAACTGTCTCTGCTACTTTCTAAAATAATTTCGCAAAGTAATAAAGTTCTTAAGTCCTGTCATTTTAAAAACTGTTGTCATTAAATATGCTCCCATTGATATATTACAGTAGCTTAAAAACACGATGAACTTTTAATACATATTTTTTTATCAAAGTATAATAACCGATCGCTTGTCTTTATTGATTGAAATGAAAAAAGATCCAAGAAAAAATAACTTGATAAGTTTGCTGAATATAATAATTTTAATTTTCTTCTTACCTTCAATCATGCTCCTTTTTATACTTCAAATTTTTTTCTTTAAATTTCCAATAATTTGACAATAAAATTTAAACACATTCATTTACGAGGAAGTGCGAGTTATTTATACCCAAAGGATAAGAGCGTAAGAACGTTTTTGGCGAGGCAAAAAGCGGTTGTAGAGGACTAAAGCGGCCGGTTCTCCCGACGCAGCGTGAAAAACATTGCACCCTTGAGGATTTTTGGGTTTCGCAGCGTTAGGGATATCTTGCAAAGTGGAAATTCGACTAACCGCGACGAGGCAATTCACCTTCCCGCTAAGTCGAACTGTAATAGAGTGACCGCACTTGTTATTTCGAACCAATTTCGTGCTTTGAAAATTTTTTCTGATTCTCGATTTATTATTCGAAAATAATCATTTTTTTATTTGATACCTGTAATTAGCTTCAATGATTGTGTATTATTTAGCGAGTAAAGGCCTTTAAAACATTGGTTAAAAATTTGCATAAATAACATTTTATTTGCCTTGCTTCCAACATTTTATCTGCATCTTATCATTCAAAAATCTGAACCATTTTTAAAGACGAAGATGCGCGTAAGAATCTATTTTTTCCGCACTCATCCAGTTTTAACTAGAATGAGAGGCATTGTAATTCATTGACTATTATAATGCAAGCATAATGCGAACATCGAAAGTGTTAATGAAGCCCCTCATTCGCTCGAGCGATTGAGCAATAATGTCTATCGGCCGACGCTTATACTCGATTGAAACGTTCTTATCGTCTCTCGGTACAAATAACGTAAGTTTCTTTCAATTTGACGGCTGATTCTAGACGACGTTGACTTCCGGTGGCGGCGGCGGCGGCGGCTGCCCGTCGCCGAAGGAAAATCTTTTCTTTACTTTGCAGATTAATGGCCCGAGTCCAGGGTAATTAATATTCTATAGGCCGATTATCTTAATAGAACAGCAGATACCGAGTGCGCAAAGCTATTGACGGAGGAAGTGAGGTCGACCTCTCGGATGATTTTTCACTTCGTCAGTGAGTTGTTAAGCGTCTTTTCCATTAAAGAAGATTATTGATAGTTGCATTCGACGAAACTAAAGATACGAGCGTGACTTTCCTCAACGAGGAATCGTTCATTCATTCATGCAACTAAGTATACTTTACGTTACGTATATGAATTATTGGATTAATTAATTAAACGATACAATAGCTAATAAATGAGCCATTATGCGCGTGTTAATTAATGAAATATTCGCAACGTTTTTCATTGAAATATTAATCTACGCATTACAGTGAAAATGTTAACAATTTTTTTAATTAATTGCCTTATTATGCCTGAGGCACTACACTTTCAATACATCGCACTATGCATAATAAATTAAGAATTACTTTGGCTCTCTTCTCGACGCAATTTACATTCGTTCCCACGCAGTAATATAATATGTATGTATTCATAACTCTAAATAAAAACAATATCGCATAAGCATAAACAATTAAGCTTAGCAATGTATCAAGGCTCTCCCGACAGATCATTATAATTTTCACTATATGAAGTCATAAATTTAATTATCTTGTCGAGTTACTGCTTCCTCCTGAAGGAAGCTTTGTAATAGTAAACATTTAAGTTTTGCTTAAAACATGTTAGAAATATGTTTTGAGGTCTGGAGACTGAAAACACATTGTTTTTCAAAAATGTCTGTGTGTGAACAGTCTCATTATTTTGATTTATTTTTCTAGATGTTTTAAACTGTTTTTTTTTTGCAGTTGTTCAACCATAAATAATAATCTTAATTCAATAAAAAGGCGTTAAAAAGAGAATAAAATTATCGTTTTTTTTTTGGCTTAAAATTGGGATTAGCTATTTTTCTTCGTTTTTTATACATTCGCTTTTGAAAAAAAAAGATCATCTCGGTAAAATAACATTGAAAGTTTTAGAAAAAATTAGTGGCAACTTTTACAAAAAAAAAAAAAAAAACCACAGCTATTCAAAAAATTTAAAAAAATAAATAAATAAAACCTTAATATCTTTTGAACTAAAAAGTTTCATAAGCAGAAAAACTATACAGCTCTGAACATACAAAAGATCTATCTTTTCCAAAAATGTCAAGTGATTTAAAGCCTTTTTATTCTCGTAATCGTTGAACATGGAAAACTCATTTTTTTCAGTTTTCAGCTTTTTATTCAAAACTAATTGACAAAATGGCTTGAAATTTTTACAGATTATGGCTCTATGTATTTTTAATTACCAAAAGTTTTTTCAGAGTAGTTAATAATTTAAATTAAGAATTATAGAAAGTTTTTTTTAAAAAAAACACGTTTTTATTAAAAACACAAGAACCATAAGAGCTAGAGTAACTTTTTTGTCTGAAATTAAAGGTATTTTTATGCTCTTTAAAATGGTCTTTGTTCGATTGAAGTATCTCAATCCTATCATTAAAAGAAAGTAAAATTAAATTTTTCGAAAATCGAAAATTTGCGATAAAACGAAAATAAATAAACTAAACAAAAAAAGATTTTTTTGCCGCCATCAAAAAAAAAGCAAAAAAAATGAGCCTTGAAAGATGCAAAACCGTTCAGTAGAAGTTGAGATCCAGGCGTATACATACACACACACACACACACATTCATACAGACATTTTTGAAAAACCATTTATTCTTGTTCATGACACCTTAAAATACAATTATAACAGGTTTCTCGAACAACTCCAAAAATTACTATCACAAAGCTTCCTCTAAAAACTTTCGTTGTTCAAGTAAATACATTTATAAATTTTGAAGATATATTTCAGATTGAATTTTGATATTAACAGATTGATGTAGTGGAACAACTAATTAAATTTTTGGAAGCTAAGTGCCAATGAATTTATAGCGATTTTTGCAAAAAGAAGACCAACACACAAGCGAATGTGCATGCACGTACTTTCTTTCTATCTCCCTCAAACCAGCGGAGGGAGAAAGAAACGAGAGATTCCACAGGGTTCTGCCGACGGAACGCGTCCTTTTCGTTCTCCTCTCTTCTTCTTTCTTTCTCCAGTTTCAGTTTCCACTCTATGAGTCAAAATCTGTCGCAACAATTTCGCAAAAAGTTTTCCAAGGGACAGGTATACTGTGTGAGAAATACAATCAGGTGTTCAGTAAGTTATTAATTTTTATTGTCAAAATTTTTACAAGTGATGCGGAGAAAGCTTTAAAATTTACAGAATTTATAAATCATTTCCAAACAGAAGCATATTATAGATAAGCCAAAACCCACAGTTAAAATTAGTAGTATTCGAAGCATCGATATGTTCGGTATGTTGGAATTATCGTAAGAGAAAGAAGGCAAACTGAACATAAGAGATCTTGCCCAAAAGCCAAACTCAAAAAATCTTTGGGAAATCTTGTTAAATTCCTCAAGAAATGGTGAAGCATTTTCGTAAAGCATTACGATGTTTCTTACGTGAAAGAAATCTTTCTGGACTATGTTAAAATCTGATGACTTTCCAGAATGAGACTTCAAATATTTTAAATATTGAGACTGTAACATAGGAATAACACAAATACAGCTTTGATTTTTAATTAATTGCTCAATGCACTTAAAATGATCCATCGTTTTTCGAATCGATTTAAACATTTGAAGTTCATGATCATCCGGGTCAGAAATATTTCGAAATAAAGGAGGGCCATAAATGGGTAGATGAGAATCACGAATCTTTTCCATGGTGTTAAGAGATACCTCATCGACTGCGACCTTCGCTTTAATGAGCGTTGATAAAACGCCGACTGCATAGATCGTTGAGACCAAAGTAATGTTTAAGTAAATGAATTTCTTAACGACTTTTTGGGGTTTTTTATTTGTAGTTATGCCCATCAGAATTTGAAAAATATAAAATGCATTTAACTTCTCCGAGGAGAATTTAAATATCTTCACTGTTATATAATAAATACATAGTCCAGTGAAAAGTAGGCCAAAATTTACAATCATATCATCAATTAGTTCATACTTAGAAACTTGTGCGAAAGGTACTAATAGTACATTTCTTTGTGAAGCGTAAACTCCACTTACTGTTACTTTGTAACGTTTTTCATATATTATATCTATAAAGACTGGAACTGAAAGTATATTTACTTCATTATTTTCTAAGTTGGCCAATCGTTCTGTGCTGTCATAATGTTTATGTTCTATTAGTTTTATTGAAAATTTAAAATAACGAGATAGTTCTTGTATTAATGTGTAATAATATCCTCCAATTCTGACTAAATTATTTTGCTTATTCTTCTTTACAATGGTCGCTGGAGGAACATGAAAAAATTGTACTTTGAGAGGATAATTATTCATGTTGTTGAATTTGTTGGAAAATATTTTGGTATTGCAGTAAAAATTTTCAGCGCGAATTATGTTTGTGAAAGGATTGTAATCATAAATGACAGATTTCTTGTTATTTATAAGTAAAATGGTAAAATATAAAAATTTTAATTCCCACGCAGTTAGTAAGATTGATTTCAGTAAGTTTTCTGCTGATGAAATATTTGTTTTAAATAGTAATAGTAAACATTTTGGTCGTGGATTTGTTGAAAAATTTGCAAGCGTGTTTAAAAAGTAATTAATTTTTTTCACATATAATCCATTTGAATCCGCGACTTGGAGAAGTATCTTCAAATCATTGTTGTTAGTCAAGATTCCTTGATGCCTCTTGATTATTTCTAAATTTATTAGTATTGCTGGTTTTCTTGTATTTGTAACTAAAAGGTCGTTTTTCAAATATTCGTTGCTTATTCCAGTATTAAAAAATAAAATTATATTGTGAACTTCAGGATCGTTGAAAATTTTATTTTTTTGAATGATGTTACACTTACTTTTTGTAATGTTTTTTCTTTCAATTAGAGAAGTATTAACTATGTTGACGTAATAGATTATTGTTACAATTATACTAAACATGATTTTTATTACACTTTCCGAAATAAAATTTTAACTTTATGTAGTAATTCACTTAATTCTAAAAATGTGTGAATTGGTAAAGAAGTTGTTGAAGTTGGCAGAAATTTTTAAAGAATAAATGTATTGAAGAACAAGTTAAAATATATTTTTTTGTCAATAATAAAAATCAATAGCAGCTAACTATTCTACGTTTTTAAAATTATAATTGTTTTCGTTTTGTCCTTCACCTTTTAAAAATGTCGATATTAAAAAAAAAAAAATTCTGAAAAGGCTTCCAACAATATATTGATACTAATAAGCAAAACTAAATTATTATTTTAACTAAAATATCGATAGGATACGTGACAAATAAATGTAACGTGACTGGTTTAGTTGCGAAATTGAGCCAAAATTTATACTTTGAAGCAGCCCGAAAGCAGAGGTTTCCATTGAAAACGATCGCCGGCTTATTTTTACCGGGAAGGAAAGAATGAAAATAAAAGTCGGGCCAAGAGAGCCTTGATTTTTTTTCTCCTGATGCGAATATAATATGTATGCACCCTTCTCCTCTGTCTCTCGGAGCGAAAAAATCCCCCAGATGCGTATGTCTCGAGGCGTGTCAAATTGCCACTTTAGCGTGTCGTCTCTCCACCCCTTCCCTCTTGCCTCTCGTTCGTCCCGCGATCCTGTATTTCAACCTAGTCTCCGTGTACTAAATCGCATTCCCGCATTCCCATATTAACATAGATACGCTAAATCCTTGTCACGTGCGGGTTGCGCGCATTGAAAGAGTCTGCGTATATTTAAGACCGAGAATACATGTTTCTTCGTTTATTGTTTGCTTATCTGCCTGACTGCGTGCGTGCCGATTGTAATCGCTCAAATTGTAAATTTAGATTGTTAAATAAACAAATAGATTAATTATAATGAATTACCACTTTTCTGTTACATTTTACATTAAATAAGATTCGCTACTTATCCACTATCGATCCTAGGATGTCAGTTTTTACATTCTCACTATCTAATGACTATTTAGGACAAACGACGTCCTCTATCGACTCCCGCATCATCAAAGACATTGAATATAAGAAAAATTTTAAATAATTTTTTCTTGCAGTTAAACAATTTAATGTATTTGTACCACTTACTTATTTTGAAATCGGTACTTGCTTTCGGTGTTGAAAGAGACCTGCGACCTCAACTCTCGCTGCGTTTTATACATAGCTCACCGATGAAGTTGACTCCTTCGAAGGGTGTACCAAACTAAGGAGATACTCTCCCCGCCACTCAGACGAGCTCCTTTGTTCGGCTGAGGCGCTTTTGTTTTCCCGAATTTTCCGAATTTTTTTATATGCGCAATTTTTACTTGGTCAACAAAAATTTTTGTATGACATGAAAATTTGTACTTTTGCAATTGAAAAACTAACATTATTTCAAAACTACAATTCCTCTCCATATTTAAACGAACATCTTTTCGTACTCCCGGCAGTTCGAAATAGCGAAAAATTAGCAAGCCAAACCGCTAATTTTTCTATCGGGATAACTGTTTTTCAAATATTTGCTTAATACGTTAATGCAATGATACGCGGCGGGTAACTTAAAAAAGACCGAGCAACGAGCACTATTAATTCTCCGGAATAGCTCTTCACTTAATTCCACCCAGATCTCTATACTTATTCGATAAGACCGTCGTAAAAATCCGTTTGTTTGTCGCCGATACAGCGGCTGTGGGCGAACGAGCGGCGGCGCGTGTGTTTGCCGGTCCGCTCACGTCATCGGGGCGCGAGATACGTTACGGGTGTACAGATATAGGTTTTGGTCTCTCTCTCTCACTCTCGAGCGCCGGCACTACTTAGCCTCGTAGCGGAACAACGCCGGGCACCCTGTCAACCCTTCGTAATGGAGGTAGAGCCGCGGCACGCGGCGCCTCGTGCCCGGCCTCGGGTTAAGCAAACTATCGATTATGGGATTTCACGGTAAGCACCTATAGGATTACCGAGGGGGGAGGGCGGGGGGGTAGAGTGAGTGAGCTGCTCGATAAACCCACTGGATTTGTTGCTCTTTTTCACGAGCGGCGCAGGCGCGAGAACCGACCTCAAAAGATGACGATAATCATCGTCGATAGCGACCCCTCTTGGGGGCGCAAGCGGGTGGCTCCTCCGACTTTGTTGCGTCGTTCCCGCAGACCTTTTTGTGCGTACTCTAATATTCGAGTTACACCAAGTGAACGAGCATCTGATAAACGTCGACGCAATCCGAGCTGTTGTAGTTATTAAGGAGCGATAATTACTGCATTCGTTGGAAGTTGCTTAACTTTGACAGTATGCAAATTGCGGTCGAGAATGTTATTTAAACGATTACAAATATAAGTTTTATTCGAATACGCGTGAATCGGCAAAAACTCTTGCTTAATCTTATTAATCTCGATCTTTATAGACTTATAAAACATATCTAATGGCGAACTCACATATTTAGAGCTAATCTAATCAGCATTCGACCGATAACGCGGCGCATTATTATATATAGATTTGCTCAATAAAACTCGACCTTTATATCTGAAAGTGTACAAAAAAAACCTCTCTCCCCCTCCAAAAGTCCAGAAATCCCGTATCTCAATCCGAAGCCAAGAGCCCCTGGCAAACAAAGCAGGACCGCGATCATTCCGCATTCGTTCCTTCGGGTAAAAAAAAGCTCGTCGGCGCGGGCGAGCGGCCCCGTAATCCGTAACTAATTGGCAGGCGGTCGAGAAACAATTTTCACGGGTTATTAGAATCAGAGCGGCGGGGGCGCGGCGTTCCCATGACGCGGAAACGAGCCGTGCGTAATCGCGTGTGTACCGACGATTTGTCGTGGCAGGTCGCCGCCGAAATCGCTAAACAATTTGGGAACCGGCCTTATCACTCCTTTCTCAGGGCCGACGAGAGACGGTGGTGTTGTAGTACGCGAAAGTTCGACGGACGCGTCGGAGCCGAGGTTGATTGAGCGGCGGCAAATTGATTTCACGGCCTCGAGGCGGGGAGTAGGCTGAATTTGGCTAAGAGCGAAGGTTGGAAATTGTTTTGTAACTGTCATTGAATGTGGGAGTCGAGGTCTGTTTGCCGGTCGAGGCGTGTGAAAGAACCATGGAAATGAAAAGTTCCATCCTGCTTTATTGAATGCTCTGCAATTTAATTATATCGTCTCAATGAATTTGAAGGTGTTATAAATATGCGCATGCATTATTTATTACGAATGTTTTATTTACAGTCCCTTTAGTCCGTTTCCATTCCAAGTCGAAGGTACAAATTTTTTAATAAAATGTTCTGCACTACTTTGCATTTTAAAGTAGCCTGTGTATAGTGTAGTTTCTTATAAGAACATAAACATAGAAATCTGCTTGTAGACCGCCAGCAGTATCGAGCACATTCAATAAGCGAACCTATCTCGGCTTTTCCACAAAAATCTGAAGGGAATTGGAGCGTCGCGAGGCAATAAAGCTCACAGAAGAGCGGCGCATTGACTGTAGTGTAAATGAAATAAAGCGCGGTATAAGGCGGCTTCTCTCTTCCGCGATACGACCTCCGCGATCACTCGTAAAATCTCCGTTTCTAGAGCGCATTTCCATGGAATAACCGTCGTGAAAAAAGCACCGACAAGCGCCGCGCACGCGGCGAGGAAAGATCGCCCGGAGATATAGATAAGAGCCGCGGAAGACTTTGAAGTAAAAGGCGACGGAGTTAGGCGGGAGCCGAGGCCGTCTGTGAATTCGACGTCTAATAAATTACTATTGAAGTCCCATATGTAGCGCTCGAGAAAGAGAGGAAATAGAGCCTGGAGTGTCGGTCCATCGACGACTAGATCAGGCAGACAGGTTGCCCAGTCGAGCTGCTCAGCCACTGCATTTACGCGAAGTATACTCTCGAGTACTGACACTTCGCTATAATACGTGGAAAACAGTGGTTACATCAGCGGCGCAAGCCTTCGTACTTTTTGTTCTAAGGTAATTTTGATTATTATAATTTTAGGTCTAATTAGTTTTTTTAAATAAATAAATAAAACAACTGGATTAATTTTCCATTTGAACGGGAAGTACGACAATGAGGTCCGTTTACATAAAAAAAAAAATTGCCGCCCCGGTAAACAAAAGATGATTCAATCGAGCTTTAATTCGACAGATATCCATCATCCGGCGCGCGGCGCCGGAGATTTCTCCATCCGGTGCCGATCGCAATTTAGCCAAGGGTAAAACGCCATATCGAAAACTACCAAACCATTTACACCATCTCAATAAAGACAAAGTATTTCCCATCACGGACGTAGTCAAAGGTAATTGCTTCCCCGTTACCGGGCGCGCAAAATGAAATTTCAAAAGGGTCTCGGGATCATCATTCTATTACGCGCTCTCCCCCCTCGAGGTAACGTATACACACGCACTTTGCGAAAGGAAAGAAATAATAACGAGACGCCGCCGAAGCGGCATCGCCGAATATCGCCGTATAACCGCAAACGTCGAACGACTCGCTCAATTTGCCTGTTGGCGAGCGTCTCTCTCTCCAACGGAATAAGAGAGAATTTAAAAATAATCGACGCAGCGAGAGAATAATGAAAGAGAAAGAGAGGCTCGTCGATTGCCGGGCCTCGGAGGAAAGAAGAATAAGAAGACGAAGCAGAAGAAGGAAGAGAGCTGACGCGGAGGCGCGTAGAGGGAGACAAAGAACGCGGAAAGAAAGGGGTGTAGTGCGCGCCGTGCGCGCGCCGCAAAAGGAAAGTTAACGCAGGGCCTAAGTATACATTTTATCCATAACGTGCTCGCCATTACCCTACAACGATGCCGGGGCCGCGTAATGTGCGCCTCGTGTGTGCGCCCCGGCCCCGTAAGTGGCCATCAGCCAACATAAACAATCGCCCCGGTAAGTATACGCTTGCCCCGCGAAAACGAGGCGACGCTCTTTCTTTATCTCCCTTACACGACTCCGCGAGAGAGAGAGAGCTTCGACGCGCGGGATTTGTGTGTGTGTGTGTGTTGGCGAGCGAAGGAGGAGGAGGAGGAGGAGGGATGCCCGAGAGCCAGAGCACTGCCACGCTAATGGAGCCATTACTGCTGGATAACTTCATCCATCGGCCCATTGCCTTATAACTAGATTCGAGGAGAGGAGGAACGGAGCGACAGACAGGTAAGTGTATACATCGGCTCTCTTTCCCAAAGGACTTTCTTCCCCGGGAAATCTGTTTTCCGCGCGGAACAATTATTTCGATTGGTTATTATAGAAAGCGACATGTTGAGAAAGTCGCGTGAAGTGGAGGATTTCAAAATTTTACTTACGGATAAGCTTGGCGAATATATAAATTCTCGCGTCCACTCTGATAATCTGGACGAGAAAAGGTTGCGTCAGAAAGCGTCTGATTTTTCGAAGTGATTACCGCAGCCGAGCAACGTTATAAATTGCCCCGTCCTCGTTAATGATTATTATAGTTGACTTTATACGTTACTTAAGTCTGTACCTCATTAGCAGGTTCAGCGATAAATATATTATTTCCGATTTTTCTACTTTCGTCGCGTTAATTAATAAGCGATTGAGTTCACAAAAATCCATTTCACTTGCGAAAGTGTTAAAGATCCATTAAAAGCTAATGTCATTACAACATTATTAAACAAGCAGATATTTTTCAGCCCACGGTAATTTATTGTATCATGCAAAGTATAAAAAATTTTAAAAACGCAAACGGTATCGGGCAGCAGCGTTTAATTACCATGAAATGTCTGCGTTGTCCATATCGACGTAGACGATCCTTCTCCGCGGAGCGCGACCATTACATAACAGTACCTTCGAGCAATCGAAAAGAAGCGCCGCGGACGCGAAGCACCGTTCGAAGAAAATGGCTTATACTCGAGCGAAATAGCCCTACGTAAAGCAATGATAAAGAAACAAGTTGTTTACACAGTCAAGGAGTCGTTGCGCGCCAGCTCATTTCGAAAAGCGGCCGGCGCGCTGTGCGCGATTTTTATCACTCGCGTCTTGCCCGTAAGTGGCACTTGCGCACAAAACTGGTATACCGGGGGAAAATAGCACGACGACGACGACGACGACGACGAGGCGCGTTAAAAAAAGAAAGCAACCTCTCTCTCTCTCTCTCCCCCCGATCTCTGCCCGTCTCTCCCTCTCGTTCGACGATCAGCCTTAAGGAGAAAAGATTGACCACCTTGGATGGTAATAGGGGCCTGATTACAAAGCACGCTCTCGGCCGGGCCCTGCCCCCTCTTTATATCAATATCGCTGGGGCTCGTTCCTTCTCTTAGCCTCTAGCTCTCTTAGCTCTCGCATGTAATTCGACGGCGTCGCGACTCTTCGGAACGAGTTTCTCGCGCGCCGCGCGGCCGGAGCTGGCTTCCCCGCCGCCGTAAAGACGTGGCAACGAGCTCTCTCGGGCCCTGGAATGCAAGCCCGCGTCCAAAGTCGCGTCGCTAAATTGCTTCATGACGCGGCGGCGGCGGCGGCGGCTCAAGTCCAATGTCGGCTTTCGCGCGCGGTGTGTGTGCGTATGCGTGTGTACTTTGCGATTACTCGAGCTATTTTTAAGTATAGGCAGGTCTGGGAAATTATACGCTGGAAGGTGTCCATTTCGGAAAGGGCACTGAAAAGAGGAGGCGGTTTTTAAATTTCTTAATTACGGTCGGTGCGACTTAAAATCAATGTTGAAGGCTTTTTATTGGTTTGAAAGAGTTTCCAACTGATGTACAAGTTTGTGTGCTTACCAATTATTTCAACAGCTTTATGATGGTTACAATTTGCATATTATTGAATGCGACAGATTTACTTGGACATAATTTACATCGTATAAATATTAAAAAAAGAACAAGAATCGGTCTTGTTTTTAAATTATTTCAATTAGTTCTTTAATTTCTTTGTAGAGACTTTCAGTAAGAATAAATTTGATCATTTTCCTTTCATTTGCGAGTAAGAGAATGAGCATTTCAGCACCTCAAGAGGCATCTTGGAAAAATGTCCAATCGGTTATTAATAAAAAACGAATTCAGAAAATAATGGTGACAAGGAAATAATTAGGAAAATGAAATTACTAAATGTATAGTTATATGCTTTAATTAATAGTATATAAACATCATGACAAAAAGAGCATGAACTAACATTAGACCGCAGAATAAATTTCCGCAGAGCAGCGCAACTTGAAAAGCTAGTTTATTCTAAAATATACAGCCCCGACAACCTAAAGGTAATTGATAAGAAAGCCTTTTTCCGCGCGCGTATATAAATTATCGGGAAATAATAACACAATTCGCGACTGCAGCCTCGCTCGCGCGCAAAAGGATTTTTCTTACGGCGAAACTTCCCGCGCCGCCTCGGCTGCAATTGAAAACAATTATTCCCATTATCGGGCTGACGCAACGATCGTTCCCTTTAGCGGATTTATCGATACGCCGAGGCGTTTTTTGGTCACGCGCTGCGATCCGTTCGCCAATGTCGATGCGCCGCGCGGCTCCGAGCGGAGGGAAAAAGCCGCGCCGTCGATCGATTTGTAATTACATGGGATCCGACAGAGGTCGTAATAGATCAGGGCGCGACAGACGCGATTGCGAAAATCAGCTTCGTTCCTCGTGTGTGTACGTGTGTATAGGATAACTCTCGAAAGATCGATCGAGATTCGCGAGCGCACGATGCGAAAGTACCCCCCGCGTGTACGCCACGAAATTCGAATCCAATTTACGATTGTGCAGCCATTTTCGCGCTCTCGCCAAAGCGAATCCCGCGGCAAGTGGAGAAAATCGAATCCCCGGAGGTCGGATGGTTTTTTTTTTTTTTTTTTTTTTTTTTTTTTTTTTTTTTTTTTTTTTTTTTTTTTTTTTTTTTTTTTTTTTGTTTTTTTTGTTTTTTTTTTTTTTTTTTTTTTTTTTTTTTTTTTTTTTTTTTTTTTTGAAACGCAGCCCTTTTTCGAACAAGCGCCGAGAGCACGAGAGACGGAAAAGTCGGGAGGAACGTTATATATGTAATTTTGGAAAAGCAAGGAGCAACGAATTGACCTAATAAGTGAATAATTCGCCCTGAAACGGGTCTCCGGGAGAATTTCTAAAAATCTTTTCCCCAGTGAAATCGCAGAGTTTAAAAGCTGCACTCGATCTCCCCGGTCTCGTAAGCCGAGAAAAGACAGCGACCGAAGCACTGATGGAAATCGGGAAAGAGCGGCCGATCGTCGCCGTTCAAGAGACTCTTTCGGAGAAAAATCACCCGCGTCAGCTCGCTCCCTCTATCTGCATTCAACGATCCTCTTTCTCTCTCTCTCTCTCTCTCTCTCTCACTTGCGAAGCATAAAGTGTATCGGATACGATCGCGGCGAAAAAAAGCCGAGGGAAGAGAGGAAAGGAAGCGCTCCCGGGAGAAGAGGAGCGCGGCGTTCCGGCGTGTCTCTGCTCGCGCATTGGTCGAGCTTGCGTTTCGACGCAGCCAGTCCCGGGCGTTCCCTTAAAAAGAACGAACGAACGAACGAACGAACGAACGGAGCGCAAGGAGAGAAGGAAAAGAGCTGCGAGGGATTGCCGCGGCTTCCGAAATAAGATAAATCGATTCGTCTTTGCTCGCCGCGTTCGGAGGAAAGCACCGACCGTCAACGATACGATTCGAGAGCGCTTTTGGAAAATTGCCCGGAGCTTTCTATCGAGTTTCGAGGGCTAATGAATTTTATCAGTGTTTGTCCTCGAATTCTCATACCTCGCTCGATTCGAATATTCAATTTTTGAGCGCGTAATGTATTTTTTAACTTGACGGTACAAGCGGCCGCTTATCGTTTCGAAATTGCTTCTGTTTTCTCAAAGAAGAAAAGCTTATTTTAAACAATACCAATAATCATTTGAATAACATTTTTTATCACAACTACACGTTTGTAAAAAGAATACTTTAATTTTAGCTAGAGCGATAAAAACGTTCGCATCTGCGCAATCGCTTCCTCGGGATAAACGAAAAAAACGAAGATTTGACTAATTTTCGAAACAAGCCCTTACATGTAGGTTACACGCTCACGTTCTCGGGGAAAATAATGGAGCGATGCGCTTAGCCTGTTATTCTACACGTCGATTCGCCGAGAAAAGGGAAAAATGGCACGCGGAGAGGAATAATCGTTTTGTGGCGCATCGAGTGCGCCTGCGCGCCTTTTGTATATACATATATATATATGTGTATATGTACTAGAGAAGCAGCATATGTATTTACGCGAGCTCGAGGATGAAGCTCTTATATCTGCTCGGGCAAGATTATCTGTTAAAAATTACGTTGATAATTCACGAGACACGATCAACAGATGGTTACGGGCTTATCTTATTCATAAAATGCTGCTTTGCGCGAAGAGAAAACTTCAATGTTTATAGGTATAATTTTCGTGGACCTTTTATTTTGCAGGAATGTGCATGGTTATATTTTAGAAGCGACAATTTTTTTCGCGTGCAATAAGTACCGATTATTTTATGGTAATTGTTTACCCAGAAATAATATTATCGTACTGCTGAAGGTACCAAAATGTCTTTATTCGATAATATTTGTATACTTTAAAAATATATTGTATACTTTAATATTATTGACTTATTCAATTTAAGGTTATTTCTAGTGTTTATATTTAATCTTTATACCTAAGTTCGTTTTGATCGCACAGCGAATTTTTGAGGAGTTTTTATCAAAAAGTGACCCTTTTCATCGTAGCATCAAAGTAACTCGAAATGCCTGGTTTCGATAATTTTATAAAGTAACCTTAATCACTAAACCAGAAACCAGATTAAGAAGCCTCAAATAAGAAACCTAAGTGGACTTATCAAGCACATTATGCAAGGCTCAATTTTCGTTCCGACATTAAAATACTCTCAACACCAGAAGCTGTTAGGTAAACTAAAGCGACATTAAATCGACTTTCAAACGAGTTCTAAAATGACTCTGGCTTCAAAAAAGACTCTTCGCCTCAAACAAAATTTTTCAGAATTTATTCAATTCATATTATAAACTTGAAAATTGCAGTCTGCTTTCAGAAAAAAGAGTTCGCAATACAAAAATATAAATAGATTCCACCCGCGTGTAAAAATATTAGTGTGGTGAAGGTCTGGGGTAGATCTGGCTCAAAAAGTCTGGTGTAAGTCTCACAGAAATTTGGCTACGGCCACTATCCTTATGTTTTTTCTCCAGGCATTTCTCCAATATTGAAAATTGCTTTAAAATTATAAATTTCGTTAAAAGCCTCGCAGATTAACATTTTTACACGGGACGCTTAAACCTTTTGAAAATAACGGAAATCCCGCAGCATTTCTATCACGTCGTCGGCGACGGAATTGAATGCCCAACATTTCGGAGCTCCAGAAAAACCGAACGATCCGTCGAGCATCGCGAGGTGCTGCTCCTCGCCATTAGAGAGCCGAGCAGCCTCGGGGCTGCAGGCTCGCGGAGACAAATAATATCTCCTCGGCCGGCTCTCGGCGTTTTTGCATCGTCGCTCCCGCCGCCGCGACTTCCCTTTTTGCGGCGACTTGGCCACTCTCGCGCGTTCACACAGGTCCATACGACGCGAATCCTCGCGCGAGCGCGCGGCAAGATGAATAACCCGAGCGCGCGAGCGCGGAAAGGAGAGCAAAAGGAGCGACGTAATCGCGACGGCAACTCTCGGTTATAAATAGAGTCGAAACGTGAAAAAAAGAGTGCTCCGAGGAGAGCGAGACGGATGGACAAATAGATCGACGAGGGAGAGAGAGAGAGAGAGAGGCGGAGGCCTTTGGACAAAACATAGGCCGCCTCGGCTCGCTCTCGCTCGCGCGCGATGCCACGGCGGAACGTATAATAAGAGTGTGATTAGCATTATTTACGGCCGGTTAACTATTAACCCATAAATCAAGCAGGGACGACGTTATATCTTTCTCTCGTTCGCTCTCCGCTCGGGCTCTTTCTCTCTGTGCGCGCGCGCGAGAGAGAGAGAGAGAGAGAGCCTCTTGAACCGAGGCCGACTCTCGAGAGCGAGAGCGGATTGTTTTTCGGGTTCTTCGCGCCGAGCCGCCGGAAAAAATACAAGCCGGCTCGTTTCATGTGAAATAAAAGGAATGAATGATCGTTGCCGGCTGAATTTATAAGTTAATAAAAATGGTAGCAGTCGCGGCTGTCCGGGGAAATTAGATGGACTCTTTCCAAGTGTTATACCATTAAATACACGACTTAACGTCGCCGTCAAGTTTTTTTTTTAGGAATATTCGCTTTATTTCAAAACGGTAATTTTAATTAATGTAAACGACGAAAATAAGGTGGAGATCGCTGATTTTTAAAGTAATTGACTCTTCTACAAAAAGATACAAGTTATAATAATTATGATAATGATAAAGCGAACATAAATTGGAGTACGTATTTTTAAGAAATCATTTGATTAACTTATAAAACTCTAACACATCAAATGATTCGAAGGTTTTTAAAAGAACTGCTTCTTCCTCCCTTCTCCTCTCTGCCTTGTCAAATAATAAAAATGTCTCAATTTAAAGGATATTTTTCGCAATACTATTTGACCCGTTTTTTTATAGAAACATTGCTTTGTAATTATGATAACGCTTAAGATTTAACTGAAAATATTCCCGAAGAAAGAAGAAATGTAATCGTATGAAAAATTTTCTAATAAAAATTACAATAGTACATTTTAATTTGATCACAGACTGTAAAAATCCTAAAAAATTACCATGTACATAGTAAATTTTACAAGTCTAAATACGAAAATTTATCATTGACCTCGTAAAATTTACTATGTACATGGTAATTTTTTAGGATTTTTTACAGTCTGTGATCAAATTACAATGTACTATTGTAATTTTTACTAGAAAATTTTTCTCCGTGTATCATACGACAATATAACCCCTTTAAACCTTTTGCCAGTAATTTTTATAAACCATTTTACGCGCAATTGCAAATCTTCGTAGATTCAAAACACAAAATTTCGATTAAAACGTCTCTTTACGCGGTTCTTTATTCCCTTCCTCCCTCGCGCCGTTCGAGTCGGCCGCGTACACGAAGGCACAAAATATAAGAGCGGCTTTCCGTTAAATTCTCGTAATTTCCTTATCGCGATTCAGCGACGTCTCCCTCTCTCTCTCTCTCTCACTCCCCTACAACAGCTTCTCCGCATTTAATTCTCGCGCGGAACGAGAATCCGTTTCCTGCCTGCGCTTTGCAAGTCAAATCGTCCCCCGAGAGCGAGGAGAGCAGGGGGGGTGGGGGGAGGGAGCATTTTCGCGAAGCGCTACCTCGGCAGAAACAATGCCGCGGGTGCACTAAAAAGCGCCTCTCTCTCTCTCTCTCTCGAGGCGTGAACGCGATCGAGTAAATCATGCGGAGGTTCGCGAGAGGATCGATGCAGCGGCGAGGAAACGCGATTCGCCGAACGCGGACGATTGGAGGAACGCATCGCGAGGAGAGAGAGAGAGAGAGAGAGATTCGTTTGGAAAGCGGAGAAAAATCGGCTTCGCGAGAATCTTTAGAAATTTAAATGCGATTTAATTATGCTTGCGGCTGGAAAACTTTGCTCTCGAGTCGTAAAAGATAGCCGAGGCTTGAAATAGAATTTAGTGCCTTCTGATGCGCAAACACACTGATGCCGATTTCACTTTGAGCATTTACTGTGCCTTTTGGAAATAAATGTCTTTTACGAAGAAAAGTTTTGCGTCGCACGGATTTCAGGCAGTGCAAATTGATTATTAAAACGAATTCAGAAACGAATGGTATAAATAATCCTACGTCTTTTCCAAGATGTTTAATTGCTTGTACATATATAATGAATGAATGATTGCCTTGTTTGCTTGTAATTACAAGAAAATTTATTTTCTTGACTACGTTTGCATGTGTTCAAGCTTGAGATATATAATACGCTGTTATTACTGATCTATCTCAATCAGTCAGGAATGCTTCATTAAATTATTCTAATTGAATATATTTTTTAATGCATTTGACAGATGAATAGAGAAGGTTCTTGGTAAAAATAATAAATATTTCAGCAGTAAAGCTACCACGTGACTAAAATATAAATTTCAGGATTATTACTTCCTACTCTAAAGTATGTTAATTTTCAGGGATTCACCAATCTGCGGTATCTTCGCCGAACAATATGGTAATTTTTCCGAAAAAACACTTATAATTTTCCAGACTTAAATCTAGACTATAATAATAAAAATTTATCCTTCGAACATTTAGCAAACTGCTTCGGACTGAAAGAGCACGCTATCCTCCCATCGCCATCTGCACTTTTTCCCCCTTTAATTGAATTCCAAGCCAGTCTCTAAATATATCGTCCCTCTCTCGGCGCGCGCAAAAGACAAGTCGCCCGCGGAGGATGCAAAGATGGCTGCACTCGCTCTCTCTCTCTCTCTCTCGCTTCTCCTTTTCCTTTTTGTTTCTTCCACGCGGCAAAAATCCCGCATCGCGGATGCGAGGCACGCCGCGGCGGTTAGTTCTGATTAGCGGCAGGTCGAATGACGTACCACTGGCAACCAAGATCACGTGCCCCGAATACTCGGCCGTCGTTGCCTCTCCTCTCTCGATTCCTCACCTCTCCTCTCCTTGTAATCCGCCGCCGCCGCCGCTGCTTCCTCTTCTTCTTCTTCTCCTGGCGCGTATATTCGCGATCGGCCTCTGCGCGCGGCTTTTTCCCTTTTCTCTTTCTGCCTGGCGCGCGGGTCCCCCCCACTCTTGTCTCCGGCCTCCCCTGCCAAAGAGAGGAGAGGCGACAAATCGTCGCGTCGCGGTTCAATTGGCTTCGTCGGCTTGTAATAAAATGTGTAAGGGGAGCGACGAACATATGCGCGCCTGTGTGTGTATTTGTGAACGGCGACGCCTGATGAAAACAAATGCTCGGCAATGAGGCTCCTTCGATTTGCGGTTATGCGCGCGCAAAGTGCTCGGAGAGGAAACATTAATAGATTTGAAAAATTATTTTCTTTTTGCGAACGCTGCGCAGTTTTTTTTTGTTTTTTTTTGCACTCGCTGTTGGAAACTTTGTATACCCTTTAGACGTGATATTATAATATTGCAGATATCTGTAATAATTTAAGGGGCAATAAAATAAAATTAATAGCACCTAATTGGAACCAATAAAAATTTAGTACTGAACGTGCATTAAAAGCAATGACAATCATTATTTAATGCCTTCTTCCAACTGCCCTTTTTTTGCAGCTGCTTATAATTATTTGCGCCTCGTTGTCGGTGTTGCATAAAAGCGGAAACTTTACTAATTACCATTAAACTCAAGCGAACTTAGTAAGCACATCGACGTTAACGAAATCGCTATAAAGTTAGAAAAGTTTTAGAGCCAACTAGTTAGATAGCCGAAGGTTTCTGCATCCCCATTTTTCCCGAAGACGCATTAGATTACGCAGCGCGACTTTGATTGATTCGGAGCCTCGGCTGTGAATGAAAAGCGCGTTAACGAGTGCACGAGGCTAAAAGATTGTGCTTTATCTATCGCTTGCTCCACTATTGATAATCGTTAGAACAATCGCGCACTTACCGCCAAAGCGAGAAGCGCGCAATGCGATCGCCGCGCGAGAGCGACAACAAATCGTCGGTAATTAAATCGGTTTATCTCGGTGTAGCTTTGACTTTTGCCTCCGACCGTCGACGATAGTACGCGACTTGTTTTATCAACGAGACCTCTTGTATTTAAGCTTACAGTAATTGTTATACTTTAGAAAGTAGCATAGATTATTTTATGTTTTCTGTAGGCGCAGAATCATCAGTGGGGTCATCGTCAATAAAATTTATCAATGAATGATAATGTTCACCGAATGGTGTTTGATTTTATTATTTTACTTATTTTACTAAACACGTACGAGTAAAAAGTTTCAAATATAAATAAAAATACTTGATATTATTTTATAGTAAAAATTGAATTTGCGCCCTGAAATCTAAAAGACTCGACTGAAAATATTCCATTTCAGTATTTCGAATTTCCGGCCTCTAAATAATTAACTGCACTCGCGCATGTTTCTATTTTAAGTACGTTACGTAGCCGATTGTCTGGGGCTAATTTTCTCTCCTCTCTTTTATTTGCCGGGTGCGCTCCGTACAATGGAAGTGTGTGCGCGCATTTTGCTTGTGCAATGTGTCGGCAATCGTCACGGAACATTGCTTCCCTTCAGCGATAATAAATTCCTTTGAATAACAAGTCGTCCATTATTTTCATTGATTATTATTAAAGGTGCGCGAATCGGCTCATTACTTATCATTCGGCAATCGTTCTCGAATTATTTTGCCGCGGCGCAAATAGTCGAGCGGTAAGTACGTTTTGGAAATTTTTATTGCCCGATTATCTTGACGCGGAATCATCGAAACTCTCGTATACCTATCGACTATTATCGTTAAAAATATCAAGCGATTGTAATTGAATGCTGTTTTAATGATTCAACGTTGATATAGCAAGTTTGTATTGGAAAATTAAATTACTATCTATTTATATAAAAGTATTTGAAAAATATAATACTATTATTACAGTTGTAATGTATTACTCGAAACATTAAAGCTTGTAATGAAGTCATTATCCCAAAGACGGCTATTATTCAACCGATAATCTGATCACCGCACAATAGAAGTTGTACACATTTATCGTTAAAATTATTTAAGCACGAATCACGCGCTTTCCTAATTGCTCTTATAACTCTATAACATTCGAAAGCCTTATTCCGTTTCCTACACAAATAACCGCCAAGTTTCCTTCCAAGAAACTCGAACTCAATCCACCCAAGGAAGTCGGCGTGACGCCGAAGCACATCTTAGCAGAAAATATTATACAGACGCAAAAATAATTCTTCCTCCCCGGGGACGTCCCTTATAGAATTTACGTAGACGCGTTTCTGGAGTCGCGCAAAGACAAGGAGGCAAAGGAGAGAGAGTGGAAAGGGTCGGTGAGGAAGTTGGCGAGTCCCTAATTTATACCCAGCCGCGGAGCCGTTAGTCGCATCCTCCCCTCCCACGTCAGTTAGCGAGCTCTCGGAGTTTCTCTCTGTAGTCACTTGCTATACCGCCTCGGCCGCCGCCAAGGCGAACCCGGAACTTTGCCGGAGATTAAAACGCTTTAGTAATTAACCGGGTCTCCTCACCTTCCCGCGCTAACTGTTAGCAGCTCCCTTTTACCTCCTACCCCGGCGTGTCTCTTCCAACTATTTCGGCCTTTCGTCCTCCGCGAGCTGCTGTACGTCTTCGGGGATCAGCGAGCGCACCGGGCATTTTCGGCTCGTAAGTAAGAGAGTACGACGACGACGACCGCTCCTGTTAAAATCGAATCCCCGAGCGGAAGAGAGCGATATCGCTCGGGCATCCCGCCGCGAGCTCCGTGAATTTTCACTCACTCGGGGGGAGGGAGGGAAGAAAAAAAAATGAACGATTCGTCGCCTTTGATCTCCGCTCAGGCTGGTGTGCCGCGGGCGAAGAAGGAGTATTTAGGGGGTTGTCGCTCGGCGGCGAGTTACCGGGGCAACGTCGTCGACGGCGTTGCCATGGGCGACCCTCATCTCTCCCTCCCGCGGTCCCTTTCTTCTCTCTGCCTCTCCGCGCGCGCACACGAGTGTGCGTGCGTGCGTGATACGCGTGCGCGAGGGATTCAATTCTTGGCGAGCGTCGCGGCCAAGCGAGAGGAGGAATAATTGCCGAGACGCGAGACTGCGCCAAGAGAGCGCGGCGCTCATTTGGGATCCGGATTTTCCGGACGCTCCGTCTTTCCTCTCCCCCTTCGCGCGTTCCCAAGCCGCGTACGTGATTTTCCTGCAAATGCAGTATGTGCGAGGAGAGATTGGAGTTCGAGGGAGATCGGCGATCTAAGCTTTTGTTTTTTTTTTAGGTCGGAGCTTCGTAATGATTTTCATTTGACAAAGGGATTCGTTTTGCACGGTTGTAGCTGGACTCGATAAAATGGCATCAAAGGCAAAGTTTAAATTTTTATACTATTCGAGTTACACTATCAAGGATTCTGATTGGCGATTAAATATAGCTCGACAGATGGAAAATTTTAAAAATAAAAAAAAGTATCTCTGTTATCGATATCGAACATACGGTTAAGAAGTTCTAATTCATTTGACACCTTCTGTTTCCCTTTTTTTCCTCTAAGAAACGCTTTTTTCCAGAGGCAAAAGTAACTATTCGGTTTGTGAGAAACACTTTTATTTTAACATCTGGCATGATGGTGCCATAAGGTCCATAACTATTAGGACGTTCTTGGACCTCTTTAACGACTTCTTAAATTGAAACATAAAGTAATATTAAAGTAACCAAAGTCAGTCGTAGTCGATTTCTTTAGTTTAAACGTTACTTTTCTAGATGACGTAAATTTCTTACATTTTTGCAAGATTTTTACTCTTTATCAGTTTTGAAGGCGGTATTTTTTTGATCTTGAAGGAATCGTATTTTCGAAAGCAATTTTATAATTTATGATGGTCCTATAAAAATATTATCGTCTAAGTGATATATTTTTGTAAAAGATTATTAAAAATTGGTGCCTTTTATTAGTGTTATAATATTAACCTAAATTAAAAACTTTAAAAGCAATGTGATAAGCTGATTATTCGAAGTTTTTAAATCAACATTAATATTATACTTATAAACTTGAATCAAAAACAAAAACTTAAAGTAAGTAATTTCAGAGAAATGCTATAACCGCATAAGCAGACGAGAAATCAATCCCGCTAATTACATTAATTTTAACCAATCAACCCAAGTATAAAGACCTGTAAAATTCGAAATTTCTCGAGCAGGAAAAATTCCGCGTTTTCGCAAGCAGCACCGCTCGAGCATTACACGGCCATCCTTTCCGCTTTACAACCAAATCCATTCAAATCCAAAGCTGACCGGGCAGTTTTTCACGATTGAGACATCGCTCGTCCGAGACGAATAACGACCGGGTTATTTGCGCGCGCGCCCCGGCGAAGATTACAGGCGCGCGAGAGCGCGTTGCCTCGGTCGTCGCGACGGTCACGACGAAAAAGAACGAAAGCGGCGAAGAAGCGATGAGGAGAGGCGAGGGAGAGAGGCGCGCGCACACGGCGGCTTTATGAAAAATTGATCGAGCGCGCGATATCTTACGTTTAAGGCGAGCGAGAGAGAAAAGCAGGGCACGCGTCGGCCATACATCAAATAAGCGCGGGCCAAAGCTTTATAGTGGCCCGCGACTTAAATAACGATACACTGCCGCGCGCGGATGGGGAATATGGCGCGCGGGACGCCGCGGAATAGCAAATAATCCGGGAGAATGAGATTATAACGTCAGGCCGTCGCTGCTCGCGCGGGGGGGTTTGTCTCGTTTTTGCCGCCAGGAACGCTCGGCGTGTATATCCGTTTTGTTGAACGGCCTGAAAAGTGTATTACTTATGCATTGGCCGCGGGAATAAAAAGCACCGGGCGAGCTTTAAATTTTTTAACTTCCTGCTTCGGCTCGTTGAGAGATTTTTCTTGGGAATGTTTTAACACAGGGCCTGAAATTTTCTTGTTCGAATCAGAGGACTTGGTGTCACTGTGTAGGATAATTCAGGATGAATTGCTAGTATTGTATTTTTCAAAATGTAACATTTTATTCTCCTTAATTTATGCACCATTCAGGCAGGCTGCACAATTTTTAATTAAAAAACAATTAAATTTATACATCTTTCCAAACGTAAAGTATTTTCATCAAGAATAAGAGTCGAAAATACGTAAATTATGATTTTTTACACGAACTTAACAATATTATTATAAAAAAGATGATCTTTGACATTTGTATTACTCAACTTCAGTGCATATTTATTCAATTCTTATTTCTTTTTCTCGGATCGAATAATCTGTTTCAATGTTCATTCACTCGAAACTCGGTTGTAGAAACCTTCTTTCGAAAGAAGGACATTTTTTATAAACAAATTTATTATTTACACAGGCAAATTCGAGGCGAACAAAGTGCATTTGTATAGTTCGACAATATATCACACGCCAAGAAAAACCTCAGGCCACAACGCTTTTCATCTTTTTCCCTTGTCACTCGTTTTAAAAAGTTTTTAAAAGAGTCTGCGGTGAATTTCCGAGCAGTCGATTCGTTATGGCGACCGAAATGACTTGGTTAACAAGGTGTTGTTGCCGTCGCGCTCTTCTAATGGCAAGAAGTCGAAGAAAAACCGAAAGGAGATTCAGCGACGAAGGAGAACGAGCGGAGAGAGAGAGACTTCGTGCGGGGAAAAAGCCTGCGGAAGGGAGAGAAAATTACGTAACGTCGGTTAACAGCCGTCGGACAGGACTCCTTCGAAATTTCAAAAGTCTGTCTGGCTTCCATTTGAGGGACCACATAATGTACGGTCAATTACCATAGATTTAAGAAATTAATTTTTTTGTAAATGTTTTACCCATTTTAACGAAAGTAATAAAGTTAATAATTTTATTAAAGATACTAAATTTTCTACGTGCCATTGCGGTACGAAAACCAAACTTTTATCTTGAAACAATGAATAAATACTAATCTCGCCCTCAGGCAAAGATTAATTGAACGAAATTATAAAATATTCCTTCCTTCGTAACACCGCCGACTCGCTCTCGATTAATTCTCCGCGAAAAAAATAAAGAAAGAGCGAAATAATTTTGTTATCTTATAATTAAATAGAATTTGGCGTATCAAACAATTTCCATTATCCTTTTAAAGAAGCACCGCAGGAAACCAGGAGATAGCCTCGTAAAGCCAGTGCGCATTCTCGGACGGTGTGTGCTTTAATCAGCGAGGGTCGTTACGCCGAGGGAAAGCAGAGAGAGAGAGAGAGAGAGAGAGGGTAAGACACGGTGGGGGACTAATTTTAATTTCCTAATTTTTCCTCCGCCTCAGGGCGAAGAGCTTTCTTTGCCCCCCCCCCCCTTCCCCCTTCGCCGTCGCTCCCTCCCTTTGCGCCCGCGCACTGCACCCCAGAGCGGCGCGGCTAATTTCCTCGGAGGAAGAGAATAGACGTATAATTACTTAACGCCTCCGAGAGAGAGAGAGAGAGAGGCTTCTCTACCTATATAGCTCGAGAATTTTATTAAAACCGCGCAAAGAGCGAGGCGGCTAAACAAAAAGATCCGCTTCTGAGATATCTAAGAATCATTATGGAAACGTGCCTGCATTTAAGTCTCGTTAATGAATGAAAATTTAATTAATTTCATTCGGAAATTGTGCATTTAAACTTTGCGCTCCCGGGTGTTTTGCTCTTTTTTTTTTTTTTTTTTTTTTGTTTCTCTTACCCAAGAATGGGTTTGCTTTTTTACTTCCGCGAGATATAAATGTCGGTTTGGTGATTAATGAATGATATATTAATTAAGCCTTTAATTAAGTTGCTTGGAAAAGACATGTTTACATTATGAGCTTCTTTCTACCAGAAGTATAATAATTGTTCTTAATGCATGACCACTTATCAAACGTGTAAATTTAAATTTAGGTAATTATATAATAAAAAATGTATTTTTTGTAAAATATCAGTTTTTATTCGATCCAATTACAGATTACTAATTATATAAATAAGGAATGACCTTAGAGGGGTTGGCAATAAATAATACAATTTGCAGTCAAAAAAGAATTAAAAAGATGAAGACAAAAATGCATTTATGAGATTTTTGATTAATCAGATGCTTATTTCATATCCATTTTCACAAGTGTGAAATTATTTTATCTATTTAAACACTGCGAATTATATAAAGTACGAATAATCGCAAAATACACAAAGACACAACATCCACGTAATCGACATTAACGTTTCGTTGTTGCTCAAGCTTTTGTTCTTTACGCGAATAATCTTTATTGTCGTCCTTATCTGACGCGCATAACTCATCTTCCAAAACTCGGATGGAATAATAAACCGAACCCTAACGCGGCAAACACCCGAGCGCGCATAAATTTGCAAACGCTTAAAGCGAACCGCGCGGCGAATCAATTTTTCGAAAATCGGCCATCAGCAAATGCTGGCGGACTACGGGCACACTATTTTTAGTACATTGAATTCTCTCCCGGCCGGGCTCTCCCGGGGTAGGAAGGAGAGCCTTATCAGCGCCAATAAAGTCCACTTGACCTGGAAATCCGCCAGCTCTTTCCCGTACTCTCTCTCTCTCTTTCTCGCTCGCCTCTCCCCGCCGGCGCGCGGAACGATATCATCCACACTTGCCGAAAAAGTCAGCCCCGCCGAGAGAGAGAGAGAGAGAGAGAAAAAAGGGAAAACAGCGTCGCCGCGAGCTTGATAGCTAAAACGATTAATAGGAGTATAAATTGATCAGTTTTTGCGCCCCTCGAAAATCTGGCAGCCAGCGAGAGAGAGACAGCCGCTCGAGCGCGTTTAAAGAGCCAGCCGCGCGGGAGTGAGAGAGAGCGGTAGGCTCGGGGAGGAGCCATCTTGCGGCGGGCAATTGATTCGTCCCCACTCCTCGCTCGCGGGCGGCCGGCAAAAAAGGCCCGGCGGTGGGCGTGTCGCCCGTGGCCTCCCATTGGCCGGCGCCGCGGCTCCGGAAGCCCGGCCAATGGCGGCCGCGAGGCAAGACCGCGCCGCGCCGAGGCTCGCCGCGGGGGTGGGGGAAGCGCGGAGGCCTCGAGAGCCCGAGTCCGCTCCGGCCAGATAGTGCTGTGCCGTCGCTTCGTGCCCAAAGTGCTGCCGCCCGTCGTGCCCGTCATCGTCTCACGCTTTTTCTCGCCTCCCATCTCGAGCCCCACGGCCGCGGGATTCTTTTGCACGCACGTCAGCTGATTCACGGCTCATCGTCCGGCAAGGCAGGCAGGCAGGCGCAGATTCGAGTGTACGTGCGCGGTGGTTTTTTTTGTTTTTTTTTTTTGGCGGGGGCGAAGAATGGCGAGCTGTGCAGTGAGAACATTCGACTGTTTGACGAGTGCCGCAGGACTGAGGAGTGTTGTGACGACGGGCAGTCAGTGACGGGTAGTAGCCTGGTTTTGCTCGGCAAACGGAGTATGCTTGTAACCGGGCCGAGTATCTGTGAGACAAATGTTGCTGAAACGTTGCCTGTCCACGAAAAGTACAGAAACTAGTCGGCAGGGCTGTCGACGACATTGTCACCGTTGCCCAGGCACTTGTATTGTCAGTATTGCACAGCAAGCTCGAGTAATATAACCGAAACAACGAAGCTGGGACATAAGACTGCCTTTCGCTGTCCGACGGCTGACCGCGCCGAGCATCGATCTACTTTCCAAAGTGTCTTTACCGTAGTACTCCCGCAGGAGGCCTGATTTCCTGCGCGCCAGCAGTCGAAAATGACCGCGAAACAGTGTCGACTCAGGACAGAACATTAAACGGCCGCGTAAACAAAAGCCTCGAAAGCACCCTCGACCAATGCGCCCGCCGCCGCGAAAAGAAACTCGTTGACCTCGGTAGCAAGCCGGCCCTCGAGATAGGGTAATGCTCGGCGGGGCGACGGGCCCGCGCGAGTAGCAGAAGCAGCTCGGGTCAGCAGGGGCAGAGATCAAGGATAAAGGAGGGGGGGAGGGTGCAGTCGCGAGAGAGAGAGAGCGCGGGTAAGCCTCGTCGTTGCGACGACGGGCCCGCGAAACCGGCGGCGCGAAGCTGATACCGAACATGGTGCTCGAGCCCGGGGGCGGCCTGTCGTTCCCGCCGCCTCCCGGGGGCGGCGGCGCGGCCGCCACCGCGAGCTCCTCCTCGGGCTCCTCGGTCACGGCGGCGAACTCGCTGCTGGCCGGGCCGACCCGGCTCTTCCAGCGGGCGACCCCCGTATTCCCGTTCCACCTGCCGGGCTGGCACCACCCGGTCCTCGGTCAGGTGCAGAGCCAGGTCCAGCAGACGATACAGGTCCAGCAGGCGGCCGCCGCCGTCCGCTACCTCAGCCACCATCCGCACCACCCGCACCCGGCGCTCGGCAGCCACCCGCTGGTGCCCGGCATCGGGCCCCATCACCCGGCGGCCCACCACCTGCACCACGCGCCCGAGCACAACGACGACGACGACGACAAGAAAGGTGAGCTCTCGCTGTTTTGCTTAGACGCGATATGTCGCCCGGGGAAACCTGTTTTTACGCGGGGAATCTGGCAGCACCGCCGGTCGGGGCGAAAAGCTAGCTTGGCTTATTTTTTAAACAAGCTTAACTTTAACAAGCAGGGTTTACTTTTGAGTATTGCATTTTAGTTTGTTCGATTGAGACTAGGATTGGAATTACACGTTGCTAATGATGAAACGTGCACTTACGCAGCCGTCGGGTCAATTAGCTATACGTTCTTCCCTGTAATTAGACGGTGTTTCAAGCAGAAGTTTTGATTATACACAAGAGTCATTTTCTTTCATTGCAGTTCTTCAATTAGAAAATTAAATACAGTTAGAAAATTGATTATCCTTAATGATATTATAACTCTCTCTTCTATTTTGTTTGTCAATTCATTGTTTTTAATATAAAATAAATATAATGATTCGAAATGTACCTAATACGATTTGAAACATGTGAAACCTTTGAGAGGAAGGTATGTTTTGAGTTTAATAGCTTCTCTGCTTGCCATAAACTTTGAAATTTTAATATAGTTACATTTTTTCAAAAGATTAAAAAATGCTAAAGTAATAAGTGATTTGCCTCTGTACTTACAATTAGTGCAGGCTTGTTTTCTTTACAGAGCATAAAGAAAATATACGCTTTTTCTCAGAAGGAGCATCCAATTTTTCAAATACAAAACAAGTTTATCACGCGATGTAATTAGCGTGAAACCAGGGGTAATAAACAGTCGGTATAATTTTCGAAAAATCCAGGTAATTCCTTCTTAACAAAGCCGTCGAAGAACGCTCCGATTCGTCGCACGCTCCAAACCTGATTGGCCTCGTCCGGTACAATTGAATGCTAGATCAGTTCTCTGACTTGAGTGAATGTTACTCGAATCCGTTAAATTTAGGTGTCCTACAAGAGTTTGGGTAACAATAGTACACGGAGAAAAATTTTCTAGTAAAAATTACAATAGTACATTGTAATTTGATCACAGACTGTAAAAAATCCTAAAAAATTACCATGTACATAGTAAATTTTACGAGGTCAATGATAAATTTTCGTATTTAGACTTGTAAAATTTACTATGTACATGGTAATTTTTTAGGATTTTTACAGTCTGTGATCAGATTAAAATGTACTATTGTAATTTTTACTAGAAAATTTTTCTCCGTGTACTGATTGTGTTGCATATACATTGTTTCTTTAAGAAGTTTATAAATTAAAATTTTTGTAGTGAATAGAGTTAGATGAAATTTATGGTATAATGTAGCTAAATGAAATCTTTTATTAATATTTTAAGTTGCACTTTCAGATAAGTATTTATAAGAGTAATTTACCGTGGAAGATGATTGGCTTAAACGATACTATTGTAAAATTTTACGCCTTTAAAGTATATAATAAACTTTACTACATTGTATTTTACCTGTTACGACAAAAAACCTCTTTAAAGTTAAAAATTATCAACAACTTTAGTATCAATTACTTCTTCCGTCTCAATTGACGCACAGAAAAGGCACACGCGATTACGTACCTCTACAAATTTAAACAACTTTTCCCTACGCTTAAAAAGAAAAAAAAAAAAACAATCATCAACTACTGATGCGCGCAGCCTATCACCCGATTGAATTAGAATATACAAAAAAACGCTGGCACAAAGTTGCGCAACACACCGATCACAGCCTCGTCGAGGTGTGACACTTCGGGCCTCTTTTTCACCTCTCCATTGCGAGCCGTACACGGGGCGCGTGTCCGCCGCACAAAGCCGCGGCGACAATGAACTGGAAACGAAAAAAAAAAAATGAAAAAAACTAAGAAAACGAGACGGAGGCAGCGTATTGTAGACGAAACCGGAGAAAGTGGTCTGCGGGGACTTTCGTAACGCGGTCAATCATAAGATCGTTCCTGAGCATCCCGTGGGATCGCTTACCTTGCGCGCCGCATTCGTTCGCGCTCCCCCGTCGGGCCTCGGAAGGCGGCGCGGGCCGCGTTGCGAGTAATACGCAATCGTAGTCGAGGGTGCGAACGAATATCTTTTTTTTTTTTTGCCTCGAACGCGCTCCCCGTTAATGTAAGGGCGGTTTGTAGCTGAGTTTTGCCGGCTGTTTTATGTATAGGTGGCTGGGGAGTTTGTTTTTGAGGTAACTCTGAGTTAGTTTTTATTAGATGGTGGAAATTTGGTCGATTGTAAGCTGGTAATTTACGGGCTCTTTATGGCGAAACGATTGTAAGTTGTGTTAAAATTTGGAAATTTGAAATTATTTTGACGGTTCGCTTAGGAGAAGCGTTGCAGTAATGGAACGTGATAAATCGGGGTAATTTTTGCGCCCGAGTCTTAAAACACAATTAATGTTCAACAATCTTACTTTAAGCGTCGTTAAAGACAGAGTAAATTTTGCAATTTTTAGCGTACGCTATTTTTCAAGTGGCGGCAGAATTTTTGGGCAAAAAACCGTCATACTAATTTACTTCCAACCAATTTTTTTTTATTATAAAATATTTTCGGCTTCTTAATTTTTGATCGCGTACAACCTATAACTTTTAATTTAAGTAACACTTGCAAAAGTTACTGATGTTTAAGCGAACTTCGGATAAAGTGAATTCCAACGTCTACAACCGCATTTCTGTTTTAATTTAGATTTATCGAGATGAGCGATAACACTAAAAAGAAATGAAATTACTCGCTAATTACGTAATTTTTCATGCTTTTCAATGCAGACACAATCCGTTTTAAACGCAACCCTCGCGATCGATCGACAACTTGATAAAATTTTAACAAAAATCGAGCGCTTATCCTACGAAACTCGCATCGAAACGCTTCGGAAAATTACAGGCTCATCGAGAAAAGCTTTGAGCGCTCCGGCAACCGCTTGTATCTTGGACCGTAGCTCACTCGCGAATCGTGCTCTCCTTGTCAAAAGCGAAGATTTATCATTGTTATCCGCAGTGCTCTCGAGCCGTACATCACCGGGCAGCGGTAAATTTTTTCCCGCGCTCTCGCGTCTCTCTCCCCCTTTCCCTCCCCTCGCACGCACTTCGCTCGCCGGGGAGAGAGAGAGAGGCGTGCTAAAGAGCTTTCATTTTGCGCAATGAAATTGCTTTTCGGGGTTGCGCGATGCTCGAGCCGCGCGAAAAGCCCAAGATTCCTTAGCGGCAGCCTCTCCGGCGCTCGTTAAACGGCTTTAATGGTCGATCGTTAAAGCACGCCGCCCAGAGCTTAAATCCCTCTCTTTTTCGCAATTTCGCGTATACGGAGCGAAACTCTCTTTTTGCGCTCTCGGCACGGCGGCGGCGGCGGCGGCGGCGGCAGCGCGCCGGCTGTATACGCGCGGGAATAAAAAATGAATGCTCTACATTCTTCAAACGGACGTGTTTGTAAGCGTGCGTTATTTGCGCGCTGAGGAAGCGCGCCTCCGAGCGGAACGTGGCGATTTTAAAGAAAGTCTGTATATACGTTTGGAGGAAAAAAAACAACAACGCTCCAAGAGGATATTTAGAGCGGCAACGTGAGTTGACTTTGTAAATGTTGCTTTTTGAGCATTTCGAAACGATCATTGATATTGCAATATTTGAAATGTGAGGTAATTGCAATAAAATCTGCTGTTGAAATGAAGATTAAGGATTGCAATTCTTTCGATTCTTGTTTTTTTTGGCAAAAGAGCTTAGTTAGGTAATGTAAATAATTAGTTCGATAATGTAAATAAATAAACATTTGATCATTCATGAAGTTTCTGAATATAACTAAGTCCAAGAAAATATTGATAAGATATTATTCCATGCGTAGTTTCAAACTTTTAAAGATAGCGTGAAATCGCTTTCGACGTGATTTATTTTTCAGTGTTAATTAATTTTTAAAAAAACGTTAATTAAATTAAAAATTTTTAAATCCTAATCAAAAGCTTTATTAAAACAACTCGCAAATACTTTCAAAAAATTATGCTGATGATAAACATTAAACATTCTAAGGAACTTTTCTGCACTTTTATCTTATTAAATTCAATATTTAATAATGGTCCGACGTATATATTTGGAATTTGAAGGAAGTAAAACCAATGGTTCATATTTTGAAGCGACTGCGGACCAAGTTCTCGACATTTAGCGAAGAACAACGGCGTCCAAAAGCGGCTGCGGCGACGCTCAGACATAAAAAAAAAAAAAACAGAAAAACACTGTCCAAGAATTTAAAAATCGCAGGACACGCAGGCGAATCGAGCAAGAAAGAAAGGAAGGAAGGAAGCGGGAAGAGCAGCGGCAGTCTCGCAGGCTTAGGCCGCAAAAGATAGTCCATATACATAGATATACAATCCACCTGGACGCAGTCAGAGAGAGAGAGAGAGAGAGACAAGAGAGAGAAGGGGGGGGGGAAGGATGAAAAGAGAAAAGGAAGAAAAGCGAGGCAGCGACTGCGGGGTAATAACTTAATTTAAACTAAACTACAGTTTAATAATTCTTGGGCAGGCCGCGCGCGGCGAGGCAGCGGTTGAGGCTCCGTGGAAGAGAGAGAGAGAGAGAGAGAGAGCGAGAGAGAGAGAGAGAGAAGATGCGCGCAACCAGCAATTTCCGAGCCGCCGTTAACTGCCGGTCGTTAGTCCCTTTTCAAAACTCCTTTTCCTCCTTTTTTTCGTTCTGCTTCCCTCCGGCGACTCTTCCTCTCTCTCTCTCTCTCTTTCTTCCTCGCTTTTTCCCCTCCCGTCTCCGTTTTTCTCCGTCTTTCTGCTCCCTTACTCTCGCTGGGGGTTTTGTCTTTCGGTAAGAGAATTTTTATTGTTAAAACGAGTGTCTCGAGCCCGCTCGCAATTGATTTGTCTTTAGCGCAGGTGTTCCCGCGGCTTCGGGATAAAGCGCCTCGCGTTATTTCAAGGCGTTTGCGAGTTTTTGGAGTAACCTTTCGAGGTGAAGAATTTGTTTTTTTTTTTTTTTTATACGAACAATGTGGACTAATGTGCATCTTTGGCGGGGAATTGATTTTGAAAAATAAGTAAATGTACTTTGTAGTGAGAAGCTTCGATGATGAAACGAGAATTTAGTTTAAAAAATGTTTCACAGATTTTTTCAAAGCGATCATGTTTTAAAGATAAGCAGCTCCAGTCTTCCTTGCTACATAGGAGTTTCAGATAGCTTTTCTTTTATTGATGACCTATCATAAACTAGTTGTCATGAACTCTGATAAAAGTTTTCAGTTAACGTCATTCACCAGTTTAATGAATGTAGTTCTTCTATTGATATTCATGAATATATCAATGCTCTCGTGAAAAACAAAAATCGTTTATCTTTCCTGGATGTCTGCAGCTTACATTCTGTGTGTGAATTTTTTTTTAGAATATAATTATAGACTACTTTTGACGCTCGAATCGTCGCGATTAAAGAAATAACGCGGTAAAAATTGAGCACATCCGCCGTCGATTATTATGTGTACACATGTCGATTTTGAGCACAATGTTCTTCGACAGATTTCGCAGCTTAAAATTAGCCATTGCCCAACAACTAACGAGACAATCGTCCATTCAGGGCAAAGACTCGCGAGCTCCTTTTGTCAAAAATCCGTGCAGACTCTATTTAGTAAACATTTTGTCCTGCTTACACCAAATCAAAACGTCCCTCCTCGTTTCTCTCCGAATTTCTATATTATTTCTGCCTTTATCCGCCTTTGAAAGCCCAATGCGTCCAATCGCGCGTATATAGGCACACGAGCGTAAACGTCGAATTTCTTCTCGAAAAGCGCAGTTGCGTGCTGCGGCGACGGCGGCGGCGGCGGCGCACGCGGATCTTTGGTTCTTTCTCGGTCTGCGCGTCGGCAAATTGAATCGTTAAAAAATTTGGCCCTTTCTCTCTCTCTCTCTCTCTCTCTCTCCTGCCGCGAAAATTACCGGTTTGGGCTGCCGCTTTTGCAGTCGAAACCAAGTGTGCCTGTGTGTGTATATATGTGTGGAACGCTGATGGACGTACTAACGACCAGATCGGGCGAGAACTTTGAATCGGCATGTCAAGATGGACAACTGGCTACTTTTTCAAAACACGTATACATCTTTATTGCAGCTTCTTTATAGAAACTGCAAATTAGTATTTATCCGGCTTCTTTTATTTTCTTCGATGTATCCAAAATTCTGTGTAACCTAATCACGTCAACTCGAAGGCGAACGACAATGGAATCTCCTCGCTAAAATAAAACCCGGCACGTTGACTTTTGCGGTATTTCTCGAAAACCGAGTGTGTCGACACTTATATTTATATTAATCCATTATTTGCTTTTCCACGAACCGAATATCCGTGTAACGAGGAAGGTCGGAGCAAATTTCGTTCGTTTCTCGGGGTTTTTCAAGAAAATTACATAGCTGACGGTGCGCGCGCGCATGCACACACGAAATACGCCCGAGCACGAGAGAGATTCCGGATTCACATGCCGCCGCCGCCGCCGCCGCCGGCTCCGAAAACTAATCCATCATCGTAACTGGTTTTGCAGTGCCGGGCTCTCTCGCGCTTAATAAATTAGCCGATTCGGATAATAATTCTCGGCGCGGATATTGCCTTTCCCCCCCAAAGTGAACGCGCGAGTGACGAGCCGCTGATTGCCGCCCGATGGGAGTTTCGAAAGGCTACCGGTCTTCCTTTTTTTCCGACCGCCTCGCCCGACTTTTTCGCGGGCCTCTTTTTTTTTTCTCGGAAGTTCCAGGGAATCGGTAGCTGTTCCGCGCGCCTCGAGAGCGTTATAAAATGATAATTTCTTGTGCGAGCCGGCGTGCCTTCCGCCGGGCCTTCTGCGCTTTTTTGGGGGAAGGACGCAGTAAAACGCGGTTTTTATTACTGTTATACTCCGCGCCGACGAATTATTTACTAAAGCGCGAGGTGGATTTCACTTGGAATATTGTGTTGCGGGAGCCGAGTGGAACTCGGTGTTTATTGAGTTAAGCGAAATGCCGGGCACACTTGTTTTTTGATATTGAATTCGGCGGTGAATTCGAGTATCATACACGATGTGTAGAATAACGGGAATTTAATTATACTGCTATAATATCAGGTGTGATTGACTTTCGAAAGGCTACCTGAGTTTGACTTTTAATTCGTATCCAGTCAACCAGAAGCCAATCAATGTCTTAACCGCATTTCAAAATATAATGATTTCTCATTGAGCCCGGCATTATTTTTAAAGATGCAATAAAAGTGTTTATTTTACTTTCACTTACGAAAGCAGTGGATTTGCGCGGGTTCCAAATTCAAGTGTTTCTTCACTCTTTTATGCGTGAATTATTGCAGCCAAGTTGTTAAATGATTATACGTATTTATTTACATAACGCTTTATGATAAAATTCATGTTAAATTCGGATTCCCGTAATAACAACAGCGTCGAAGAAAATGGCTGCGACGTACAGAAAATTTCAAAACTCATTTACCCGATTGCTCAACGAATTTTTCTCACCGAACTTATCGAACTGCGTCGTCGAGGAAAAAAAAATCAATTTAATTAACACGAAAAAGTTTGTGCGTTAGACAAACAGAAAAGTTATTATTGAAAGCGATTTAATTACGTCTCGTATCTTACATTGTGTGTAACGCGCGCACGAGAGAGGAAACAAAGAATGACTAAACATTTCAAATGTTTGCGTTAATTTTTATCTCTCGCGAAGAAAGAGAGACTTTTTCGAGCCAAGAGGTTATCAATGTCTCGGTGTAAGAGAGAAAAATTGAAAAAGCCGAGAATGACGCGGAAAGAAACCGAGGAGGAGAGAGAGAGAGAGAGAGAGAGAGAAGCGCGTTGAAAAATGTCACATCCCGAGAAATACGAAGGAAGAACGAGATAGAGAGACAGAGAGAGTAAAAAGTCGAATCTTTGAAAGGTCGATTTTTCTTCGGAAATAGAGTAAATCGGACGTATCTCTGGAGGGGCGGCGAAAAAAAGCTCGTCTCCCGCTATCGTTTTCTCGCTCTCCTCGGTCCTTCGATTCCCGTCTGTCGTGCCCGAGGGCAGACGCTTTGTCATCGAGCGATTTTTCTTCTTTATTATGGAAACTTTTTTTTTTTTTTTACCTCGATCGCTCGCTTGTTTTCTTCTCGTTTCGCGTATATATATAAGCGCTCGACGGACGCTTTCTTATCTGGCAGTCGTTGGGGGAGAGGACGATATTGATTGATCGCGCGGGAGTTTATTTTGTCGGTCGCGACTTTGTAATCGTCCAATTATTTCAGTTTCTCGGATATCCTATTTCTCGCGTTAAATGAATGAAGAAAAGCCCTGTAGTTCGTATTTTGAAATTGTTTTCAAAGTCCCTCTCGGAGCGGAATATTCATTGAATTCTATAATACGGCGTTTAATTATTTCTGCTTCAATAAACTCGTACAATAACGTTCTTCTACTTCGGCCAAACTGGATCGTTCACATCTGAAAATATAAATCGATCTTGCATCGAATGATAAACGCACTGGTAAATGGGTGCCGCTTTAGTGCATTAATTTTCATTGCTTCGCATTTAACACGATGTACTATTTAAAGCATATAAAAAGGAACTGGCATATCGTCCCTGCAGCGCATTACAATATCGCGTTGTATCTATAAAACGCATCGGTAAAAAGAGGCCGCGAAACGAGCGTAACACAATAATTATCGAGAGAGAGAGAGAGAGAGAGAGCTCTCTTCCTTTCTTACAATAATGATAAATTTCGAGCGCGCGCGATGCACAAATGCCGCGCGCGCAGATATACACACGTATACGAGCTCGCAAAATACGAGCGCGCGAAAAAGGTACGAAAAAGATTGTAATTAAATAGTTTGAGTTACGGCGCGGCCGAGCGCGCGAGGAGGCAGTAAGGAGTTAAAAAGATTTGTTAAAAGACGGACGCGCCGCTCTCCCGCGAGTCAAAGGTGTACCAGTCGTATCGCGTTATATATATATATATATATATATATATACGTATCGGAGGAGAAGGTGCACGGGGCGGGGGTGAAGCGTCGGGAGAGGCTCCCTTTCTCCCCGACTATAAATATGCGCTATTTATACGCTCGGCTAATTGTCTCGGACCGATAAGCATCTCCCTTATATTACTTTTCAACTTTCTTTGCCGGCGCGCGCACGCTGCTACTGCTAATCGCGTTACGAGCGTGTATACGTATATATATATATATTTCTCCGGTGGGAAGTAAAGCACGACCTCCGTGTACAGCGCTATATAATTGTTCTGCAATTTTCGTGGATAAGACACTGCGAGAGAGAGAGAGAGAGAGAGAGAAAATCGCTCCCTATCTCCGAGCTCTACCCTTTTTACGGCTTAATGTTCTTACTTCGTAGCTTCTGCTGAATTATTTTTTGCTCGCTCGGTAAAAGCTCGCGATTCTTCTTCTTCTTCCTAGGATAGGAGTTGCCGAAGCGAGCTGATAACAGTTTTTATTTCCGCCGAGTTTCCGTGCGCTTTTTTCTTTTTTTTTTTAACTCCGCGGTTGTTAAAACAGGCATATTCCGCCGGTGTAGTTTGATCCGATTTTGCTTGTCGTTTTATTATTGAACAATCGAGGAAAAGGATAACGTTTCCCAAGCCGCGCCGTATTATTTAATTCAATAATACAAGACGAGAAGCGCAGAATGTCTCGGTATTTCTTAATGCCTACATAAAATCAGTTACAGTCAAGCTGCAGAAGAAATCATTACTATACGCGTCTCCTGGGCTATCAATTACGCCGCTAATTTGAAATTGTGTAATGCCGTATTTTCCATAAATTACAGATGACACGCAGAAACGCCAGAGTTTATATACACACTTGGCAAATCAGCAATTATCGCTGTCGCAGCAAAATGGCAGCTCGTCGACTGGCCGCCATGTTTTTTTTGCCTGTTTGCTCGCTCACGATAATTCATATATTGAATTTTAATTTTAATTCTCTCCTCCGAACGATACGCCGAGTAGATAAAGACTAAAATTATACAAATTAATCGCCGACGCCAGGAATGCAAAGTTAATTAAAAGAATAAGATATAATATATTTCTCTGCGGCTTGTCGCGAAATAATTGGTCTGCAGATTGCGACTGGGAAGAGTGTAAATATAAAAAGCTGATTCTGCCAAAATACGTTTGTAAATTTCCGAAAAATTAATTAATCTCCCGATGAAAGACGCGGCGATTTCAATCAAAGTTTTACGCGGAGACGATCGGGTGAGAGCCGGTTTTAATTTCTCAGAAAAACTCGCCGGACTATATTAATTTTCAGCCGCCTTTATCGCGAGCAGATAATTGAAAACGGCTTTTAATACTGTAAGCCTACATCATTACGTTATTTCGAAAGCGTTTTGCCTCAGAAAAAAAAAAGCAAATACTTCCTCGTATCGCGCAAAATCCGAGAAAATAGGAAAGTGCCGAACGCCTCGAGTTCTTAAAAGAGCAATAAACAAGGTCTTCTCGGCGCTTTGCTTAACGTCCCATTAAAAACTTCGGCCGTACCTCACTTTTTCGCCCGTCGCGCTTGAAATTTTCTCCCCGCGACCAGCAGCCGCCGCGGATTCAACGCGGCTCGTATCGTAATTATTTAACGCGCGCCGCAGCGAAATTCAGCGCGCGTCGAGCAAATATTACATTGACGCATGCGCGCGCGGAGTTGAAATTTTGCCTGGCATGGCGGCCACGGCGGCGATAATTAAAATTGTTATTTATTGCGCGTTGGGCCCCGCGCGCGCGGAGCTCTAATCGGACGCGGCGCGCTTCTTGCGCAACGCCGGGAGCGGTAAAGGTGGAATTTTCTTGCGCGGCTCTGTTTTTTCGCCTTTCGAAGTCCAAATGAGAATTTATTGATTATATTTGTTGATGGTTGATTGTAAGAGCGAAAATTTAATCGGCGAGCATCGATTATAATGTTTGCTTAAACGAGGCACGATAACGCCTTACTTTTCGTAATTTCGTGCTTTTGCATCAACGTCGAAGCAGTCCTGGGATCATATTTATATGACGTATTTTTTGTCGGTGTGCGTCTATATACGGTAATGCTGAAGGCATGATTAATGCTCATTTTAACGATCAGTATTTCTCTACTTTTTCCTTTTTGTCGAACTGACTAACAATAATATTTAATTACATCAGAATTATTTTACATTATGTATCAGCTTTATTAAAGCGTTACTTTATCAAGCACTCGTACGTAACATTATATTATTTTTAACTTGCGATGCGGCTGGATTTAACAAGCGTGAACTCGACTCGGCTCGATTTCCAATTTTTTACTCCTAAATCAATGAGAAACAATTACGTAAGAAATAGATTAATTTCATTTTCTAAAATGGAACTACGTTATTGCACGCCATCAAGCTTTCGCAGGTATATATCCGCTTTCAAACGGTTTCGTATATATATATATGTAAAAAAGTATATCGCATTTATTTTCGCGTGCCGTGCTTTATAAACCTTATAAAACCTGCCTTTATAAATCGAGCGGAGAAGCACCGTATAATTAAACAATTACCAGCCATTTTGAAAAAGGAGCTCATAATTAACGTGCTACAATTCGACATCAGTCAGCGCGGCACGATCGGCTCGCGCAATAACCGAGCTGCTTACACACACACACACACACACACGCTTATACGTTTCTGTGTCTTAAGTGAAATCACAATTCACGTTCGAGGTGAAAACAGGGCTGTCGATATATAAAAGTGGTCGCGGCGGGTCATTAAAACGCAATTACCTCCCGGTGCGGCAGCTCGTACGATTCCGTCGCGATACACATTACAAGAATGCGTCGATGCGGCTGATTTAAAACAATTGACGCGCATCGAATTCGCACGCGAGCGGATTATTAAAGTAATCACGACAAGTGACACGGGAAAAGGGTGCCCCGAGACCCTAAGGGGCCTTCGCCCCCTTTTTTTTTTCTTTCTTCTTCGCGCGACTCGACTCTCGACTCGGCCGTGTGGCTGCGGCTCGGTGTATATAGAGTTGTCCCTTGCCTCGTCGAGCCTGTAATTACGGCGTATGCGTGGTGAGGATTGAAGGTGGCGATAAAAAAACAAGGAAAATCTCGCTCCCGGAATCTCGAAACTGCCTCGCTTCGAGCGGATTCTTTGGTGAACTATCGGTGCTGCATTTACGCGCGATACATCATCTTTTTTCTTTGGATTTTTTTTCTTATATACAATTAGTTTTCAATTAATTAAAGGTGTTAATGGTTTTTAATGGGTTCATATGCATACATGAATATTTACAAACGAAGTTAGAACGTTTTTTTCAGCGGCGTTTATTTATGAAAGCAATTTCAATCTGGAAACAGGTATAGGCTAATAATTGATAAAGTGTTAAGCTAATTCAAGACGTAATACTTGACTCATAAATAGAAAAATGGAATCTACTTTCGTAGCATTCAGCGGCGTTCAACAGTATTGAATTATATAATTCGTGGTAGAAATCTTAATCGGCCTTTAACTCATTTATGAACGCAATAGTTAATTTAATTTTAGCTTTAATTTGGCAATAACTAAAAATCCGATTAAAAACGCCTCCTTTTTATTGGGGATAGTAGCTTTCACGTATAAGTTAAGGGAAGTCTTTAAATCTAATATCGTGTTTTGTGTTTTTGTTTTCATATAAAGAAAGAAAATATAAATTAGAAAAGTGGGCTTCGTTATTGCACGTTGCAATTAATATTATCGCTTAATGAGCTTGTTTCAGTTTAAGGGCCTATGGCTTTTTGAAATAATATTCATCTTCACTTCCATAATACATTCAATATAAACAGATTATTTTTATGTTTATAATAATGTTCGTGCACTTTTGCAAAGTAGGTAATAGACTTCGTTTCAAAATTTTCAAAATTTTATGCGTCTGTACAAGATGTATTATATTTGAAATTATCCACTCTCTGATTTCATGAATCTGTATTGCCTTTGCGGCATCGCTATCACTCCCACATTGAGAAATATTTATTTTAAAATCACTTATGGACTCGTAATTCATCGATGAATGATTATTCTGCAAATTAAAATCGTCAAGTAGTTCTTCTAGTTTTTAATTTCCGTTTCTTTCTTTATATTGTTCGCGTTTCGAGCGAGAAGTTGATTTTCCATCAGGGATAAATGATTTTTCCTAATGACTTTTCATCGGCAAACAAGTAAACTGACTGCATTTTTCCGCGCAGCAGTAGCTCCCTCATTTAAAAAGCTACTCCACTACCAAACGCACGCCAGAAAACAATCAGCAAAAGACTCCGCCGCGCCGAGCGCGAGCTTCGGGAGCCCCACATGCGTCGCTAAATCCGAGCCGATAAATGAGCTCCGCTCTTGGGGAGAGAGAGAGAGAGAGAGAGACTAAAGCACCTGAACGACGCTTACAGTCGAGTCGGCGCACGCAACTGCAGGCGCGATATTGAGCTTCCGATCGGCGTAAATGTGAGCCCGCCGCCGCAGCTCCTAATCCTAATGTAATCTGCGCCTATAACTCAGGCGAATTTCTCGCCTCCTTAACTCCCGCCGATAAATCCGATCGGACCCGGGGTTTTCCGTCGAGACTCGCGCAACAAGTATATATATATAGTTGCAAACGAGCCGCGCGCAAAGGAACCGCGCCGCTATCGGCGTCGGCTTTTCTCGCGAACGGCTCGCGTGACGGCCAAGGCGACGAGACCGAGATGCCTTTTTTTTTCTCTCCCCCCTCAACCTCCGGTAAAAGGGCTTTCTGGGCCGCCTTTACGACGAAGGTAATGCGGTGGCCGGCGCGGTTTATTATAATGGTTCGCGCGCGATTACGAGCTGCCCTTTTTTAGTTAGGAAATGGGGATAATAAAGTTTAGCTTTTGTTAGAGCCGTGTTTATTCACTTATGTAATATTTTACAGCTACTTTGTTGCTTTCCTCGCTACTTCTCTTTCCTTTAATCGCAGGATCGATGGCGTCGAGTGCACACGACGCTTAACGGCCGAGCATTAGGACGGCGATAAAACGGTAAAGCTAGATATTTTCTCGAAATGCACACAATTTGTGCTGCTCAAAAAATTTTCAATGAGACAACGACGAGAGCGGAGGAGGCACGAAGAGACTCTCGGGCGAACCGATAAAAAAAAATCGCCCAAACGACTTTCCGATTTTCCCAGGCGGACTTCCGACTTGGACGGCAATAACGACGAAAAGCCGAGAGCGGCGCAAGGCGTCGGCGCGTATCGCGCCGGGCGATCGGCCCGCTAACGACGTCTCAATTTTACGGTCGAAAAATGTAAAAATCCGGTACATATATATATACGCGGCCGCTTTCTTCCCGATATTTTTCCCCCCCTTCCCCCCCCTCATTTTTTTTGTATAATAATCGCGCGCGAGAGAAGTCGCGGCGCAGCGATCGCCTCTAACACGCGAGCCGTATTAATGTATAATTAACCGAGCACGTTGTTAGATGCTATCTCCGTATACGCGGCCGGTCTTATCGCGGGCCGACACGACCGCGTCGATACACAATGAAAGGGGGGGGGGGCCTCGCGGCCGCCTCGAAAAGCGCCGGGCCGCGGGAAAATAGAAAATTACTTAATCCAGGCTCTCGGCTTTCCGATACGTGCCCGTCGAGAAATCGAACTCTCGATGGAATTATTATTTACAAGTGCGACGAGGTAAACCGATTGTCTCCGCGCCTGCTTATATATGTGCGCACGAGCGAGGCGCGGTTAGCTCGACAATTATACGGTAGTTCGAACGAGCAGGTTATTTCTGTGCGCGCACCGCGGGAGGGACTTTTCGCGATTCCAGTCGATTTGCTAAGTGGTTATTAGCCAGGCGAAGCGTGAAAATGAGGTACTGGTTTATTGCGGTTTTGTTCGTTATTGATTACGTTTAGAAACTGCTTAATTAATGAGATTTATGTGCGCGCGCGGCCTTTTAATTTTTTTAAAGCCTATATACTGAATACGCAAAGCTCCACCGCGGAAAAATAAACCGGCGTGCCGATTGTTTCGAATAATTTTCAAACTTTTTCACAACATTCGCACGCGGTCGCTCAAATTCGTTTTATATATATATATAAAAGCAACGCGGCTCCTCTCGCCCGAAGACGCAGATCCGCCCTTCGCGGGCTTCTGCGCCAAACGCAGCGGAAAGGAATTGAGAGAGGAAGAGGGGCGGAGGAAGACTCCCTTATTAAGGCCGATATTTAATTCAGACTCGAAGCAGCGAGAGAGTGGGAGGGGGGAGAGAGTGGTTGACGACGAGGAGAAACGCGCGTGTAGCCGGGCGTCAGGAGGATTGATGGTGTCTAGATGCAAATGTGCCTTGCCCGGGCACGCAAGCCGAGAGCGCCGATCCCACCTTCCGACGCCTTCTGCCAGTTAACGCCTTACAGCTTAATAATCGCTATCTTACACCCTCCCCTCCCCCCCCCCACCCCCTCCACCTCTGCGCCGATTTCGATTAGGCAAAAAATCCAAGTTATATGGAGATTACCCCCGTCCCGAGATGCAATTAAAATTGCAGATTTCGTAGCGGCACAATGGGCAGATTGATCCGGCGATCCGCGCTCTCTTTCCGCTATTTTTATGCCTGTCCCGAGGAGCGGGATTGATTAATCTTGACGCGCGCGCTGCTTCGTAATACAGTAATTAACTATTTCTGTAATACTAATGCCTCTCTCTCTCGCTCATTGTGTACACGAGATCCCTTATCGCGTTGTTAAAAATAAATTAACTTCGTTTACTTAGAAAGCTGTATGCAGCTTGTATGCACACTTGGTCGTGGGTGAGATCTTACCCGGGATCTCGCTTAGACGATAGATCCTTAATACGATATTAGGTAAACGCAAAATAGCGATTTGTCCGCTCCGCGGTTTCGGTAAGTATATACATACATACACTGAGAAAAATGTTTTCTAAAAGTTACTATAAATGTACGAAAATTTACTATAATTTGTGGTAACGCGAGGAC
>JAWWML010000062.1:10244730-10305049 GCA_035047165.1 Ormyrus rosae
GCGGTTAACACAAAAAATAGTAATTTTTCTTACATTTATAGTAAATTTTATTAGAACATTTCTCTCAGTGTAATAATAAATCTCACCTGACGCGGAACTCTCGACGATAACGACCGAATTAACTAATTGTTCGGCCGAGGCAAGTACATGATTACAGACCGAGCTCGCCAGCAATCCCATAACTGAAAAAAAAAAAACGACGAGAGGATCTCTCACTCGGAGAAACAGCCCCGCTCTGTGTTTAGTCGAGCCGACGCTACTCAAGCTGTAAGCGGCGGCCGAGCCAATCAACTAATCAATCAAGCTCCTTGCGCATCCTCTTCTTCCTCCCTGCCTCCCCTCCCCCCTCACTCACTCTCTCTCTCTCTCTCCTTCCCGCTCGCGCCGCAAACCACTTAATCAATTTGCATTTACGTTCGCATAAACTGTTAATAGGCCGCGCTGAATGGGTTAATAAAGGCGCCGCCGTCGCCTCCTAATGACGCTCCCATTGTCAGGGGGGGAAAACAAAAGGGAGGAGGCGGACGGACGTCGTAGCCACGCCCACCGTTGCTCTCTCGCTATTTTCGAAATTTCAACTCGCCTCTTTAAGCACTCCCGCGCGAGGAGCCGAGAGGCTGCCGGCATTATAACGACGTCGTCGACGCGGTCTAACGAGCGCTGTGTCGGGGAATTGCTTCTCTCTCTCTCGCGTCGCCGTTTGCGGAAGTGCCGGGGCCTTGACAAAAACGGGGGGAGATTAATGCCCCGCCGAGCTTTCCAGCTTTCGTGCGCCGGAAAGCGGCCAATTATATAAAAGATTTCGCGGATCCCCTAATGTAATGGACTCGTCGACGCGGACTGTGGGAATTTAAGCGGCGCTCTCTGCGGCGCTGATGAATTGCGCCGTATTTTAAAGAGCGTATTTTACTTAATCAAACGGAAACGCGAACGAATCGAGAGTCGCGCTAATTAATCGACTGATTACGAGCGCGAACCTGTTACGGGGCTGCTTCTTTCGAGCCGAGTCGCGCCGAGGAGGCTGCAAAGTAGCGTAAGGACAGAAAAACAGAGGATGATTAAGAAGTCGGCTCTCGGCAAAAAGAGCAGAAGAAAACGAAACGGCCTGTCATTAGCGTTCTTGTTACCGCTCGGCACAACAACGGCCGCGGCGATTTTTCAAAGGCGAGCGCGACTTGTGCTCGCAAGAGAGAGAGAGAGAGAGAGGCCCAAACGGAGGTGCGATTCGCCACGTTTCTCACGATTGGTCTCGCGCTCGGGCGCTTATATGGCAATTCTGGAAAACGGCGCGACCACCTCGTAAAGTTTCTTCCGCGCTGCTTGTGATTAGACACTAACGAGCGGCCGTCTAAGTATCAAGAGGGGGGCTTTCTTTCATTAGGACGGCTTTGAGCGCGCGGGGACGGCGGTAATTCAATATTTTTTGATTAATTTTGCAGCCGAGGCCGATAACGCGCGCGCGACTTGTTTGTCGTAAATTTTTACAATGATTGCGGTATTTTCGGATTGAAAATTGCAGGATGGAATTTCAATTTTATTGTCGTGTCCGTGTAATGAAGTTATATCTTACGCCGGGGCCAGTTCGGTTTTTCGCTGTTATTTAAATTATATACAGTGTCTTGGTTCATCCTTTCATCTCTGCCCAGTGCGATTTAAGCTCTAATTAAACTTTTCGAGTAATTCCTTTGAATTTCATCGCCTTAAAACGGGATTCCTAAATACGATTTCCTTTGCGAGAATCGACCTTTGGGCCTTAAAAGCCACATCACTTGTATGTCTGACATTAAGCCTCAATAACGGCTTACGACCTTTCAAAAGCGCATAAAATCAGGTCGAATTGAAATTAGCAACGCCGAGCGAAAATGAGCGATACTCCGAAACAGCAAACAATCACATAAACCACTGGCAGCCCGCTGATTATCCGAAAAAAGAAAAAAAAAAAGAAGCCGATCCAGTCGATCGCTTACACGCCCTAAAGCCCTGGCTCGAAAAGCGTCCCCTTTTCCTCGGGCCTCTCGGTGTGTACATCGGCCCCGGTGCGTTTCACCGAATCATGGCAAAAACAAAACGAAGCCGGCCACGAAAACAGCTGCGCGCGCTGCCTGCCGACGCCCCGAAAAAATGAATGCACTTCGCGCTCTTATTACCGCTCGCGCTATATAAAGACACGAATCGGAATCTTAGCGCGGCCGCGACGGGGAGAGTCGGCCGAATCGGCGGGTACATGATAATTTGGCCGCGAGCAATTTCGGGCGCTTTTTCGTGAAGTGAAACGCGCGCGGTACTCCCTTCGAGAGAGAGAGAGAGAAAAAAGCGGCGAGAGAGAGAAAGAGAGAGAGGGAGTGCGATCATTTGCGCCTCGCGTGCCCCGCCGCCGTCCGCCTCGAGACATACTCCGATACCGAGGCGCACGACATATCTCTTTGTCTCTCTCTCTCTCTCTCTCTCTGCGGCTCGCGAAGCCTGCAAGCTGGACCTCATACACGGGACGCCGGAGCTGTAATTTCAATTTAATTGCATGTTATTTCGGTAGTGCGCCTCTCTCGCGCTTTATTAAACGCCTTCCGCCGCCGCTCGCCGGAGAGACGCGCGGCTCCGCGAGACACGCCATGCATTGATCGCTCTGTATGTATATGCAGGCGTTCGAGCCGCCCTTCATCTCCTTCGTTCTCTCTCTCTCTTTCTCTCTCGCTTTCTTGCTTTCTGGTATTACGTGCATCGGTGGTCGCCGTAACGTTTGATGAATTTATTCGGATGATTTTTGCCGCGTGGTTTTGAAAATATGGGTTTCGATTGAAATATACGACGGTCGACTTGAAATCGGATTCTCAGAGTGCGGAATAAAAATTGTTCCGCGTAAAATGCGTGGGAGTCATAGACAGGTTCTATATATATTTTACCGAGTAATAATTTAACTTTCTGGGGAATTTCAGTCCGCGAAAAGAAATTATGAGACAGTCAGAAGCCAAAACAATAGGAATTAAATTTGCGAAAATGTGGCACAAAAGCAGCATAAGAACAAAAGATATTTTCAAAATGTTTTCCTAAGTTAACGCTTATTCATTTTCTTATTTATTATGCATTGTTGACATGAGAATATTAAAAGCGTTTCTTGATTAGTGTAAATTATCATATGCCGTTGTTGCGAAATCTATTTTCGCGCTGTCTGTAGATTACGAAAATTCTCAATGCTAATGAATATATAAGTTAAAAGAGTTGAAGTAATTGTTTTCGTCATTTGAATACTGAGGAGCTAATAGTTTCGAATAATTGTAAATAATTATTATAATTGTTTTTGCAAAGTGCATTTGCATTTTAACAAAAGAAAATGTTAAAATGCAACGTATAAATCAGATATAGATTATTGTTTATTATTTTAATGCGCACAATATAATTTTAAATTAAGCAATCGCATAAAAATAGTATATCATAAAAAATGTAACCAATTTACTTTCACTTTTTTCATTGATAACATCAGTCATAACTGGCTCGTGAAATGGATCGCATAAACATTGAAGGTGTTAATACGCAGTCCAATTTAATCCTTTAATCTACTACAGTTCGCATTAAATACGTATTGCGAACGCGATCGATTACCAATAATAAGCGGCTTAGATAAAATTTTTGTGTATTCTTTTCTTTCATCCAATTTGGATATTTATCTTTTATATCAATTTAATATGAAATAGATAAATTATATTAGTTTTTATTGAAGCGTAATAACGTCTTCAATTGTACGTATATAACCTTCAAGTTGCATATAATAGCAATATACACTTATTTAAAACATATTCATTGCAAAAAAGCAGCCAGCTTTTGTCGAAGAATTTCGTTACAGTAATAATATCGTTTGCAACTATAAATCTGATCGCACATAAAATTAAGGAATTTTAAAATGCCTTTTTCACAGCTAAGAAGGTACGTGCTGACGTATATACGGCATTAAAATCTCCTTAAAAACTCCTTAAAAGCGGCGGTTATAAATCGCATCTAATTACGGCGATAAATGAGGGCGACTCCATTCACATGATTACTTTTCACCGCTCGTGTATATACCCCGCGCTCCCACACGCCACGCACACACATTGGATCGGCGCGCGCGAAAAAGAGTCGTTGCCGTCGAGATCTTTTTTTATATAATAACCCCCAGCCGACGAAAGTCTCTCCGCGTCGAATGAGACATCTGAAATTCTCGCGCCCGTTTCAATTTGCGCCGAGTAATTATTAAGCCGTCGGAATTGACACGCGAGATGTAAATGCTTTTGATTAGAATATAATTGTCCTGAGAAATAAGAGAGAGAGAGAGAGAGAGAGAGAGAGAGAGAGAGCTGAAGGGGGGAGAAAGAAAAATTAATTTTCAGAATAGCCGCACAGCGCAGCGGCAGCCTTATAATTTATATGCAAAATAGGTGTGTGCGAGCGAGCCCGCGAGCCTTGCGAAACGAAAGCTCTCTTCAAACGGCTGTGAAACATGAAATCATTGCATGTCATGTGTGCGTATTATACGCCGGGGTATATACAATCGCGCTACCGGAGCGCCTCGGCTCGAATTAAGATTTTCCACGTTCTCAATGAGAGAGGCCCGCCAGGCGCCTGGATTTATGGAAACTCGAATCGCGCCGGGGCTTAAATGCAAAGCAGATTGAATAGTTTTTGCCGTTAATTACAAATTCTGGACGTATACTTTGGATGCCAATTAAAATCTGAGTAGTTTCAACGGGCGCGCGATAATTTGTAAATAAACAAGTCGTTTGTATCGAGCGACTTAATTATTGTTTTTTAAGTCTACTTTAATTTTATAGTTTTAAAAAAGTGAGTATCTCGGGGAAACCTGTTTAGCGATAGTAGATAATTAAAAGTACTAAAAATAGCTTTAACACAATAACGTGGAAATGATTTAAGAATTCCGCGAAATTCTATTAACTCTCTTTGATTAAAAGCTTGACGTGGCAGCCGCTCAATAATTAGATAAAAGTTGGACAGAGAAGAAATTGCTAAAAACATATCTTCGATCGTTAAGTAAACAATTTATTTCAGTAATTAAATGTATATTGCTTTCTGCTACTCAAATTATAATTACGCGAATCTTAAAAAATTCCCTTGAGCAAGAAATTAAAATCTGCAGCAATCCATCTCGTATAATAAATTGCATAATAAAATAATAAATTACGCTGCACGTCACGTTTTCTCCACTTATGTCTTACTTAAAAGTTTTTTTATTACAATCTCTTTTAACAAAAGGCATCATTTTTTTTCAATTTGCGCCTGGCAGTAATAATCTGAAGACGCGGTGTGCTCTCTCGCCGGCTTCTCGGCGCGCAATAATGCGCGAAAGTGAATTTGTTTGTCTCGCGCCTACACATGCATAAGTCATCGCGCATAAACTTCGCATTCGTCAGAAGCGCAGCGGACAAACTCGACAAGAGTCTTAACGCGAAAGAAAAATCACGGCTTTTCTCTTTGCTGGCTCGCGTACAAAAAAAAAAAAAATTGTTAAGCATTCCTAAAGAAACACTTTGTTATAGTAAAATACTGGAAATGTATGCGAATATTATTCCAAAGTATACTATTCTTATACTTTTAGTTGATATTATAACGTGAAGCAAGATTTGAATAATAATGCAAAGTAGCATGAAATACCCCGCTTTATCACATACAAGTTCACGCTTCGCGGACTTGTTCACGCGGCATTAATCGATAATAATTACAGTTAAGATCATGATGCTAATACAAATTTTATAAACAACGCTATTGCCCCTAGCGACGAAAGCTACCTCCTCCAATTTCCTAAATGATTTTCTCAACGTCCCAATATCGGCGGAGAACCTCGGAGATACAGTATATACATTTTTCCGAATCCGAGCGAGTCGCGCCGCGGAGCCGCGCCGAGAGATAACAAGTCCCCAATCATAATTCCGGATCTCTCTTTATTCAATTCCGCGACGCACGAGCACGGCGCACGTCGCATTAGCATACATACGAGCCGGAGAGCCCGAAACAATTGGCCGCGCTTCGACCGAATGAGAGAAAAAGAGATCCGAGCGCGGCGATAGGGAAAAGAGCCTGTCCTCGTAAAATCATGAAATTCCATGTTTATTCAATATCCGCGGTCGCCCCGGACACATCTATCTTTTCTCTTTCTTATCTGCGCGAGAGCAAGTTCAGGGCCGTATGGACCGTACGGCTTCTGCTCCGCTCGCGTATATATTTCGATGCCGAGAGAGAGAGAGAGAGAATGGCCGGAGGGGACGCTCCAATTCCATCGCGATAAGAGAGCGGCCTCTTCGTGATATTCTCCTCCGCAAACGGCCGAAGCCGAAGCCGGTGCGGCGCGCCGCTCCCGACTCGGTGGCGGGGATGCCCGACGTCTCATTGGGGGACGGCCGACTTCTGTGCGGTTATACGCGAAATACACCGGCGATGCTAGGGCACACCGTATTACGCGCCGAGTCGAGGGCTTTCTTCTTTCTCTGACTCGCTGGATAAAGGCGGGGAACGATTTATTTAAGGGCGCGAGATGCGACGAGTGTATTATCGGCGGAGTGGGCAATGATAATTTTCGAACGCTTCGCTCGACGATTTTTAAACGAGGAGAGCTGATCACTTTGAATTTTCTAATAATTTTGCTACATAAATCTCTACGGCGATGATTAACGATTCCCACGCGCCGTTCGCTTTTGGCTCCATAAGTTTCTTTCAAATTTTCTGATTTTTGCAATGATTTTACTGTCGGTTCCCCCCGCAGTTGCCATCGATTTCGCGAACGCGGCGTACAGTCGAAGATAAATCGATTGCCTCGAAATACAAGTACGTATATCCGAAGAGAAAATTATTCCGGAAAATAAGATGTACACCGCTAGCTATTCGTTTCCCTTGGATTCTGAAGAATAATTTATGGCTGCCTCGGCTTATCGATTAGAGCCATCGATAGTTGCGATACAGAACGAGATGGACTAATTCACATGTATATGAATACGCACTCGCGTTGTAGAAAAAGCAAGTACATATACGTACGTACTGAATTGTAAACCATACATTTACAGCTACATTTTTAATTCGGAGGATTTATAATTTTCAGTGACATTAATAATATTATTTTTGCGTTTCAATCAATGATACGATAACGTATAATACCAGTTCGTTTGTAAAGTATAATAAGTAAGCAATACTAAGCAAGGTCTTGTGTGTATAGAAATTTATAATGTAGTTAAGACGTGCAAGGTTTACTGCGCTACAAATATAATTATCGCCGAGTGTATTTATGTATCTTGCATACCGATCTTATTCATTATTCTAAAATTTTATTTCAAAATATAAACATACAGTTTTAAGATATTTCGAATTGAAAACTGATTTACGCGCAGCGCGTATTATCTGTGATCTGCTCTACATATAATAATACACTATTTGCTATGTAATCCACGATAACGAATCAATAAGTTATTTTCGTTTGACAAATTCGCTATCGAAATAGCTAATTGAGAGCATTTTTTATGTGGCAGGTTGCGACGGCGAGAGCGACGAGGGCAGTAGTAAAAGGAGACGAAGTAGGACCAACTTCAACAGCTGGCAGCTAGAGGAACTGGAAAGGGCCTTCCTTGCGAGTCACTATCCGGATGTGTTCATGAGGGAAGCTTTAGCTCTCAGGCTGGAGCTAAAGGAGAGTCGTGTCGCGGTAAGCGTACTTGAATTATCGCTCCTTCTAAGAAATCCCCTTTTTATCCAGCAAATTTATTGTCTTTTTCCGAAACGGAAGTCTGTATAAAAAGACGCGAGTTTCGAATTTTTACTTTCAAATATGAAACTCATCGGACTCAAAACTCAATATTACCCAGTGACAAATACACTTTGAGCGAACAACTGGCGGCATAAATCAGAGGAGCACAATTACGGCCGATGCTTTATCGGACTCTCGGCTGAGCCCGAGCAGGACTTTAGGGCTCCGAGCCCCGGACCCTTGATCAAGGGTCGATACACAGAGGACGCTCGTCGACTCCACAAGTGCGTCTCGCATCTCTCGGGGGTAGTTTGTCCGTCCGGCTTATCGCGCGGGCAGACCTTCCCGACCGCTCTCCGCTCCGTGCACGCGTCACTTTTCGCGGGGTGGGGACGGGGGCTCTTTATTTGCGTTGGCGAGCGTGCCTCGCGTTACTGATGTATTGCGCATACGTATACGCATTGTCGAGGTCGCGATTATTGTTCGATAAATTCTGAATTTTGCCGGGGAGAATCGGTAATCGGCGAGGCGGCATTGTTTATCGAGATTGCCGCCTGCTCTTTTACGGAAACGAATGGGCGTTAAGCAATTTTAGTGCGCCATCCATCGTAAAGTAAACAAACTCGTAAACTAAATGGTTTCATGCGTTTGCGAGCAGCAAAGTTTACATACCACAACGGGCATTTATAAATTGTATCCAAGATGAAGTCTCAGGTGCGGAAAAACCTGTGTACAGTCCCAAAAGTGCGCGCGCACCAATTCGTCGGTCCGACGTCGGTTTGCGCGAGCGAAGGAAGGGTCGAAGCTCAATTTCACGGCCGGTCGGGTACAGGACACGAGGATCGCGAGGCAGCGCTGCTCCTCCAGCCCTTCTATGCTCTCGGGCCCGCGGCAAACGCGCGCTGCCTTTTTTTTGTTGTATTTATATTTATGCCCTTAGACACGCTCGGAGAGGCAGGCGAACGCGCGCGCGCGCACCTTTCATTGGCGAGCACAATGGGAGCCGGGGCCGGCGCTGTTTAACGTTTGACGGAAGGCAATCATCGGCTGGAATTTAATTATGCACGGGTTGTTGGCCTGCCGACTCGTTCGCCGAGCAATGAAATTCATTCGATCGCCGGCCGGTGAATGGACAGGAAATATTGTCGGTCAAAGCTTCCCTCCCTTTCGATCCATTATCGTCGATCGATCGAACAGAAGGACCGAATCTCAAAAAATGTCAACACAACAGTATCGGACGGGCGTCGAGCGGATCCGGAATGAGTCAGACTCGTCAGATTGCACGCGTGAACCCGGGGTGACTTTTTCCCGGGGTAGCAGTGCAGGAAAGATCGGAGCCCCGAGATAAGTTTTAATGCGCGGATAATGAAGTCGTTCCCCATCTCTCGCTCGGCCGCGAGGATATCGCCGCGCGCGGCGGCGGCGTTGACATAGAAGCGACGGACGGCGCGTCGGTCCTTTGTGAAACGAGAGGAGAGTGTGTATAGGTGCGTGTGCGAGCCGCCGTTGCCGTCGCGCCATAAATCTTGTTCGGGAGAGCTTCTTCGTGGCCGCTGCTCCGCGAGGACGAGGGGAGCCGCTCGAGAATAGGACGATATGGTTAATAGAGTTTGAACCTCGGAGGATGATGTACGACGGGAGCGTTTTGTTACTCTCTCAGAGCGAAGCCGCGCGCGCTTGCCTTGCGGTTTTCTAGTCGGCCTTTTTTAAGGCTCTCGGACCGCTGAGAAAAGCTAGATGAGATTGCGGGATGTATATGGACGGTCGCTTTCGAGCCTCGGATAGCGTAACGAAACAATCACTTTTGTACGGGGAAGGCGTCAGGAAATTTACGAAATATCGAGTTGGAATTGGGGGATGCGTTTTATAACTATTTTAAGTTTATTTACAAGTTGGTTTCTGTAAGTTTTTATTTTTCGTTTTTTAATGAAATATATCAATAACAGTTTTTTTCTAACGTCGACAATGCGTCAATTATGTTTCAATTTTAATTTTTTCAACAATTGATTAAACAGATTTAGATTGTCTCTTTTTTTAGAATTTACTCGTTCCAGTCGAACGCACTTTTGAATGACTCAGAATATTTTTTTTTTTTTTTGAGGTTTATTATGACATTGCGTGATTACTTAACAATTTGTAATTTTCGATTTATAACTTGCCTTATTAATAGCGTAACACTGAATTACTAGCAAACTTTGAAAATATGTACAACATTGCAGTGCGGATTGCATAATGTCACCGTGCATGAATAATTCAGTCATACAACTTCTGCATAATATCTGCAAAACATGTAGTTTGTCGGCGATGAACAGTTTTAGGTATAACAAACTCAAAGAAAATTCAGAAATTTTTTTGACATAACCGTTCATTAAATTTGTACGGCTCAATCTTCGTTTCTGGTTTTATAACGACATTTATAATTCTGTTTACTATAATAGAACTGGTTTAAGCTTCGATAAAAAGCAATGACAAATAAATATACAGGCCTTGATTAAAATTTCCTTTTATTTACGTATGATAAATTGTTTCGCTTGAAAAACAAGCTACAAATACCGCCTGAACGTCGCCGCTAAGTATTCTATAAATTGTTAATAAATTAGCATTAAGACGCTCGCTCGTTTCAATCGTCCGTGCGGCGGTTAAATATCCCAAGCAAAATTGATAACGAAAGCCTAATCGTTTCTCGCAATGTTCGAGCACACTATATATAACAGCGCCTTCGCAGCCGTCGAAAGAGAGACGTTACAACGTAGCGTGACTCGTGTTTTCGCGTGATCAATTGTATCGTGCGCCGTCGAGCGCGAAAAAGTTAACTTTCCGAGTTAGCGTCCCTGCTGGCTGTTAGAAACGAGAGAGAGAGAGAGAGAGAGAACGCGAAAAAAGTGTCACCGGAACTACCACCGCCGCGCGGTTCTCCCGCGCGGACTTTACGCTCGAATTTTCCAAATTAACGGCGTCCATGACTCCTCGGAGTTTCTATCTCTGTAAATGCGAGATTTATCGTCGAAACACTTATAAGCGCCGCGAGCGGCGTAATGTACCCTCCGCCCGGTAGTTAATCAAAGCCTTCGCCGGAGCCGCGAGGAGCGAAAGACCGCCGAGTAATTAGACGGCTAATTAGAAACACGGCGTTTTCTCATTAGCGCGCAAAGTATAAATGAGTAAAAAAAAAAAAAATCGCTCGGCATCAAGTCCCCGGGAAATTTCTGTCGGGACGGAGAGCCGAGGACTGCGGAACTTTATTTAAAAGACTCGGAGTCTGAAGCTTAAATGGTTTATTTCTCGAAGCGCCGTGAACATTATTTCTTTTTTATTCTTTATTAAGTGGAAAAATGAGTCGTAAGCGTATTTTTAGATTAACTCGCCCGGGAACTCTATTAAAGTTAATGTTCAAAAGCTTAATTTTTTTATTTACGAGTAATTAATTTAAAACTTTCAATGATCTAAGAACGAAGGAAGAACGGCCGAAATTTTATTTATTTTACCTCTTAATAGTTTCAAAGCAGTTTTCAAAAATTTATACAAACATAAAATATATACCAACAAAACTTTTGCCAAACGGCGGACGGCATTTAAAAAAACCTTCGTTTATCGAACTTGTATATATACCTTTCAATTTTCATCATCAGCCCTTCACCCAAATAATATTCCTAGAGCCCGTCCCGAAAAGCGTAAGCAGAGCCGTAAATCAAAGCGACCCGCGCCCTTGTTGCCCGCGCGAGAAAGAAAAGCCCCGCGACACGCGACAGCTTCGTAATTTCGCCCGATGCACAGCGGCTAAACTCGAGCGGAGGGATCAAGAGCCTACGGAGGAGCGAGAAAGAGAGAGGGAGAGAGGGCCCGGGCTTCCCTATTGATTTTGCGCGAAATGGCGCGACGCGCTCGCGTGCGAGGCCAGCGCCACTTACACCGACGAGCGACGCCACCCTTCCTCGCGGCTGCAAATGTCTTTATTCCTTTGTAACCTCGGCGCGTTACGTGAGAGAGAGAGAGAGAGAGAGAGAGGGAGAGCGTTGAAATAGCCGGGGCTCGTTATAAAGCGCTGAGCGGCCGGTTATGAGGGGGGGGGGGGGGCTCGCGAGCGCCTTGCTTTCTTAATCCGCGAGAGTGAAAAATCGCGCGTTTAGCTCCGCCGGGATATAGAAGTGAAAATCTCGCTCGTTCTTAAAGAATGAATTATCGGCTGATTTAGGAGCTAAAGAGGAGGAGCTCCGCCGAGGCGGACGACGTCTTGCCTAGATAAAAAGTAAATGCTAATTTATGCGAAGAAAAAAATGTTTACTATATATATATATATATGCTATATATACATTCTGAAAGGGGTATACATCGATCGTGTTTGAAATTTTTTCAGTTTTCGAAAAAGCAAAGATATAAATCTTGTAAGCTTATGAGGGAACGAAAAATATAGATGCAGGTAATAGTGTAGCGCAGGTATATATGGCGCTCACGATTTTACGGAGGGTGCTATTGATTAAGACTAAATTTTAGGTGTAAGCTTGATTTATATCTCTCTGGCTCGGAGCTCTACGTTCTCCTTTTTCGTAAAATAGAATTTCTGGCCTTCGTAGTCTAATTATTTTCTAAATATTTCTGGCGTGCAGTGCTGACGTTTAAATTATCCCTGACGTTTCAATAAATAATCTGATATTTCTGCTCTCGCAAAGAGTAAAAAAAAAAACTTTCAAGAATTATTAATAGCTTTCCACTAAAGATAAATGTGCTTTTAATGTGAAATTGAGCTTTAAAAAATAATTTCCGCCCGTAAAAATTATTTATTTTCTGTTTGCTCTGTAGCAATCATTACACTTTCAAGAAACATTAAGATTGCTCTTTAATATGCATTTGCGCAAATAAAATATAATTACTCTTTACATCTCGTTTCGAAACTTCTCTCGAACGTGCAATTACCTTAACTTCGTTTAAAGTATATATATACACGCGCGCGCGTTACGGGTCGAATCGAAAACGCAGAAAAACAAATTGCCCGGATAACAATATAATTCGGAAAAAGACAATAATCCATACTTTTCCCGGCGCCGTGCAAAAAATGCTGCAGCCGGCATTTACATAACAAAAGCGCCGAGGCCTTATATTACCTCGGCGCTTTCCCACGTCGACGTTTCTGGAATTCCTTAAAAAGCGAGAACCCTGCGCCCTTGTGCTTTTACAGGTGTGGTTTCAAAACCGACGGGCCAAGTGGAGGAAGAAGGAGCACACGAAGAAGGGTCCGGGCAGGCCGGCGCACAACGCCCATCCGCAGAGCTGCAGTGGCGAGCCGATTCCGCCGGAGGAGCTGCGCAGGAAAGAGCGCGAGAGGCGGCACAAGAAGCTGATGAAGGCGCTCGAGAGGCAGCAGAGAAAATTGGCGGCGAAGGTGAGAACGATCTAAATTAATCTCGGATCTGCTCTCTCTCGCGCGGGCGCGCGCGCGCGAGCCGAGGACGAGGGGAGGGAAGATGAACTGGCCGCAAGGAAACGCGAAACAAAAGGGACGAGGCAGAGGGACTGTCGTTTATTTTTTTCGACACTTCGCCGGCTTCTCTCTCTCTCTCTCTATATATATATACCCTTGATTATTTGAAATTCAGGATATTGCATGCCATTCGGCTAATAAGAATAACCGAGGAATTAGAAGTCGGACAAGTTAATAAGTTAGATTTTTTTCCAAAGTTAAAATTAAAATACGGATAATTTACAATTTCTCGGTCTTCCCCTCGCTCTTCTCCTCCGCTATTTTCTTCGAGTCGCGCTATGAAATTAATTCTTATTCCTGCGAGCTGATTAGATCATTTGCATATTATAATTATTTTTGATGAATAAACCAGAATTATTATCTTCATTAATCTAGTATATTGCAGACGTCGATTCAGATGAAGTGGCTCTTAACTCGAGAGAGCTCCACTACTCTTTTTTTTTTTTGCACTTGTTTTTAACTAGTTCACCTTGGGGATCAAATAAAACTTAATTTGGGGCTGGCATAATTTGATCCAGTAGTCTATCTTTTATGAATTAAATTTATTACTGTTCGCGTTTACTCGGGTGTAAGGATTAACTTGATCAGTAAATTGACTGCAATAAATCTCACGTCCAATTATTGCCTGAAAATTTTTAACATAACTGTAGACATTTAAGCAGGCCAAGCCGAACCTAATACATACATTTTATTAAAAACTGAACACTAACGAAGATTTCTCTATTTACTTGATATGTTCAGGGTATCACGGTAGACCTGTCGACGTTAAGAGCCGAATGGGAATCGCGCAGTGCTGCAGCGAGCGGTGGCGGCAATTCTCTAAACGGCAGTTTTAGCCACAGTCTTAACAATAACGACAGCAGCATCACGGGCTCCGGTAACGACGTCAATGAAGAAATCGACGTCGTCGGCGGCCTCGATTCCTGCAGCGAGTCCGGTAGCGAACGAGTCGATTCGGCTGCCGATGGCTCCATAGACGGAGAGTCCTACCCGCGAGTGCTATCCTCCTCGTCGGACAACAACAATCCCGGCGAACAGCAACAGCAGCGCAGGAACCCACCCGTATCCAACCACCATCAAATCAGCCATCTGTCCAGTCCAAACGCAAGCCTCCACTTGAACCATCAGCAGGGCATCCATCATTGGGGGCTCAGCTTGCTCGAGCGACGCCGGGAACTGGTGGGTCTGAGTGCTGGCAACGGATCCATCAGGCAAACCTCGAACAACGACGGTCAGACCACAACGACGACGACGACCACGACCACGACCTCGAGGAATTCGAGCGTCGAGGACGAAGTCCAGAGTAGCAGCATCGACCTGTCGGTGAAGGGACGGGAGGAGAGGAAGAGGCTCAATCCCTTTTCCATCGACAGTTTACTGGGGAACAACCGATGCGGTACCCCCGAATCGAATCATTCCCACCACCTCCACCATCACCATCAGCAGGACGCGAAAGACTCGATACCAGGATCCATCGTGGCCGGCAGGGACTTCAAGTCACCGGCTGCCTCGCCGGCATCCTCGGCCAATTCGTTGCCTACCTCGCCCACGCTCACGTAGTCTTGGCTGAGATGGTGGAAAGAGTCTTGATGAGGAAGGGATAAGTGATGCATCACCAAATGGAAGACTGATTCCGAATGGTTTTTACATTTTTTCCTGAAGATTCGGGTAGTGACGAATTTCTCAAATAAACGGGCTTCTTAGTTTTGTGAGTTGAAAAAAAAAAGAAAAAAAAAATTACGTACATTTCGTTTGACATGACTAGATGTCAAGTTCGAGTAGAGGCTATGTTGTGTTTAGAGACTTTTTTAATTTTATGCTGATTGAGTTAAATTAGTGCAAGACTGTAACAGTTCGGAAATTGCGTTTCCTTCCCTCGGTAGTCCTTCAAAATTCCTGCTGCAGATACCGCGACCGTAAATACAATATGAAAAAGCATTCTCTTCGCGTTCGAAGGATTCTCGGATTACTTTATGGCAATTTTTACTTTCTTACAGCTTTGCACTAAGCATGATATAATGTACGATTGAGCGAATGCTTTAGAATATCGAAAAAAAAAGTCAAATGTAACGTACTTTTTTACCGTGTATGAAGTTGTGAAGTTTACCTTCGGTAACCGCGTTGGAGAATAAAAGGTTAATCCTTTTACGGCGCATATCGCTTGCAACATATCCACAGAACTAGCTGATTCTCTAGACTACAAAAGAAAAAGAAAGAAGTGCCGTATCTTCCTTATCGAGGTTTGCTTTTTCTTCGTTCCTCGTAACTCTAATAATTACTGTGCAATAAACGTGTCGGGGCGAGAGCCATCAATATTGTCGAAGGGCTCGCGAGATGGCGTCGATAAAGAATCGTTTTGAGAAAATTTTTTCGCGCACCGAGACGACGCGAAAGACAAAAAAGGATATATTCTCGCGTTTTGAGAAAGACAAAGTAATGGTTGTGTATTGTATCGAATTGTTGCGGAAGAAAATAATAATTGTTGTCCTGGAATAAAAATAGAGAAAAAAAACAGAATCGCGAAAGCGCAATGGAAAGATTTAGGCGTAAGCGAGTATCGAAACGACAGAAAGTAGAGCGTCAAATGTATTTATTGTAAATAGTCGAAAGCGTAATTTAATCTACTTGTAGTTTAACGGATATCCAGTGTTCGACAATTACATTTCGAAGCAATAGAATGAATTTAAAAAAAAAAGAAAGGTGAATGAGGAAGCCGATTCACTTTGAGGCTTGTATATAATACGTACTGGGAAAGGAAAAATAAATCTAAAGGATGCCATAGCCATAATAATGAATTCATAAGAAAAAAAAAATTGCAGTTGTATGTATAACGAAAAAAATGTCACGCTTCTTCGAGTGTGATGTTGAAGAAGCTGTTATAATCGAGTCCGATTGGCGGATTTCATAGTTGCCATAAAACTGAGATTCGAGACAGTACCTATCGTATATCCAATATAAATATATAATAATTTATTCTCAAAAAAAAATCGTTTATTTTTTATTCTTCATAAATCCTCTAACATTTCCTTCTCTTTATCCCGATCTAAATACGGACGTGTAATATTAAAACTTTACATCACTAATAATTAAAGATAGAGTAGTCTTCATTTCAATCAATCAGCAAGTTTTTTTCTTTTTCGAGCTCAATTAAATTAAAATTAAATTTTCTTCCCTTCCTCCGTTCTTTATTTTCGTTTGCTGTTTTTTTTTCAGTCTCTATTAAAATCCCAGACATAATTGAGGCAGCAACGAATCCCCGTCCAGAGTGCGAGGCAGGAGAAGGGAGAGACAGAGAGTTCCTTGACTCCTCGGCGATCGCGGGGACGTGGAATAACAAAAGGCTATTGTGTGCACGCATTACTCGAGCGCTGCCATGTATCTATGTAATATAATTATTCAATGTACGTTCAAGCGGAGGTCTCAATTATAACGTACTTTCTCTCTCCCTCCGACTCCCACCTAAGCCACGGTGACCAATCGCCAAGATACATCCTCGAGTGTCATCAACATCATCATCATCCTGTGTAAGAGGATCCCCGAGGGGGCTCTGCACTGTGCGAAGAGATTATTCATGTCTATATTCAGCGAGAAGGAAAAGAGGGGAAATGAAAGCGAAATTTATTAGGGGCATAATGGTATTATATGCTTAACAGTGGACTGCGACGCCGATGTTTTTTATTGGTTTTAAGCGCGAGTTAATAAAAATTCGAATATTCGTTATTTCTCGTTCGCATTCAGAATACTGAAGCGGCAGCTTGAATGATTTCATGAAATTTGATAGTTTTTCTGTCTCTCGATTTTTTAGTGCATGTTACCCCGAAATTAAATAACTCAAGTTTTTACGTGAATCAATTTAGCTTTGTGTTAAAATTAAATATTTAATTTTCGATTAATTTACTAACTGCCCAATTTGCTACAAGCAAAACTCGTACATTTAAAATTCATCACTTAATCGGTGACCATCATAAAGACTTTTTCAATTTAGGCTTCGCACAATAAATCTGAATTATCCTTTAATTTAAATTCCGGATCATTCCGCGTCCACTCAACAAGATATTCCCCCTGTCGCCGTCTCTCCACGAGCAATTCTCATTTCGTTTCCTGTCCTTTTATCAAAAGCAGGTATTTATCGCGCAATAATTAATACTTAAGCCGCGACGTAAAACGCGACGGCTGGCGCGGAAAAGCACTCGGCCGATTTGATTTCCTTGCCGCGCGCGCTCTTTCTTAATTAGCCTGCCGCGGTAGTCCGTCGACAGATGGACAGCAAAACCGACGTACAAGTTTATTATCGTCGGCGGTTAATCGGACGCGAGAAAAGAGGTCCAGGTCTCTCGTCGGCAATCCCGTAAATTCCGGTATTATTGATACGCGCAAAGCTCCACCAACAGCTGCGAGCTGCGGCACTCGAGGCGCACAGCGATTCCGCCGCGCTTTTGCGCCTTTAAAGAAGAAGGCAAAGGAGCAGGTGACGGAAAAGCAGCTCGAGCGAGCCGTAAATCAAGCGCAGTTACGGCGTTCTAACTTACGCTTAATGCCGAATAATGAGCTCCGCTAGGTGATTTTAATAAGGAAATTTCGACCTGCCGGCGCGATGCTTTTTAACTTCTCGCGGCTTTGGAGCCCGAAAGAAAACAAAAAAGAGAAGCCAGGCGCAGTAATAAAAATGTAAACGATGTCGAACTATAAGGAACGAGAAATTAAAAACAGTAGATTGAACTGGACATATTGATCGTTGGCAGTGTAATTTTCGTTTTACTACTCGTAAAATTTGTATTTATTGCGTTTTTATTGGACGATATTTTAATTAAGGTAAAATTACTTGCCAATGATATAAGTATCGCCTTAACGCAAACATTTTTTTTTTTTTTTATTTAATTAATTCCACTCGAATATATAAGTAATGAATCGACACGGAAAAATTTCAGTCGAGCAATTTCCGTTCAATTGAATAAATTTAATTAAGCCGAAGGCAAGATAAGAACAGTTTTTAATCTACTTCTTCGGCAGAAAATATAACCTTCGTATCTTAAAACCAAAAAGGACGGCTCGAAAAAAAAAGAAAAACGTTCGTTTCACTACCTTTCAAACGCGTTAGAAATCATTAAGATGCAATATCTCGGCAGGGCATTAAAGTTCATCGCGGGGCAACGCTTTTTCAATCTATCCTCGCATCAGCGGCACCTTCGAAATCCATTAACGTTGGCAGAAACTCGACGGAAAGCGCGTAAAACGGGCCAATAACAATTAAGTACCCCCGGCCCGGGCCGATAAAAAACAGTACAAATAACGATCCTTATCTCGTTGTCTAAAAAGCTCGAAGCTACGGGCCGCCTGGACCTACATCCATATACTTGCGTATATAGATTGTTCGCATCGTTACGGGAGGATATATATCGGACCGCGCGAGTTAAGGGCCTTAAGGTGCGAATCGATCGAGTTAGGGGCCTCTCTCTCTCTCTCTCTCTCTCTCTCTCTCTCTCTCTCTGGCCTCCCGAGAGCCAATAGATCAGAGCAAGCAGATGAGCGCTTCACTTATTACGAGGGGTAGGCCGGGTCTAAGGTCGAGCGCTCGCATAAACCATTTAGGGCCTCTCTCTCTCTCTCTCTCGGCCTCTCTTTCGTTGATCGTTCGCGTATCCGATGCATATTATAATACGCGGCGTTTCCCGGGACGTTTATCGGCGATCGCGCTCCCACACGAGCTTTTGCTTTCTTTATCTTCTCGCGCGCGAGCCAGCGAGAGAAAGAGAGAGAGAGAGAGAGAGAGGGCGGCTCCACCCACACACGTCGCTTTTAACCGCTAATGTACATTTCTTTTCTCGCTCTCTTGCGCGCGCCGCGCGAGACCGGCTGAGCGTATTGTTATTATTATCTTTATCGGATGGTATTCAATACGCTTGTGGGCCGTATAAATCACGAGCGGGGGGGTAGAAGGTCCCTTATTAAAGGTGCCGTAAAGGTGCGAGTGCGAATACGTGGTCGTTTTGCCTTGACGCCGAGAAAGGGGGAGAGAGAGAGAGAGAGAGAGAGCGACGTTTAAGGGGGCTGATAAGGCAGTGCAATTATCGTATAACGCCCGAGCAGGAGGGAAGCCAGTTATTGAGTACGTCAGTTGCAGGATGTATCAATAATTGCGAAAAATCTCGCCTCGCCAAATTATTTTTTTTTATTAATTGCAGGTAGCGGCGCGGCTCGAGAAATTATTTTTATTATATCAAAGGTGCGCGCTCAAGATTTATTTCTGAACGGATGGTTTTTTCGATAGCCATTGTACAATGTAAGATTGGTATCGGATAAAGACAAGTCAAGTTTATACAAAATTCCAAGTACACAATTGGGTATTGCGGACGTTCGTATTATTAATTACACGCAGAGCCATTTATTTGTCAGGTAATTTATCCACGTTACATTTGTCAAAAATAATGGAAAACTCGTGACAGTTTAACGTCAGCGCAATAGAGTACTCTAGTTATCTCACTCAGAAGGGCCGATCCGTACTTAATCACTACGTGCTTCCTGTGTCTGGGTGTAGATGTACCTCCAGGAAACAATTTTTTGACAATGAAATCCAGTTGATAGTGTCCAGGAGATGTTTTAAATCCTATTATCGGCGACCTGAGACTGCTTAAGACACGTAAGAAGGACACCACTTGAACCCTCTAATTTCCAAAGTGGCAAATGCAGGCGACTTTCATGTGCAACTTACGTACAGCTATAAAAAAAATCATGTAGATGGTTGTAAATGATCAGATATGTCTTATTTTAAGTGGATTTATAAATTTTCAAAACACCAAGTCTAAATTTAGTTTATGAATTAAAAATAATTAGCCAAGCACCGTTACAGTGAAAAATTCTGCAAGAGAATAAAGAATAAATTATACCATAAATATAAACGTTCTTTTATGTAAAAAAACAATTTAGCTTATGGTTTACAGTTATAATTAACATTTTGACTTATACTCAAAGATTTCCAAGAATGAAACGAGGAAAATATTATTGTTTTTCTTGCGGTTTATTTGTTTTCTGGTTGCACTAATTACATTTAATGAAGGTTTGATAAAACATTTTTAAAACCGCTTATTCTTTACAACATTTTCATTACCCTTAATTTTATTATTTTATCTTAAAAATGCTCTTAAAATAAAAAATGATTAATGATGCTCCGGCTTAATGCCGATACTTAATAAATTAATGCCTGCAAAAAAGTAAACTTGCCATAAAATCAGATTAACCCGAAATTGGGTGTAAAAAAAGTGACAAACACCATATTCATTATCCGACGGGTTATTAAAATAAATATTTTTTTAATGCTCCTTTATCGAGAGTTAAATTCCGCAGGATATCGGCCATTGTTCGACATTCATAAATCAAGCGAAAATCAATCGCTGCCGCGAGGTTGCGTAAGCACAGCGCGATGGATAAAATTAAGAAGCAGCGCGAACGCGAGCATTAAGTGCGAGCAGTAATAAGCTTTCGACTGGCTTGATATTATGTTAATGCGCTCGCCGCGGCGACATAAGCACTGCTGGTCTCGATGGATTTTGGGCGTTGACTGGACGGTGAAAAAGCTGCGGACAAGAAGCTCTCGAGACACTAAGAAGGAGGACAGCGACGAAGGTCCGATTATTTCATTTCGATATACACTTCCTGTTTTCTGCGGTGAAATTTCAACGGTACCGATATATAAAAACAAAAAAAATTGATAAGTAGTTCTCTTTCTCCAGCGCGAGTTTACATAAAACTTGTTTTACTGACTTTTGAAAGCATTAACTTTTTATGATTTGCCGTAAGTGATATTTAACTTTATGCGAATCAAAAAAAGATTCAACTTTCATCAATTTTATAAAGATGGAACACTTTTGTAGGATAAAATTATCATGGTCTTACCTGTACAACGCCATCAATAAACATAAAAATATTATCTTACGAGTTAAATCTTTTTTAATTAAATAAACGGTCTGACCAACAATTTTAGCATTCACGCAAACAACGTTTTCTACTGAAAATTACCATGAAAATAATGGTAAACTCGGGGCATGATTTATGTATTTGAATTATTAATCTTCGATTTTATAATTTTTAATTGAAAATGGCATAAAATCTTTCTTAAGCGAAGTTGGCCGATTTGAGTGTGCTGCACACATACATATTCTGAATTAAAAGTCTCAGACCCTTAAGGCTTTAAAAATATTATTGAAATGCTTATCGTCTATGAGAATTCTGAATCATCGCTTCTTCAAGTTTTTAAAACAGAATTTTTATTATGTTGATGTTTTAAATATTACTATTATAGTTTTAAATCAATAAAAACGTCTTGTATTTGTAAAGAATTTTGTATGTATTGATTAAAACTTAAGATTTTTAAACGTAAAACACATCAATAATAGTGCATAATATTATTATATTTATGTTGAACTATTAACAAATATTGGACTATTTAAGATTAGTTCAGATTTTGGAGTAAAATATTATCGCATTTGTAAATAACATAATGTTACCACATACGAAAAACTTATATTTAACGAAATAAAAATTTCATCTCCACTAATGCAATTCAAGGGCAAAAGACAATGTAACCGCTCTCGAAAAACCCACTACAATTGTGCTTGCTAAATGCCGTTCGCCTGGCATTGAAGAAGCGCCTGCTTATATACTTACACCGCATACATAACAATAAATCCAGTCGAAGAATTAACCTCGAGTGTAAACAGTTCTCTGTCTCTTATCTAGGTGGCGACGGACAACTCGCAAATGAGAAATACTTTTAAGGGTATATAATACCTGCCAGGAGCTAGGCTCGGCACCGAAGTGGAGGCACTTGGTGGGTGCGCTTTGCGCGCCCATCATTTAGCCCGCTTTGGCGCGCTCAACATTGCCTGACTACAATAGAGCTGTGATATCGATCAATGCATCAGAGGAAACCGTCCTTTTAGTTTAGTTTGCAGTTTTAGACAGTAGACCGTCGGGTTTAGTATCCTTAGGAACGTTCCCATTTTTTTTTTTTAGCGGGAACGTTCAAGCGTAACTGTTCGCTAGAGAGGATGAGCTTTTTTGCTCTCCTCTCGTAACAGGTTTATTTTTTTTGTGCGGAGGCAGGTTTCTGCCACCGCCGCAATTCAATCGAAAATTAAGTTTTTGAAAGTGGTAATAATACCCTTCAATATTCCCTTGTTCAGTGCCTAGAGAAGTTTTGGTTTGGGAAAATTTAGCTTATTTCAAATAACTTTTACAAGAAGGGAATTCCGCGGTTTTCGGGGTAACGTTTAATAGAAAAATTAAGTTTAATATTTAAGGTAGCTCTACAGGCACTCTCTAGTCATCTGAGATATTAAAAATAAATTCTTTTCAAACGCTTTATTGTCGCATGAAAAGTATTTGATAAATATTTTCCAAATTTTTAGTATCTTTTGATCTATTATTTTATTCAATTTTGTTCCAAAAAAGCATTATTAACAATACATTTTTATAGCACATTTGACTTCGGTTATTATGTTAACAATTATGACGTATCTTGGGATATTGTATTTATTTATTTTTTTTTTTTTTTTAAATACTAGTTTTTCAATGTCGTCGTGAATCTATAAAAAAGTCTTCTATTTCCTATCTCTCAGAGGGCCGTTCTCATAAGAGAACGTGTTATGTACCTCAACGTTAAATGTTATTATTTTTTAATTTTTACACGGCAAGTTACCTCAAATTTTATTCAGTATATTCTGCAAGTTCTAATGAGTATTTCTAAATAGTTTTTAACATGGTCTTGAATAAATAAAAAAACTATAGAGCTACCTTAAATTAAAAAAATCGCGTTTTCAAAAGCTTTTTTTCGGATCCATCTTTTGACATCCTGCAAATTCGCAAGAAATCAATGACCGCACATCGGTGCAATACGATAAGCCAGTTATTACACCTCTGTCGTCTTCCGCCACAGAGACTCGTACTCGAACAAGTGCAAGAGGGAGGGGGGGGGTCATTTTTCCAGGAAACGCCGTCTCCGTCCTCCTTCCCTGTCTCCTTGCCTCCGAACGACTTAATACGCGGGTATGTCGTGCGAGCGGCAGCGGCAGCCGCCAAGCGGCGAAGACACGATGTGCATCTCGCATACGTAATGGGGAAAAAGGAGCGGGGCGAGGGCAAAGCGATACGCTTACAGACGCATGAATATACAAGGAGAAACAAGCTCCGGCGCAGACGAGCATATTTTTATGGGCTTCTCGGATATTGAAAAGTCCCCCCTTCCCTCCTCGTCGAGGAGAGAAGGAGAGCGAGGCAGAAGATTTTAGATAAAAAAATTAATAGCCGCTTTTGGCAAAGCCCGAGCCCAGACTCTCTTAACCGGCGGGAACAAATTTTATTACCGAATTTTATTCCGCTTATGCGCCAAGATTGCTGATAGGAAAAAGCGAGAGAGAGAGTGAGAGAGAGAGAAGCTTGTGCTTTCTCGTCTACGATGTATCGCGGATATGCGCGAGAAAGGGAGAGAGAAAAAATAGGGAGGAAGATAGCGAACGCCTGGCGTCCGAATATTATGGTTGCCGGCGATTTATTGCGTCTCTTCTGGTTATATTGTGTTGCCGGCTTTGATAACCATAGCACCGAGTCTCTCCCTCTCGTGTGTTTGCTTTATCTCTCTCCTCTCTCCCCGAAATTTCTCTCCTTTTTTTTCCCCCGGTATCGTTGTCATAACGCCGTTCTTAATTATGCATAATGCGTACCTGCAGGTCCCAAGGTGAGATCTCGCGCGGGGATTAAGCTGGACCGGCGAAAGCCGAAAAGATCGAATCGAGAGTTCGAGGGCAGGAAAAATGGCCACTTAAAATTAATATGCGCGCGCTTTCGATTCGCGCGGCTTTTGCCTTGCTATTTTTTTTTTTTTATTTTTGAACTTTAACCGTTTTCGGGTTCGAGAAATTTTCGATTGAATGTTTATGGTTATGGGCTTAGCGATATTATTTATTGTTCGTAATGACGGCCTCGATTCGTGCGGTGCTTGTGGCTGATAAGAAAACTGAATGCTCAGGGCTTTTGCAACCGAAATTCGAGCTGGGTGGCACGAAATCACGTGCTCTTTATTTGTTTGTTTAATGCCGGCTTTAAAAATTCATTTTCTTTTCTGAAATGAGGTGCAGGTCTCGCAAATTGTTGTGGAGATTTATTGACCCTCTTGCAAATTATTGTTCATTTTATCTTTCATAATTATCTTCAAAAAAATACTGTGCTCGTACAACGACGTACACATTTAAATAGAAGAAAGTCCGTCACTGCAACCTCCTTAATTTTAGTATTTATAAATGGTTATCGGTTCGATTCGAGCGTCGACGAATCCGAGTCGAATGAAGAAGTTCGGCGCGCTCTCGCTCGTTTCATCGTAAACTTATTGAATAAAACTCGCCTTACTTTCGATCCCGCGGCATTGATAAACGTCATCAAACACGTACTTAAGCCAAAAGCAATCAAGGAAAGAAAAAGGGAAGGCAGCGACCGGTATACCTCAAGGGTTCACGTCAAGTTAACGTTGCGGCACGAGGGACCCAATAATTAGCCGCGGTGCGAATCATCGTTTCTACGATTCCCCGGCAAGGAGAGAAGAAGCGTTTCGCGCGCGCCGTAACAGCCTCCTCTCTGCTTTGTTGGTGCAATATCGCCGATAAATATCTCTCCCTCCTCCTCGGCGCGGTGCACAATTTATCTCTTTCCCTCTCCGGTTCCCCTCTCTCTCTACGGCGCGCGGAGCGGAGGAGAGGGAGAGATGTGCGGGTACGTGGTAGATATGGGTACATGCTCTCCGCGCGCACTCGGTGTATACGTGTGTACGTATATATACGGGACGTTTGATGGCGGCGAGCCAGCCAGAAGTAAATCTAAGTTTTACGAGGCAGTACCGCCTCTTACTAGCACCTCCTCGAGCACTGCCCACAGTGCTGCTTTCTCCCTCTAAGTTTCCCCCCCGCGCGCGCGTTCGCCCTCTCTCCCCTCCTCTCGCGCGCTCCTCCGAGCCAAGAGAGTTACTTGCCGCCGTTGAGGCTCTTAGGGTCTACGGCCGCTCATAATTCTCATAATAAATCGCCTCGAAACAACCGGCGCGCTCTCTCTCTCTCCCTCTCTGTGTGCGCGTGTCTGTGTGTGCGCGCGGACTCGTGTACGATGCACCGAACGCAAGTAACCGTCCTGGAATACACGATGTCGGCTCCTCTGTGCTTGGCTACTCCTCTCCTTTGACTCTCATTGGGTAGCGGGAGATGAACTTGCCGTTTCTTTCTGTCTTCTGCTTATCTGCCGCGAGGAGCAGCGGCGTATCCCCCTTTGAGATTTACCGAAAAGTCATCTGTTTTTCAGATTATTCTACAGCTAGTAATTCACGTCGCGGGGCTTATTTAGCGGCTTTGGATGACAACCCGACTGCAATAAGGACGTTGTTTCAAAATAGTTTAGGAACATCGTGTGTAATGACGCTTTCGAAAAATCGTATTTCTAAATAATTAACGCGCGAAGCTCGGTTATTTTGCCTGTTTGGCTTCGTAAAAAGTCCGCCTGAGAAGAGTCCCATATTTGATTATAAAGAGCGCAAAATATATCGAGATCGTTTAATCTTCTTTCCGAAAATTTTCAATTCGACCTTTCAACAGATTAACATCATTCGGAGCTTTCAGCAATACTACATTATCCCAGCCGTGCCATTATCCAGCCCGAATCGGCGAGTTCATCCGCGCGCTCCAAATCCTCTTATATACATTTTATCGAGCGAAAATCAATAATTACGCAGAGCCCAGCATCCCATGTATATTTTAGCCGGGACTAACCCGGTTTCGCATCCCCGACTAGCTCCAAAAAGTATTCCCGCAGCTATATGTATGTATATATATATACGCGCGGCGCAAAAAACCAGAGCCCGATTTTTCGAGCCCCGCTCGACGCGATACGCCGCTCGTGAACTGTGTGCTAATATAGTTATTACCGATCGCGTCGGCCGGCGAAAAAGGGAGAACGAAGGAGGAGAGCGACGAAGCCGAAGGGGGAAGAGGATCGGCGAGGTCGCATTAAAAACCAATTTTTGGCCCTGTTGAACGCGCGCGCACCGTAATAACAGTGCCGGTAATCTATAGTAGGTTTTCTCTGTCCCGCGCTCGGGGCGGCGGCGGCGGCGGCGGCGGCGGCGGCGGAGAGCCGATACGTATCCTTCCTTCGAAAAATGCGCTCACATCGCGTGTTTTTCAATTAGGAGCCCCTGGCTCCTGCGATTTCGATACACGTCCCAAGCGAGCGACGACGGCAGCTGTCAAACGACGCTCGGTTCCTTCCTTCCTTCCTCGGCCGATCGATCGGCGAGAGGAAACGTGCACGCGCTGCCGAGGCCGATGTTAAGCGTGCGTGGGAAGATGCCCCGGCAATTGAGGGCCCTCGAGGAGGGGGATGTTCTTTTTGCTTTTTAATTAAATTTGCTTAATTTTAGGCAATTGGCGACTCCGCCGTTAGCGGCCGATTTTCGTGGAGATTATTTTGAGGAGTTATCTTCTGATGGCCGGTTCGGAACGAGTTTTTTTAAGCATCCCTCGAACATTTTATTGTAACGTTTAATAAAGATATTAAAATAATGCTTCCGTCAATTTTTCATTGGTAAAGGCGAAGGTAAGAGCCTTTTTTTTGCGTAGGATAATTTGACTTTCCAATTTTGGGCTGGTTTCGACGGTTATATACTTGTAATGCAGCATAAAAATTTTTAAAAATTACAATTTCTATATCAAATCAGTCCCATAAAATCTTTTAGTCTATAATTATGCCTATAATGTCAAACCAAAGGGCATTGTTAAATATTATAAATGACTTATGTAATATTTCTACAAGCGTGTATTAAAAGAAGGATGCTTGGCAATGTGAATAAGGAGAAGAACGTTAATACACCCAATCCGAAGAAAATTATTTTAATATCAACTCGAATGATTTCTAGTGCAAACAAGAAGAATTAGTATAATAGTAACTTGCAAAAAATAACTGTCAGCGAATGGAGATAACGACCGCCGATTGATTTCTCAGCAAAGGTGAGGTATCCTCTCATTTTAAAATAGCACAGCACAAACCTTCGCAGAAAAACACGAGATTCCGCGTATATCGGTCTATAACCTAATAGTCATCCCGTGGCCTCCTCTTCGCCAGAAGAATGAAAAAAAAAAAAAAACCGGTCTAATAGAATTTGGCCAATTATAGTTTTAGGATCGAACGCCGCAGCGGGAGCAAGAGAGGAAGCTTCGGAAATTTTACGAGTAGAGCAGTACAGATCAGCTTCGAAAAAGGAAAAAAAAAAAAAAACGAGGAGAGCAGGAGAATTGGTCAGTTTTATCCGCGCGGTAGAAAGAGCAGAATTTCTCAAAGGAGTCGCCGGGAGTGAAAAAAGAGAAATAAATCCGAGACAACCGGGCTATTACCTTTTACAGCGCCCTTCAGCTTGTATTTACAGCTGTATATCGTGATAGACGGCTATTGCGCATCTTTCTTTAATAAAATCTAGGAATCACGGGAGCCGCCAGCTGAGTCCGCTTAATCACTGGTTTTAGTCGATTCAGGACATTTGAAGAATTGAGTCATTTACTGGAAATCAATAACCAGTTTGGCTACGGGGTATCTTCTTTTTTTTCTTGTTTCTCGAGATTCAGCGAGTATTACTTTGAGAAAATTGGTGTAATCGTAAGGATCGATCATGTTTCATGGGTTAGCAATGTTTAATTGGAGGCTGAAAAAATAACTACTTCTTTTATATTTAAAAGTTCAAATTTTAATGTATTTATCATGCACCTTTCAAGCATTAAAATAAGTGAAGCAATAATATATTATATGTATATAAACATTTTCAACCAGTGATCTAGTTTCTACCAAATTGTTTAATTTCATATCCATGTTCGTTTACGACTCGATCAAATTCGGTCGTGTAATCAATTTTTGTACGCATCTTAAGCATTTATTTTAGCCCGGTATCGATTTTTTACCTGCAGTCAACGTACATTGAGAGTATTTAAATATATTTAATGTTTTATTCTGCGACTTTATTTCTTACAATACACACTTGGGCTAAACAGCGATTGCGCAAGACTGAATGAACATCATTATTTATATCGTTTTTAATTAACGTTCCTGACACCAAGTAAAATAAATATAATTTTATTAAATTGTACATTCGATACATCGTTTATCCGCCTGGAAAATCTTCCTAACGAAACGCACAGACAAAAAGCAATTTAACTAAATGCCGAAGTTTCAATCAAACGCGATTCGCGGCACGTACATTCTCACGCTACTCCGAAAAGTTTAATAAAACACGCTAACCACTCCATTACAACACATTACCCACAACCGAATACGTCCTGCTATCGGTTCTCTAAATCTGCGAGCTTCTATTCAATAACCCTATTTCCTAGGCTCGGCGTCGCAACCGAAAAAGGGCAAAGCCGCCTTTTCGCTCGTTCGATATATATCCGCGCGCGGCTCGATCCGCGGCATTAAGCGCTCCGCCTCGCGATAAATATCTATTAACGGCTGCCGCTGCCGCCGCGCTTTCGAAACAATCGCCCATTAAATCGAACGGTCCCGCGGCAGATAATAACTGGCAATAATCGGAGCGACATTCGTTCGGTATGCCCGCATACACACACACAAACACGGACGAGCGCGATAATGAGAGGCCAATTAGAGCGGCCGAGTCGATGAAATCACACGCGCTTCCTTCGAAATTCGAAGCGGCGGGCGCGCGCGCGCAAACGCGAGGCGAGGCAGATTCCTAATGCACTCGGAGCACGCGACGACGAATCCGATTTCGCCGTACGGGTATATACGAGAAAGGATGAATCGCGCGAGGAGGCGGCGCCGATTGTCCCGTTTGCGCCGCAAATGGATGGGGCAGAGGCGTTACGTGTACTGCTCTTTTCTTACTCGGGTATTAAGCTGGGGAAGGGTCGAGCAAAAAGGGCTGCTAATGAGATTCAAAAGGACGTAAATGAAGTCATCGAGGCAGGAAAGAAACTTGCTTTCTCGCCGGGAGGAGGTGGTTCGAGTGTGCTTTTTAGTCGGATTAAACTAATTTTTTATTTTTTTTTAAAGAATGAATGAATCTGTTTTATATTATATCTTGTCATTGGCACTCGGCGACAACGAAAACCCTGCAAAAGTATTCTAAATTGAAACTAGCCAGCATCCAAATCCCTCAAAGGAATCAATAAATCTCGCGCATATATATATATATATATATATATAAATTGTTAAAAAGGAAGATGGAATACGTCACTAATTACAATAATTAATTCCCGCGAGTCGGAAAGAAGGTTGAAAAAAAAAAGTATCCGCGCAAGATCCCCCCTAAGAAAAAAAAAAAAAAAACATGCAACAAAGCCTTACCCACTGACGGGGTATATATAATGAAGCGGTCAGCGCGCAGCTTGATGTAATCGCCGCCGCCGCCGCGGCCGCAAAAGTCGGTGCACTTTCGCGGGGCCGGCTGACTGGCCCCCTTGACGCATATTTTCGGAGCGAGAGAGTCGCCCCGCGCGCGCAATTGCCGCGCGCCGCACGGTATAATTAACGGGCCCGTGAAGGATGGCCGGCGACTCGGGGGCTCTCCGGCACCGCCGCCACGCGCGCTACCGCCTCGCCGCCGATCCTCTCTTTCTCGCTCTCTCTCTCGCTCCGCGCGCAAGATTTATAGTTATTAATTCCGTAATAGAGCCATCACGTCGCTGCGTCGTCCCTCTCTCGTCCGCGGCGCGGCGGCTCGCCTCGATTAATGAAGCCCTCGGCGCTAAATAATAATAACCGCTCCGGCTTTCGGGCGCTTTTCGGAAGCAAGCGCGAGAGCTTTCGGCCGAGTCACGAGCCGGGCATTTGTCTCGATCGTAGGCGTGTTTTACCCGGTAATTGCTCAAAGATCGGCGCGCTCTTCCGCGCTGACTCGGGGGAGGGACGGCCCGTTTAGCCGGGCTTTTCGTTAGGTAATCACTGATTAAATTCTCTTTTCTGGCCAGTCAGCAGAGGAGGTGTGAACCAATTCGATTTGCTTGTCAGATAAGCTGATCGAAAAAAAACTGACGGCTAATTTTTGGAAAATGAACCGACTCGGAACCAGCTGGGACGTTTCGAAATGATTTTACGATTTAATCTCTGATGTGCGTGTAGCAAAGATTATTTGCTAAAGATTGTTGCACTAAAACTTGGATAATTACTGAAAGTTATCCAATTTTATAATATTCTAGAGTTTTACAAAGAAACGAATAAGATGACTTGGATCGATTCCCGAAAAAGCGAAGAAAAGAACTAGAGAATCTCAATCAAAGCGGCCGAATAGTGCATCTTTTTCTGAAAAAAATCTCTTTCTATAGCGCGCGTTCCTCTTTCGAGTTTTCAAAAAAATTCAAATCATTCTCCAGGACGCGCGGTGCAATCCCCCTCCCCTCCCCACGCCCCGGCTGACTTCGCGCACGAAACAACGAGCCGATAAACGAGCGAGATGGAGGAGGCGCAAAAAGAAAACAAAGCCGCCGTTAAAAACCTCACGCCCTTTTCACACCTGATAATGGGAATCTTTTCTTCCCGAAAAAAAGGCCGGCCAAGAAGGCAATTTTGCGTTTGAGAAATGGATATAGGTACTCTCCCCGGGCCCGGGGAAGAAAGATGCTAGCGCGCGCGTATATCGATGACTCACGCAGGCTGTGCATATAACAAGCGAAAAAAGCAATTACGAACGGCTCCGGCGAGTCTGCCTCGGCCTCGTCACTAATTCAATTTTCCGTGGTTGGGACAGGGCGCGCGAACGCCGTACCTGCGTGCCTCGTCCCTCTCCCCACACCCCCTCGCCGACCGAAAAGCCAAAAGAGAAGATCGAGAAAGAGAGAGAGAGAGAGAGAGAGAGGACGAATTGAGTTGTCAGGGAACGAACGTAAGCGGGAGAAGTGCCTTGGACTCGCAGCGGCTTAGTCGGCTAAAAAATTGAATTTTAACTAAACGCGGCATGTTTTCCGGGATTTTTAAAGCTACTTTTCGAGCTGGACCCTATATCTAAGAGCTGTTTCTGCCAAGTGTCATTACACAGCCGTCTCAAGTAATTATCAAAAATATATATAGAATCATTTGTACGAAGGATATTGTTCCAACGAGTAAAACATTGATATACGTAGCCCATTTAAGTTTTTTTGCTCGCGAAACAGATTATCCTGTACTTCATAAATAAGATTGTTATCGAGGGCATATTTTTATAAATAAATTACTTTAAAAAAGTTGGTACACTTGTCGGTGACAGTTATAGTATCAGTCGAGCTTCTTGTCCGTAAATCAAAAAAAAAAAAAGCCTTGCAACTACCTTATGTTAATCACTTTGGACACTGTAATTCTGCCTGAATCATTTTCATTTTTACGATGTTGAATTATGGCTGCACATTTTGCAAAATTAAATGATACGTGCACCCAGGTAGCTCAATGCTTCCCCCTAATAGTCTCCGTATAAAATTTAATTTTCTACATAAGAAAAGAAACGAGACGTTTAGAATCGCAGAAGTAATCTAGAACGAAACAATAAATAAGACGCCGCCTTTCTCAATTATTACGGCGCTTCGACTTTCTCTCCCCGCGCGAATTTTGAGTGCATTAACTTTCATAAATCTCACGCGAGCTTAATGCGGAACTTCGGTAAACACTTGAAAAAAAAAAAAAAAAAGAGGCTCGCGGAAAAACGGACGAATTCCTGAGGTACGCGCGATATGTAATTGTCTTTGGCGAAAGAAGCCGAAAAAGAACTAGAAGCAAGAAAGGCAAAGTATCGGGGCAGGAAAATCAGTGCACTCATCAAAGGGGAGTAGCCGGCTCATAACGATCAAAGGACGGCTGTGCTCGAGAGCAAAACACAAAGAAGAAGAGGCGGCTCGAAAAAAAGGGCGGAGAGAAAAGCACCGCCGAGTGAGAGAGAGAGGAGGGTAAAAATGAAGCAGAGCAACGAGGCGAAAGATAAGCGCTGCTCATAGACTCGGCCGCTCTCTCTCTCTCTCTCTCTCTCTCGATCTAGAGTGATTATAATTGGATAAAATGGAACTACGTCATCGGTGTACAGAGGCGTTCGGAGGTGTGAAGTGCTTTTAAGCGCGCTCGAATCTCTCGTCAGCAGTCAGGAGAAGGTGTTGGCCCGACGATCATTTATTATCGCGAGATTGAATTTCTCCCGGGATCAGCCCGTCCTGCTTCCAGCGCGCCTCGCTTTAATTAAAATATCGTTATGGGTAGGCGTGGATATTCCGGTGCGCTTCGGTATTTCTGCCTCCACTCTCTTTCGCTCCTTTCTTCCCTCGTGTGTTCGCGACGTTACACGCGCGTTTGCGTGCGTGTGTGCGTGTGTGGCGAGGCGAAACGGATACCGAAAGAAACGAGATAATAACTCGGTGGCAAATAAAACGAGCCAAATGTTATATGTACGTATACGTTGTCGATTGCCTTTCGTCCCTTTAATCAGCGCAATTTTAATTGCAAGAGAAAGCTGATTGCACCTGTGCGCGCGAGGCAAGTCGCGTTATATTTTCCTATATATATGTACGCCGCGCGTACATTGTTTTGACGTTTTACTTTTATTTATAAATACGCGCGTCGGCTCTTTCGCTCTCGGCCCTCGACGCCGCAACGCTGCGAGGCCGAATAAAGCATATTCTTCTTAGCAGCTTTCTTTTTGACAAAACTTTAATGAATTTGTGTTCGCCACGGGCCGATTGAGAGCTCGTGGTAACGTCAATTCTCTCTGCGTTGCATCGATAAAGCCCCTCGTTTTTTACGGACGTTTAATGAACGGACAGACATTCGTTATTAAAAAAAAATTCTCAATTAACCTTCCGTATATTAAATTTTTTAATTAATTTTTCTCAGTTAAAAATCTAAGCAAACGCGCGGCAATCGCGCGAGATACATTGCCAGGCGTCGCGCGTTCAACTCGATCGCGCGTAAAACCTTCCTTTGCTCGGCGACTTGTAATCTAAATCAGCTCGCCTGTTTCCTCTCTCAAAACATAGTTTCTCGCGGACGATCTCATTTTATTGCCCCTCTCGCCGAGTCTCGCTACCGATGCGCGCTCCTCTCCTCTCCGGTGGCGGCGCAACTTCTCGCTCGCGCTTCCGGAGGGATTCGTAATTAAGCCGCGAGCGGTGGCAGCTGCGATTCTAGACGCTGGAAACTGCCAGTCGCGCGGTCTCCCCCTTTTTTCTCCTTGGCTTACATCCTTTTGTTGAAACGAATAAGAATCGGATGGATTTAATTTAATTGGCGCATACACCGAAGCGTGCTTTGCTCGGAGAGAGAGAGAGAGAGAGAGAGATATTGCCCCGGGTAAGCACGCGAGCAGTTGATTTTCGCCTGTGTCCGGTAATGCACAGCTGTTTATAAAACTGTTAACCGAAGTACTTGGACAGTGGTTTTAGAGTGGAAAATGATAGGCAGGTTCGAAACTGGTTTTTTTTTTTTTTGTAAAAAGCCCAGATTTTGTAAGATGTTGGTCTCATCAGAATTGTCGGACTATAGAAATATTATTGTCGGCTAGCTTTCTCTTTGAAGAAGTAAAAGAAAATTATACGTGCGCGGCGCACGCCGATAATAAAGTTATACGGGCGCACGCACTTTTCCATCGAATACACGCGGAGGTGTATATTTTGCGAAAGAAATTTAAAAGGCAAATTTTTGTTGCGTAAGTATAATTACTATCCTCATTTTTTGAGCTCTCTATCTTGCAACGAAAGCTAATGGCAATAAAAAGTAACAAGTGCGAATGATATCGTTTGCGATTTTAACGTTGTCAAAAATTTTTTATAAACTATTCGTTCCCAATCGCTGAATAAATAACACAAAAAAAAAAAAAAAACCAGCGAGGACGGATCAATCGTATAACAATAAAGTTTCCGAGCTTATAACCCTGGCTCCATAAAACAGTGTGAAAGATGGCGGGATGGCTTTTGAGCTATCGGCCGGGGCGGCATTGTAAATTTCTTCGTAAAAGGTCGGATCGAAATGATGCCGGAGCCCTCGAAAATTAATAATTACAATATGTCCGCTTAGTATAAATCTCATCGACGAGGGGCATCTGCGAAAAGGAAGCAGCAAGAAGAACGACTCATCAGCTCGGCACGCGCGCGTGTGTGTGCGTGCGTGCGTGTGTGCCCGCTCGATACCTCCAGTCTCTCCCTCCCTCCCTCTCTCTCTCTCTCTCTCTCTCTCTCGTATCCCGCGTTCCTTTAATTAAAAATTAATCGGCGCAAATTAATTTAAATGCAAAAAGACTCGCTTCCACCAAAGCCGCCGGCGTATTCTCTGCGAGGAGAGAAGGTGGAGCAGGCTTGTTTCTCGAAGGCGGGCCAGCCGAGTTAGCCGATCGTTACGGGGGTGATCGCGACCGGGCGGATAATCGAAATTCCGAAGAAGGCTCCGATTCGCGAGACGGCGGATCGACCGCGCGAGAGCTATGTGTGAACGATGGGTAGGGAATTTCGCGCCAAAGGGTATATATTTTTTAATCTGTGCCTCTTAACTTCGGCGATTTGGAAGGCGAGGATAGAAGCATTTTTTTAATATACTTTATAAACATTGAAAAGCCGCGCGTGAATCTAAAATTAATCTAATCTATTCAATTAGTGGATGATCTTTTCCTCCGTCTTAAAGACCGCTATATACGTGACTCACGCCGATTATTTTTATTAATTCTCCGCGGCGGTAAACGAAACTCGCCAATTGTTGCGAGGGGCCCGAGAGGAGCCGCGTCTAAAGTACCTTTAAAGGCATCAATAACCACACAAGCACATTACAAAATATTCAGCGAGGAGGGGCCCCCCCATATCACTTATAAGTTTTAAAATATACGTCGGCGAGCTTATCGATAATGCATAAACAACCCTATCGCGCTCGTAAAATTCTTTTGTCAGGTCTTCTCGTACTCGCGCGCGCGCGCGCCTCTTCTGATTCCCCGGCGAGATATTGGGGGCTTTATAAAAGCCCCGAGTCTCGCGTCCGATAAAATCGATCGGACGCGCCGCGTTACCTTCCCTAGATAATGGATTTTTTTTGCACCCCAGCAGAGAGAGAGAGAGAGAGAGTAGCCGAGGAGCGCGAGGCAGGTTAACTCGATTATTATTACCTCGTTATCGTTACGTAGCCCCTCGAGCGCGATAAGCGGCGGTCTCCGTACGTGCGCGAAGGAGAGACGCGTGTAAGAGCCTAAGTAGACTTATTTATGGGATAAGGAATACGGCACTATTTATAATGCGCCGGGATATATACCCGCGTGTCCGGGGCCCGCGGTTCGCGCGCACAACACTCCCAGATCGAGGCGAAACGCTGCATATCTCCTCGCTCGAGTTCCCGCGCGCAGATGGTGATGGAGCATCTTGCGATGATACGAGATGTATAACGCCGCCGCGGCCTTTTTGAGTTCCCGGCCCGAGATACCGACTGCGTTTTTGATAAATATCACTGCCGAATGCATTCCTTTCGGCTCGGGATGCTTTATATGGGCGCGAGGGCAGAGCGCGTTTATATATCTGGAGCAAAAATCTCGATGTAATAATAATAAATAACTTCGCTATTAAGCATCGACGGTGAGAATAACTCTTGCGGCGGTCTGCAGTTTTGATATAATTCGATTGCACATTGTAGTTATCGAAAACTGTCATTTGCGGGTTCGAATTGGCCTGACGGATCCGTTTTTAACCGCGTCCCGCGGCGTACGGAGAAATTTTGCAACGGTACATAAAAATAAAATTTTATTAAGAATACTAATTTATATTATTTTTAAGTTATTTTAAAATGTTAATAAATTGGTTTAGTAACGGTCCTCAAAAGCTTAATAGACGCCTTTATTAATTGGTTACTGTCCACAAACTTACAACAAAAACTGTTTTTATACAATCAAGTAATTATTACTTTATCGCATTTTTTTTTAAAATTGCTGTATTCGGTGGCTTTCTATATGAAATTATAGTGATATCACCTGCGCCTATGCCATCTCTTATAAGAACACATTACTTTTTACACGCGAAGAATGTATTCCCATTTTGAAAATTAGTTAACATGTATGCGTGCGCAAGTAATGCGATGTGTTAGCCGACGTGTGGATAACATCTGTGAAGTCGCGTTTGTCGACGTGCTTACATTGCACCAGTAGTGCTAGTTTACATGTAAACGTGGGTAATAAAGTATTATGAGTGGTAATGTTAACAGTCATCAGTCGTAAAAACGTATTCCAGATTTGAGCCTTTGAGCTATTAAACTGACTCTTAAAGTAAGTACAAAATTAAAGGTAGCGTTTTGTTCATAAAAAGTATGATCAGATACGTTAAGACGTTAAGATTAGGACGGCTTTATTTAGTACCTACAGTTTTTAATAATCGATTAATAAACGAATAGCTATTAATAAATTAAGCAACAAGAAAAACAGAAAATTATTATATAATTATCATGTTACTTCGTAATTTCTCTTTAGATCAAAATAAAGAGCGGCGTATCAGATTAATTAAAATAAAGTAACAGGGCGGATAAGCGAGCCAAACCAATTCATATTTAAAAGCTTAATGCAATGAAAATATTTTGAAGCACGACGCATTCACTTCTTTGCGGGCCGATTATGATAGTTCGTTAGATAAAATTTTTGATTTACTATCGAGTTACTCGGTACTTTCTACGTCGCAGAACAAAGGGGGGTGAGCAACTCGGAGACAATTGTGCGCGAGGCACGATGGAGCAAGAAATACCTTCCTGTACGAACGCGCCCACGTGGATTATATAGATCGGATACGATCGAATCAACTTACCGATGTAATTTTTGTCTAATTCGTGATTTACAGCCGGTGCCAACGAATAACTTCTCTCTTACCCTGCAGTTTAATGTCTTAATCGCCGTCGGAGTCTAACGTTTGAAATCAAGCTTAATAGCTACGTAACTATTAGTGACTTTATTTTAAAGGTTTAACGGCAGTGCAATTAATCTAACTTTTAAACTTTCCTTCTTCTCGGACTTTTGATGTTGCGTTGAATTTTAAGATTTATTTTTAAAAGAAACGTACAATCGGTCGGGGTTTATTGTACCAAAACGGCTCTCGTGCGTTCAAAGAAATGTTTTTGAGTAAATATTTATCGCAGGAATTCAGTTAAAAAATTTCCGTACCTAACACTAAAAAGCGCCTCGCGGAATCCGAAAACACCTACCGAAAAAACTCAATCCTCCCATCGGAAGAGGAAAGTAAGAAAGAAAAAAGTCAAGCTCGACTCTCTCCTTCTCCCGTTTACGCTCGAGAAATCGTCGTCACCACTCGGGTTATATTCGAAAGAGAGAGAGGGAGAGAGAGAGATAGCTCCAGTCGCGGAGTTAACTCTCACACGACTCGTTCTCTCTCTTAAGCTTGAGCGCGCGGCGCGGCGCTCATAAAACGGCCGTAAAACACTAAACGGCTGTAAAGCTGCCGCCCCGAGAGAGAGAGAGAGAGAGAGAGGGCGAAGGAGCGCGAGTAGTACAGGCCGTTGTTTAGCCGCTCGCGCGCGAGCGGGGCAATAGAGACACGCACCTCTTGGACGCTAAATCACCCGGGACCACGCCCCGAACCTTCGCGTGTGCCCTCCGCCCTCCAGCACCTCTCTCCCGTCGTCATCCTCCGAGCGGAGGGAGAGAGAGGGAGAGTGTTTCGCGCGCGCATTGTCTGGCCTTTTCTTGCATTTCGAGATGTAATTTCGCCGGTGCTCGTGTGCACCGCATTGTGTCGCTCTTCTTGTTGTTGCTGCCGCCTGTCGCTCTGCTTCTTTTAGCGGCCGTACGGGCCTTCCTTCGCGAGCGGCGTCGGGAGGTTTTGCGAGCTCCCCTTTGGGAGGCACATTTTACGCGGCGCGTCTTGTACAGGTCCGCAAGAGGGGAAATGATATTTGGGGCTGCCGAGTGATGGGCACGTTAAGAATCACTTTTCTATTGAATCCTTTTCAGATGGCGAAGTGTTCTCTTCTGCTTTCGGCCAAATAAAAGGCGTTTTGAGTAGCGCGCTCAGATTTTGATTTACAGCTTTTTATTGCTCTCTTACCATCCGAGTGATGACTTTTTACGAGAAAATACTAGCTGGTTGCGTGCTTTGAAATTTTTGGAGGATTCACAAGCCGAAAGAAATTTGTATATTCATTTAATTCTATTTCCTTATAATATGCAAAGCCGCTAAGTTATAAGACGATCGACAGTTTATTTCTTATTTTCTACAAAATGAATGAAGAAAAAGTAGAAAAATAAAATAAAATTGAATATATAGCGTTTAAAGGAATTTGTTGGAGTAGCCCTGCGAGCAACTTCGTTATTTCACACCTCCTTAACACGAAAAGTAATTTATTGCCGTTCCATTAATATCCAGCGCTCGGCGGTAGAAAAAACGACTTCTCTTATGAAATTCCAGCGCTCGATTCATCAAAAGAAAAATGAATGGATTACTAATACTACAAACTCCCTCTAATGTAGATTTCTTTTGATTCAAATCAATCGGACAAATCATTTTTCTTTCCGAGACAGAAAAAAATCAGGGTCGTTATAAAAAATGTAATTTTTTACGTCAGTTTTTTTGTACCTACAAATTTTTGAAAATTGTTATAAAAAAAGAAAAAAAATCACGATTCGAAAAAAACGCGGCTTTCGAAGAACCCTTATACTTTTAACTCTCATTTACAAAATTCATTACATAATCCATTGTGCACATCTAATGATATCTTTTACCGAAGGGAACAGGATTTACGAGCGGCGAGAGGCGAGCGAAAGTCTCGAGTGCCACCAAGTTAACAGCTCCTATACGAAGAAGAATTTAGTGCACCGCATTGCCGGGACATAAGCAATCATCCGTCCGCTGCACGTATATAGCTCGGGCCCCGCGCCGCGCAAAAGTCCCCGGAGGGGGCGAAAAAAGATTGAGCAAGAAGAAAAAGCATCGGCAGCAGCATCCTCGAAAGAGGACGAAGAAGAATACGTCTCGGCTGGTAGGAGGAGGAGGAGGAGGAGAAGGAGAGAAAAGAAGAGGCGCGTTGGAGAGGGAGCCGGGAGAGGAACGTAATCTTACGTATCAATTAGCCTTACGGTCCCAGGGGCCTTACCCCCCGCGGGCCTTTGACCGCGCCGCTTCTCTGTATCTCTTCAGAGGTGTGAGAACTGAGAGAGACAGAAGGGACGAGCGCTCGCGAGAGCGAGAAAGAGAGACATAGTTCGAGAGAGAGAGAGAGAGAGAGACGTCTTCATCGGCTGCCCCGCGGGGAGACTTTTACGGGTCTCTGTATATATGTATATAAGGCGCTCTTTCGATTTATAAGTCGATTCGTCCGAGCAATGCTGTTTTACAATGAAAATCTTATTACCGAGTTAACCGAGGCGCTGGGAGAAGGACTCTTTTCAATGGCTTCCTTTGTTGCGTACTGCGCGAGCGGGACAATGAATTTTGTTGCTGTTGGGAATGACGTTGCCGGCGGCAAGTGAAAATTAAAAGAGATTTCGAGTTTATCTGTTGATAGACGTATATTGGCCGGTGTTGTCCGGGGGACTACTTTTAATTTTCAATTTTGTTCAAGCTTGGCCAGTCAAAGAAATGTGAAAGTGGCACCAAGCCGAAAAAAACATCGTCACGAGCGCTTAAATTGTATAAAATAATTGCTTTTTATAACGAACATTCAGCCGTTACACGTATATATGGCTGCGTTTACGGCTAATTTAACTTAATATAGTGGTTTTTTTAATGCGTTGATGTACATTTTTGAATTTTCAATGTGTCGTCGGTAAATTAGGATTAGAAGAAATTGTAGACATGCAAGACTTTCTAGCCTATTAGTTTTAATAATATTAGTTGTTAATCTTACTTAAGCATAAAGTATGGTGTAGAAAAAACTCTTTAAATATTTAAATTGTCACCTATATATTCCGATGATTTTAATACTATATTTAGTTATATCGCTGGAATTATAGGATCCTACGAGTTTCAAACAGCACTTTAACCTTTTCAGCCGCAGATTTTTAAAACTATGAAACATTACTTAAACATTTATTTGCAGTTCAATAATAATTAAAGTATAAGTTATTATAATTTTCTGCCACACTATAAAAAGTAATTATGTAAATTTAGTAGATATACCTATCTGATAACTTAGATAATTTCATTCGTTTCTTCTTCACTTTTATTTTAAAATTTTTGCATGACGCTTCTAAAAAAACTTAAAAAACCGTAATTTAAAAAAAAATTGATGAAAAAATATGTGAATATTATAAATGGAATTAAACTTTATTATATATAGGTGTGAGAGTGACGTTAAATTACTTTTCTGGAACAACTTAATCAACTTGCCCTGCGGGACGACTCTTATGGGCTCCTGCATATTCGATAAATCGATCGAATAGAATATAAAAACTTCTTTAGTTTACATCTTCTTTTTCTGTGATTTGGCAAAGTTTTTTAAACGATTTACGTTTTATATATGCTACGGATTATAATAGATTTCAAATGGAAACAGATTCTGATGATTATTAGGCTCAAATTAGAAATAATTCTGTGCACATTATCGTATTATGTTTGTATAGATATTATTATGATAAATCATTCAAATTTATAACATTTCTCACGCTATGATTACAGAACCTGCGTCGACAACTAAAAAATCGTCTAATAAATACTAATTTTACCCCGCAACTTAATCAACTGCATTATTTTCACTCGAGGGCGTACGTCTTCTTTTCATCGTCCCCGACTTCATCAATTAACGGAGTCATTAAACGTAATGTTTTCTCATAATTCACATCATAGTCGAGTCCAAAATTAATAGAGCCCCGCGAGCTCTCGACGTGATTACTTCACGATCGGCTCTCGGATCTACCGAAAAAAAAACCGTAACGATCAAAGGCCCGGCATTGCCCAACGCTACGCGAGTAATTCAAACGGTATCGATATTCGTTAGCTCGTTACGCAAAAGATCGCAACAAAACAAAAAAAAAACAGAAAAAAAAAATGGTTGAAAATCTCGAGCGCACGTGCGCATAATAACACCTCGTAAATGTCGGCGTTATGTGGCTCTTTCTTTCGCCTTTCGCGCCTCTTCCCCGGGGGTGAGCCGCGCCAACTTTAAAAGAACCGACGGATACTCCGTGCTTGCGCGGACGCGGCAAAAAATTAATTTTTTTTTTTCCTCCGAGGGTTTTGCCGGGCGAGTGACTCGCGTCGGAGCGACGGTTTATCGAGGAAAGATATCGAACGGAGAGATGATTATCTCCGTTTAGGCGGTGTGGATATTGTCGTCGTTTTGCCGGGGAAATTTTATTCCCCCGCTAATTGAGGCATCGTCGGCAGGAAAAATCCGATCGATCTCGCCGATTCATGCAAATGCGATACGTACCGGCGATCGTTATCGATCTTAGGTGTAACGCATCGTTTAACGCGCGGCATCCTTGCTAAATTTAATTTATTATGCCTCGTGGACGAGCAAGTAGCAAAATTATGGGCTGTTATAAATTTTCGTAATGCAACAAATTTATGATGTTTCTCGAGTCCGATACCTCGAGAGAATGGAAGAGAGTCGTTTTTAAAGCAAATCATTTTTTACGCATCGTCAAAAATTTTTAAGTCTTATTACGTACGAAATATCCCTGCTATTATTTATGTGGTTACGCGAAGGCAGATTTGAAGATTAGACATAAAAATGTAAAAGTAAACCGTTCTTTAAAAATGATTAAACAATTACTTTTTTTTTTATTCAAGGCGCTTACAAAGAATAAAGTTTCGAATTTGATGGTTCACGCTTTAAATATCCTTATGTAATAGTAGTATTCGGTCATACCAGCGAGCCGTAAAAAGGATCTCATTTAAACGCAAAACCTCTTGCGCAATGAATTTCCTTTGATAGACGTGGGAAAGGTGTAATTATATTTTGAAACATTTTTGCTGTTAAAATCATTTTAAAAACGTGCAATTAGTTTTGTCTCTTAAATCTTTTTCTTTTATATTTTACAAAATCATGTAGACTAATTTACTCAAAACTATCTCTCGCCTTCGCATGAACCTTTTTTTTTAAATTTAAATAAATTTATCAAAAATTTAGATACAACAAGAGAACGTAAACTTTTCGCAAAACATTCAATTTTCGACTATTTCGAATAACAACAGCTTTTAAACTAAACTTTAACACTTTCGTCTAACCCCTCTAACCCTCATCAAAAGCGCATTACACTAAAATTTCAATTTAAGCCAAGCAATGCAGCTCTCTAGGCGCGGTGGCTCAACGGCTCGTAAAAACGCATCAATTTTTCACTCAATAATCCGAACGGAACGAAATAAAAGAATTCATTCGCTCCGCCCAAAACGTCGCTCCTCCAAAATCAACAGAATTTTTCATAGCCCGCCCGGCGCCCCCAGCCTCGAAATCCTAGTAGCCCAAATCGAAAACCCTCTAAAAAAACAGGCCGCGGTAAAGAAGCGTCGGGGAAAGCACTGCTTGGAGGAGAAAGAGGAGCCGCGCCTTTGTGAGGCCAGGTGCCCCGCCTATATAGACCTCGGTTATACTTAACACCCGCCGAAAAGCCGCGGCGGCGCGCGTCCCGCGGGGGGTCTTTGTGCCTCGATCGAGCGATCCATCTCGCCCCGGTCGATCGCACAATGCCCGGTTGTGATTGTCGTGTTGCTTTCCCGCTCGGGGGAAAAATATTTCTTTCCCTCCCCCGGCGCGCGCGCGGTGCCGATCATCATCATCATCATCATCATCATCATCATCAGCAGCAGCAGCCTCGTCGTCGATATATCGCGGCTCCGATGTATGTATACACACGGACGCGTACACGCGCGGGGAGATAAGCCAATGGAAGCGCATAATATACACGTCACGGAAAGTTAAGGTGCAACTTAATCGCCGTCCCGTTCCTCGCTCTCCTCCCGCCGCCTCCTCTCTGCTTCTTCTGCCTGGCTCCGGAGGCTCTCGTCTTATTTTGCGTCCCTGGAAAAAGCGTCACGCATCGGATTCGCTTATGGTTAACGAATTCAAATTAGCCCGTTCGCACCTCGGCTGATTAAGGCGGCCATAAGTCTCCCCGGTTCTTCTCCCTCCTCGGTCTTCTGTCGCTGTCCCTTGGTAAAGTTGGCGCGCGCGGCGGGACGATGCGCGTCCGTCCGTGTGCGTGTGTCTGTGTGCGTGCGGGCGCGCGAGGGAAAGAGGGAGCAGAGGTTGAGCGAAAAAGAGCGTACGAGCGATCTTTGCCCTGAGCGTAAAGAGTTACTGCATCTGGCCTGCTCGGCGAAACCAAAGGGGCCACGGCGAAAGGAGAGAGAGGCGCGAGAAAGAAAGAGAGAAACAGGAGAAAACGAACGAAATGAGAAAAAGGTATGGAATATATAGGAGAGAGATGGATTTCAAGTGAACGAGCGAGTCGATGTGTGTATGTGTGTGTCTGTGTGTCGAAACGGTAGGGGTAGACGTAGGTGTAAAGTACGCGAGTGAGAAAGTGTGAGAGATGGCTGGAGGAAGGTGAAGAGAGAGAGAGAGAGAGAGAGAGAGAGAGAGAGAGAAAGAGAAAGGAAGAGTCGGCACGGCAGCCCGAACACAGACAGCAGAAGGTGTCGGACAATACTTTTCAAGCGTGCCTCGCTCGCGTTCGTCGCCGCTTGACGTCTTAATGCACGTCGAGAATAATCTCACCGCCAATTTATTACACTCTTTCTCATTTCTCGTTCCTCGCGCGCAACCGAGGCTACAAAAGAGAAGGAGAGAGAGAGACTCCGTACTCGTTTTTATTTTTGAGTTTTGCTTTGCCTTCGAGACACGGCGCGATTTTTCTTTCTATCTCTTTTCATTTTCTTCGCTTTTTTCGGGGCGACTCTCGCAGATCTCGGTGATTAAAATATTGACACGTAAATTAAAATAATTATCGCGGTTTTTAACGTTATCAAATAAATTCACCGATGATTTTCGAAATAATCTAGTACCAAAAAAAAAATTAGCAATATATGTATCTTCGAAGCATCGATTATTATTAGCGTCGCAGAAAATTTTGATTCTAAATTTTTCCCTCTCGAACCGTGAAAATTGAAGATATGCATCTATCTGAATATTTAAATAGCCCGATTTATCAGCGTTAAAGATCTTCGAAGCATCGAGCGCAAATGAAATTTTATTCAAAATTTATAACATCAATTTTCTACACTCTTAATTCTTTGTGGTACCGGTACTTGTAAATAATTCTAAATTATGCATGCGCATATACTGTTAAATTTAATTGTTGGCTATTACGGCCACTGATTAAGCCATATCATAAATAAATACATTCATCTCGCCTTTCGAGCTCCGTCATCTCCGACCCCTTGCGGTTTTCCTTTCATCTGATTCGCGCCTTTTTTTCTTACAGCTGACTCGAACTTTATGCGGACGGGGTTTCTTTCGCTTGTAATAGAATACGGTCATTTAAATATCCTTCGTTTTTTCCTAACCTAACCAACCGGCAGAATAGAATTCCTCGCGCGGCTCCCGAACACGAGGGAGTTGCGCTCTCACATGTCTATACGTGCAGTCGTAAATTTTGGGAATTTATGGGATTTCGCTTTAGGAGGATTAGACGTGTTTAGGGTCAATGAGGCCTCACCGCGCGTTCGTTTCGAAAATTATTTTTCTACGACCAGCGTTCTCCGCGTCCGTTTTTTTTCCGCTGCTTTATTATTATTTATTTTTTTTTTGTTTTTTGTAAAATGCTACGGCCTACTGTTATTATTGTGAAAATGAAACGCTAAATTCTTTTTCTCCCGAAAATGTTTCGCGGCAAATTAAGACATTAACTTATACGGACAGAAGTTATGGCTTTCCGAACAGGTGTTAAAAATTCTATAAATACCTGTCGAAGTTACAGGGGAACATTTGGAGACTTTGGACCGTGATAAATGAGTTTTTAAATCATGAATTGCAGAACATGCAAATACCTGAAAAAGTTCTTTCTTTATTAACTTTATTTATATCGATCATGAAAATTGAATAAAATTGTAGAAAAATATTATATTTATACCAATGATATTTTTTTTTGTTTATAATAATTTTATTATCTAGCGATATTTTTATACATTAATTAATTATAACTTAACGCTTCCTGACAGTAAAATTGGTTTCAGAAGAAACCCTGTGGCAACGTGAAAAAAGTAAGAGACACCGAATATTTCGAAGTTTAAAATATAAATCTAATTTTTTTGAAATTTAATATACAAACCAATGAATTAAAAAATCATTGATATAAGATATTAATTATACATCTGATTTTTACGTGAAATTTCCACGAAACGACGAGAATCGCTCCCCACTCACCGCGAACCCGAAAAAAAAAAAAAAAAAAATAGCACCAAACCTAGCGCAGATTAATAGAAAAAAAAATACGACAGTTCCACGCCGCAGCGTTTAACAGATTATTTAATTAATGCAAATAAGCAGAGGATATTCCGGCTCCGCGAGAATAAGAAAAGAAGAAGAGGAATGCGAGCGCTCTCTCTCATTCTTCTGCGCGCCGCGCGGCGCGGTTAAGAGATTCCCGAGGCTGTCCTCTTACGTTCATAAATAATCGCATCCCGGGGATTAAGAGGTGTGTGCGCGTACACGCCTGAGCTTCGAACTTTTTCTCTACGGTCACTGACTTTTTTTTTACACTTTTTTTCTTTTTTTTTTTTAAACGAGCGGTCTCCGTCCTCTTCTTTTTTTTTATCGCTCTCTCTCTCTCTCTTTCTCTCGAAAATAGGTATACCGCGCGCCTCGATCCGGCTCTAAAATCAATCTAAAACATAAATTCCCGTAGATGAATTAATGATGGGGTTTAATTACAGGACGCCGCGGCTTTATAATATCTTATTAAGGAGAGAAAAGCATAAAAAGGAAGGAGGAGAAAATCACTAAAAACGAAGCTCTTAGAAGAAAATAAGGTAGGGGGGAGGGGGGGGGGGGAAGGATAAAGTGTGCGAAGGAACGACGAAGACGCGGCAGCTGTTGGCCAAATTAAGCGATCATCTCGTCATCGTCAGTGAAGCTGCCTCGAAGGGGGCCTTAAACCTCCCCTCTCCCCCTCTCCTCCCCCCTCCTCACTCTCTCTCTTCGTCCGTTCGTGTTCTCCGACGTCTCTCTTTCGTTCGCCGCGCGCTGACTTGCCATACGACCGCGAGCCCCGTGAAATTAGCATCGGGAGATCGTAAAGGGAAAGAGAAGGAGAGGGAGGAGCGAAGGATATACATACGTAAGCGCGCGTCAGCCTAAGCGTATTGGCTAATCTGTGTTTACGGTATGTCGGGGTTGCGGAAAATAAGGATCCTTAACCGGAGGGGGAAAAGAAAGTGTAAACGACGCCGAAGTGCCGTTGCGCCGTTTTAGCCGGGCAGAAGAAATTTTCCTAAAATTCAATTTTCCAACGGAGACGAAAAGCAGTCCTTTCCACTAAAATTATAAGCTTCGATAATGATACTGGCGCTTTTTCTTTTATCATTTAAAATTATCTGTTACTAGTTTCAGGAGTAAATTAACATATCTGACGTTTCAGCGCTTAAAAATTCAGCGCGGCGCGTCAAAATTGTAATAAATTATAATTATTTTAATGAGTATACTTCCGTGTACTCTTTTATTTACAAACTGTATAGGCTAATATGCTTTACTGGTAGAAGTGCGGATAAAGAGAGACGTTCCGTACCGCCGGCAAAAAGAGAGAAAGAAAGAAACAAGAATGCGCCAGAGGCAAGAGAAGCTCGAGCTTCGGACGAGGGGAGAGGAGGCCGCTTGGAAAAGACGCAAGAGAGCGCATTGGGATTTTAATAAGCAGGACCGATAATCGGCAAATTTACGAGCGAACGGGCTAAATTAAATTATTGTGACAATAAATGTAAATCTATAAGTTTTCATCGGGTTCTACGCATCTGTTTTAAGCGGCTACTCGGCTTCTTCTTTCTCCTACCGGTTCAAAATATTCTGTTCGGGTCACAAATTCAAAGATGAATATTTTTTTTCTAACTATTCCGGTAATCCAGCTTTAAGTGAAAGTAACAGTAATAAAAGATACCAGCAGTGATACGTAGGTAAAAGGTTGTATTATTATTATTGTAATTTAAAAGTTTAATTAATCGTTTATTTAGGCAAGTAAGGCAAAAGTGCTCTTGATTTGAATAAATACGTTAATTAAGTATTGATGGAAATGTACGAAATGTATAATAATTTAAATTTTAAACATTTTAATGCAAATTATACGTTTGCTTTAATTAAATCAGTATTTCAAATCTTGTTATCTTGTGTATAATCGCTTCGTTATAATTACGCGTTTTGAATTTAATTTTAAGATCAAAATTGCGCTGCCAAGCGAAAACTAAGTTTCCAAATTGCATCAACTCTACAGAATATATTATATTTTAATTTTAAGATAAGAAAGAAAGTCATTTTACCGAACGAATCTACTCGTTTGATTATAAAGAATTGGGAGAAAAAGAGGGTAAAGTTGGACCAGTATTAATTCGAGTCTTCATAAATCACTGCTTCAGGTGACCAGCTATGCGGCTACTTAATATACGTGCTTTCATACTCAATAATTCATCTTTAGAGTCTCATAATACTTTGAAGTATTCTGAACATTTAACAAACCGCTATTCCTTTCGGAAGATTCTCGGAAAATTACCATTTTTGATTAATTGTGATTTTATTAAAATGAAAATTAATGAACTTTTATTATGGTCGAATTAAAAAATTCAAATCGTATTTTTAACGCATAAACACGTGTGAAATGTTGTGTTGAGAGTACATTGAACCTAGCTTAATGTTTCCTTTTACTTATCCACCACAGTATGGGGTGTGTATCAGACAGGATTACAAGAATTAAATGTATACAAGAGACTGTAAGTGGACCATTGTTTTAATAAGCGAGTCCCGCGCTTGTTAACTACACAGTCCACCCTCAAAGTTTTTTTATTTAAAAATTTAGAGAACGCTGCGCAAAATTCTTCTCATAAATCTATGCACTGCTGTCCATAAAAGAAAAAAAAACAATAAAAAAGCACCAACGCTTACAGCGCCATTCGGCGCGATAAATAACGTTGGGAGCCAGTAACTCATGGCTAATTCAACTCAACGCTGCAATTTTATAAAAAAAAAAAAAAATGAAATAGGGAGCAGCAGAGGGAGAGAGAGAGAGAGAGAGAGAGAGAAAAGCGGCAGCGAAGCCTCGGTGTGCAACGTTTACGAGGCACATGACGCACGGATCCGGCTCGCAAAGCATTTCCTTTCCTTACCGTCGGGCGAAAAATCCGAAATGGCGAGCGTTTTACGGGTCGCTCGCGCAAGATATTGAAGGCTCACGGCGAGCCGCGCTGAAACAATGAACCGACCAACCGGCGCGGCCCGCGCAAATCTCTCGGCTTAACTCTGTGCTCCCCCGCACGAAAGAGAGAGAGAGAGCGTGCGAGCTTTATCCCTCTCGCCACGCGGATTTAGACGAATCCCTCTTTCCCGGAACGTCGCCATGGCAACAGCGTGCCCCATAATTTTTTTTTTTTTTTTTCATACACGCCGCGGTAAGGGGGAGGAGGGCACGCGAATTTTTCGAGCGGAGGTAGGCAAGTGCAGGGAGGAGAGATGGACGGCACACCGAGTTGTTATTCCCGTCGCGGCTTTTTCATTTAGATGATTGCTTGATTTATTAGCGGACGCTGCGAGGCACGTTTTCTTTTTATCTGATAAGATTTTTCGCTCCGTCGGGCTTTCCGAAAAATGAACGTTTATTTCGAAAAGCTTTTGTCGCTTGCTCTTTTACGGAAAAGTTTTTTCTTTTCATCTGCAGTAAAAGGTTGTGGATTCGTTTTCCGTTTTAATTTCAATAATTTTTTGGCAATCGGTGCCGCGCTAATTTCAGCGAACTTTTAGTGCCGACAGTTGCTTTTTCTAGATAGAACACTTCTACGCTTATAATGACTTTTCATTGACATTTACGACTGTCATAATGCTGCCGCGTTTCAGCTTGATTTTACGATCCATAAAAAAGGCCAGGTAAAGTACTATTTGTTATTGTTAGAACCCAATTAATCTCCATCATTTTTCTCCGCCCGACAAAGCTCCCACGTAGCGTCGCCTCCAAAAATTCTTCGCCCCGCTTAAACTCCCGCTAAATAATTCACAATAATCACGAGCTCAACGTAAAAAGCGCCCGAGCAATTCGCGCGAAGACTCCTCCCGCCTTCCTTGGCTGTCGAAAGAAAGGGATTCGCAAAAAAAAGGGAAGGCGGCTGCGGTCAGGAGCCAGCGGTCTCGCGGCTGCGAGGCTCTCGCGCGTGGGCGACGATCGCGATCTCCCCGGAGGGCGACGGGGAGAGATACGAGGGCGTGCGCAAAGATGAAGTCGGACGGGCGGCAAGGAGAGCGCGGGGGTGGGAGAAAGGTCCGGCTCTCTCTCTCTTTGTCCCGCAAATGGGGGAGATTTCGTCGCTCCGCTCCATCGAGGGTGCGAACCTCATTTTTTTCCTCTTTCATTCTCCGATCTCTCTCTTTCTCTCTCTCTCTCTCGCTCTCTCCTTTTTGCTCCCCATTTGAGGAGCAGCGGTTTTATGCCGCTCGCGCGCGCGCTTTATCACGCCAAGAGGGTTCCGGCGAATTTGTCAACCAATTCCCGGGGATCAGCGGGCGAAATCGAAGGGAGAAAGAGAGATGGTCAAATCGAATTACTCGGATCTCGGGCAAAGAGAGAGAGAGAGAGAGAAGGAGAGGGACTCTCGGAGCAAGTGGCTCTGTAGAAAAGAAAGAAGCGACGGTTACCGAAAAAGATTTCTTTCCCTTCCTGGCGTTTCGAAGTGTGGAAAATTATCCGCCTTTTTATTCTAATTTTTTTAAATATTATATGCACAATTTTCAACGGCAACGATGCAAACGGAACATTAAAAATTTGTTTACTTAGATAAGAGTTTCTAAAGAATAAAATAAATGAGCCTGTCATACGCATTTATAATCAATTTACAACGTACTTATGAGTTTATTTTTTATCATGGCATTATCTGTCTTAAAAACTCGCATTCGTTTGCTGTAAACCCCGTTATGATTGATCACGGAGATACGGCTCTTATCTGTAAAAAAATGACAATTGTCAAAGCGTAAATAGGATGTCAGTGAAAAATTTGAAATTTCCCCCTTTCCCTCGTCGCAAAAAAAAAAAAAAAAAATTTCATCGTAGGCGCTAGAAAAATCAGCCGCCGGCTGTTCCTCGAAGTCTCACGAGGGCTTGATAAGCGTCGTGCATTGGTCTTCTTATCGGGCGATTGGCTTTTTAAAAATTAGCTTCTGTCACAGAGTGGAAGAAAAAAGTTTTCGAATGTACGAACGAGTGTGTACCAACAAGCTTCGGTGTGGTGTATATAATACTACACCGATGACGATAAGCTATAAGCGCGCGGGAGAGCGACGTTTTCCACCCGGAGAAAGAATTCCACTGAGCGCTGCTTCGTCGGCAGTTGCCGGATATTTCGTGGGTATTTGCTCCGCGAGATAGGTGCGATTTTTATTCGCTGCCTCGTGGTGGGCCGCGACCGCTAAATTTCATTTTTATGCGAGAGATTAAAAGAAATGAAACGCTTCTTTTAAACGTGCCTATAGCAGCGGGGTTGAAAAAAAAGAGCGGATAAGGCAAATGGAAACGAGATTTACATTCTGTACGATTGCTTGATTCCTTGAGTTAACGAATTTTTACTTGTATTTTCTAAAATTTATATTATTTAGAAAATTAATGTGAGAAGTCGTTTGTAAATTTTATAAAGAATATTTGCTTACTTTGAGAATCTGTTGAAATTCTTAACGCAATTATAAAAGCTGTATATCTACATTAGTAAACTTTTTCCAAAACACGTTAGCCTGTCAAACAAAATTCAGAACTCAAAGATTGAAAAAAAGCAAGCGAGAGCGCATACAATTAAAATGGAAAAGTCGTCCGAGTATCTTCCTAAACAAGATAAAACCGAAGCATTAAGCGTAACTCCGTCCGTCGCGGCGTTCGCGCTTATAAAATAAGGAAAATCCCGGCGCGCCGCAGCGCTCTCTCGACCGTTTTCGCCCCGCGGCGCGTTCCAAATAACATCGGCGAGCACGGCCCTTGGCGAGCGCGGGAGACAGACATATGGAGATAGCGGTTGCCGCTCGCGTTCGCCAAATGAAATTATCCCTCGGCCGCTACAGGGTTAATTCCGAGCGGAGGGACGCGCGATATCGCGCCGCGTAATTTAATACCGCTCGCTAATTCGCTGCACGGCGCGCCGCTCAGATAAGAGAGAGAGAGAGAGAGTCGTTTCGCGCGAGAGACGTTCGGGATGGATGGCCGAAAGGATCGCTGGGGGATGGAGGAGGGGTGGGCTGAATTACTGCGTCGGGGCCGATTTAGGGCCCCGTTCCGGCGAGCCTGAGCCTCGGCCATCATTTGTCAGCGGGCCGTGCTTTACCGTCCGAATCGTCCTGGATTATCGGACGATAAGGGCCGCGCGAGAGGCGAGCGAGATTCCTGCGGAAGCCCAAGAGGCCGAACGACAACTTGATGCATGGAGGATTTAGTAACAATTTTGCACGTGCCGAGATGCGTCGAGTCGATCCTCGACGCTGGCAAACGCCGACGTCGACGCTCCGGAGAGGGCATTTTTTTTGCCTAAGCTTCCTGCGTAATACTAACTTATTTCGCAGAAAGTACCTCTAAGCTTTATTATCTTTTAAAATAAGCGAAAGATCGAGTCCCTCGGGCTCGTTTTGTCCTCGTTTGATCGTTAACGCGTTGTCTCCATACTTGTCCTTTGCGCAATGCTGGTACGTCTCCTCCGCTCGGTCCAATTTAAAAAATGACGGAGATTGGACGCAGCAGAAAGGCCGCGTGCTGCGCGACGTTCGCAGCGTAACGAAAGCGGAACGATGCGAAATAGCCTCGGATAGAATAAGAAATTTACGATTTTAATTTGCAGCCCGTCCCGAAGTCAAGGAGAGAGAGAGAGAGAGAGAGAAACTGCCGTTCGGCTCTCAGGTGCTTCTATTCGCAACCCCGAGAGGGCGACGAAGTGTACATTCATCACGAGTTATTAAACGAGGCAACAAAAGAGGAGTGTGTGAGAGAGAGGAGAGAGACTACTCTCGCCGGGGTGCGTAAAGAAGGCGGGAAGATAGAATCGCCTAACTAGTATACTCCACGATGATAGATGGCGGTCTGGATTATAAGCGCGTCTCCGCGCGGAGCTGCCGACTATACTCTTCTTTTTCTTCTTTGCCGACGCGGCTTTTCCCCTCGGCGCGGCGAGCGACCGCCTTTTTTTTTTTTTTTCTACCCACGCTTGCTTATCGGAGACTCGGGCTCTTCCGCGTGGCAGCTTGCCTTTTGCATAATTTTTCTTAACGCCCCTCGCTCATCGGAACGACCTCCTGAGCATCTATGATACCGACTTTTCTGTATATTAATTTTCTGGGAAAAATGCCGTTTAGATTTCTGGTTTATGTAAACGATTAAATATAATTATCTCCTTTAAAGTAGATTTAAGTCATTTTTTAGATTCTACTGGTAGATCTAACAGAAATTTAGGTAACTGATTTCCTTAAAATTATTTATTACAATAATTTCACTTTAGTTGAAACTTTTTTTATTCTTCTAACTAAATTTTTAACTCCAAATGTTGATATTTAGCATACAAAGTCAGAATAAAACTAAATTAAATACACTCACCAGGAGAGTATTATTTGTTTGGGTCACGGATGTTGTTCGAACTTTGGGATATGTTTTCTAATATTAAAATATGAAAGAAGCCTCGTGCGTTCGGCCTAACGCTCGATTTTTCAACCAAAAATGGACCATTAAAATAGTATAAAAAAATCCAAAAAAATTCATTGACGTAATTTTTGCTTCTTTTATTACAAATTTTTATTTAGCTATAACTTTTGAAGAAATAAAAATTTTTGGAGGTCGAAAGTTACAATACTCTAAAATTAACAGCTGAAAAGTTGTATATGATTGAACAAAAATCGATTTTTCCTAGCTTTTCGCTAAAAGAGCTCATAACTTTTGAAAAAACGAGCATTAGGCCGAACGCACGCGGCTTGTTTCATATTTTAACATTGGAAAACATATCCCAAAGTTCGAACAAAATCCGTGACCCAAACAAGTGATACTCACCTGGTCAGACGAAAGCTATGCCTAAATGTAAACTAATGCGCATATATTCGGGGAAAATAGCTACGCAAACGTAGTTCGCATCCAACGTGCAAGCGGCCCTTCCAAAGCTGCCCCCGCGAGAAGAAAGTTCACTCATTTACGCGCCGTCAGTCAAATCGGGCGGTTGATTCGCACCGATGATAATTTGGCGAGACACGTGTGCTCGCGAGGCATGACACATATTTGTATGCGAACGCCGACTCTACCTTTTCTCTTTCTCTTTCTCGAATCGATAAACAGGAAGTCATCGTTTGATATTTTAGCGGCAAGAAGAAGCAAAGAGATTGATGTCGAGTAATTGTGATTTAAATTAAATTTATCTTTCTCAGATTATTTTTTTATATGGGTTGTAGTTAGGTTTTAATAACTATTGTCTCGAATAACTTACTTTCTTCTAATTAATTTGAAAATTTGAATTAACTAATAAGAAATTATTTAACTCTTGAAATTTAAACACTTGTAAAATCTTCTAAATATAACTACTTTCACTGTATCTCTCTAATATTTTTAATAGTTTTTTAGTTTGATATGCTCAAGAATATTTTCGGTATAATAAAAAGCAATAAAATACCAATTGCATAAATATTGTCTGAAAGTTTCTAGACTTAAAATTTCAGAGTGCATCTTCGCTTGCAAATACAGGTTACGAGTTTTGCATTCGCAATTAGTTTAAGAGTCGATTATGCATTCAGTAAAATTTAAACACATTGAAATGAATTCAAATCGCAGATTAATATTGAACGGTAAAAGCCTAATTGGCCAGGCAATTATGCGGCGTTAATTAAACATTAGCTTCGCCAGTAGAGTTAGCTCTTTGGAGTAAATTCCGATCACAGCGCGCCATCTTTGTCCCGAAAGCCTAACTTTTTCATACAAAATATCGATTATTTATTATTATGAAAAGTAAAGTGAAGTCCTTTCTTAATTCTAAATCGTAAGGACAAAGGATGTATTGGAAAAAACAATTTTTTAAATTTTGCTATAAAAGAAACACTTTATTACATTCAACTACGATTAATACATATGACAAACGTGTTTCTCATTTACACGTACATGAGCAGTTCTTATTTATGGGTTTTAATGGTCTCGTATGAAAACAGTTCTTTTCTCGTAAGAAAATCAGCGCTTAGATTTATCAGCAAAAATTATTACAGTCAATCGACGTTTGAGTTATGAAGCTCCCATGATTGTAAACTTTTCCACCAGTTTTTACTTGTCTCACGTTTTGATATGTTCAGGAACCTTTCGTAGCCATACAAATAAATTTCATCTTATACTTTGCAGGCCTAGTTGGACCTGCGGAGTACATTCGAAATTTTACAGACTTGATTAATCTTTACTACATCAACCATTTACTGGGTTAGTTTTATATAGACTACATTTTAAACTTTTTTGGTTTACACTTTCTTTGGTTAATTATAATACATCATCAACATACTTAGGTTTTTATAATTCTTTTAACTTATTTAGTTACCATTTAAGATTGTTTAACAGCAAGTTGAAATGATGCATGGACATTTCATTTTTCGGTCCGATTCGAATCTCTATTTTTGAGAGCAGTACGATAAATACTAGATACAAAAATGAAAAACTTGAATCGAACTTCAGAATATACAATACTTAATATAGTCTACAAAAATACATTAATTCATTTTTTAAAATGTTTTATCAAATTACTTGTCTTGATTTAGCAAATGCCAATAATTAATGTACTTTTGTATACTAATAATATTCAGTTGTTTATACATTTATAATTTTTTTTAATATTCATGTTTATGAAATACACTATTTTTTATGTACAAAAGTCACAGTCTTGTTACTGAATTCGTTCAGTGACGTCTAAATATTATAATAAGTTTAACAAGGAAATAATTTTGGCAGTATAAAATTAATACAATAAAAATTTTTCATTTTGTAAAAAGAATGTTACATATATAATTCGTATAACGATTACAACACGTCAATAAACATTAAAAAAGTGTTATCGCCGTAAACTTAACGGAATTAAAATTATTCAATAAAAATCGTAAAAATCTACAAATTATATTTACTTTAAAAGTGGTAGCATTCAAAACACGTCCGTTTACATACGCCATTTATTAAATTGTAGATTTGCAACACCTAACAAAACAATAAAAATTACGCTATTTTTAAATTATGCTTCTTTATGTCTTTTATTTCTGCATATAACGCAATAAAAAATTAATTTAATTACTAGTTATACCTGCAGGAGATGTAATAACATAAAAATATTTATAATATATGAAATTATTTTAAACCTTTTAATCTGTTTCGATTTTTTGAACTAATTTGATTGAATTTTCAGAGTACAGAAAAATCCTTCCATTTAACACTCTTTACATACTAAATCAATTACTTTCACGCTAGGTAAGTTTTTAAAAGAGCTATCATTTTCATGATGAGTCTCGCCAATACAAAAAGCGATGTCCTCTATCTTTCGTCTGCTCATCAATTTTAAACCTTAGTATTTTTTAAAGCCCATTCCGTCTGCTGGATCAAACATTCAGCCAATTATAATTTGTTCACTTTATTTTCCCGGATACGATCCAGCAGGGCTGCGGAAATAAAACCTCGTCTTTACAACGTGGTTTCCTCATTCCTGAGTTACCTTGACGGAGCAGCCTGGGACGGTGGTCATACTGCGCTTCCTGCACAAAAATTGGCTTTAGAAGAAGTCGCTATGGCAGCCGGTGAGCCATTGCCACCACCGCCCCCGCCGCCACCCCGTCTTCGTCTTTCGCATTCTAGGGTACTGAAAGTATTTTGGGCAATCTGGGCGTTGGCTGGCTTTCGCTTAGGATTCTGCAAAGTCATACTGCGTTGACTGGAGCAATTCGAGCTAGCAGAACTAGTGCCAGGCTCAGCTACCCTTAATACGCCTGAATGTATTGTGCCAAAATTTTGATAAATGTACTGGGGTGAAGCTGAAGATTGGATTGCGGAAACGGAGGCATTAACCTGATGATGATGGTGCTTCAGCGTGATTGGCACTGTTTGACCAGCCAAGCTATTAAAACGTGTATCGTATCCATAGGGTGCATCCAATAATGAGTCCACCAGTATCTGCTGTTGATGCTGTTGCTGCTGCTGCTGCTGCTGCTGCGAAGGTTTTTGGTGGTCGATAAAAGCGGGCGGTTCCGTATCAGCAAACGCTAGAGGAGGCTGCTGCTGCACCACTTGTACTTGCTGTACCTGCTGTTGCTGCTGCTGCTGCTGCTCAGTCGGTAATTGTGGAGGGGGAAAATCGCTGAACCTTGTGGGCGGTTCTTGACATACCACATGCTCTTTGCCCTCGGCGAACGCGATGATGTTCTGCCGGGACTCGGAGAGCATGCGCGAATCCATGATGAGGCCCTCTTTGTCGACAAAGCCGCTCAGCCGCGAGTCCACGACACTCTGGTCGGCCTTTTCGGGGAAAGCCGTACTGACAAAACGTGGCTCAATTATCTTGGTTTCTGGATAAGCAGGCAGCATATGCGACAGGTCTGCCTTGTCAACATAGCTGATGGCCGACTGGGGATTAGAAGCGCAGATGTCTGGCGCCGATTTGCACAGTAACGACGTACCCTCCTCGGCCAATCTTGTTGGACCTAATCAGAAATCATGTCTTAACAACACGGACGTATACTTTAATTAATGTGAGAAGTATCAGTTCATAATTATGTTTTTTTTTTTATCAATCTAATATGTCTAAGTAACGTATTACACGTTAATTATCAATAATATATACTTTATAATGTGTAAATAATCCATCAATGACTATGTATATGATAACTTGTAGATCATTAAAATGTTATTAGATTTATAATCAAAATAATTTTGAATGTGTTTCGAATGCAGTTTATTGCAAATAAATCAAATTATTGGAGTAATATTATACATCGGATGAATGTTTATTTAGTTGTTAAATCCTTTTCGAATATATGTTTGTTCATGTAAATATGCGATATTTTATTTTTATCTTATTTTTACAAAATTTTTAAAAATAATATAAATATAAATTATTTCATTTGTTAATTTATTAAAAAGAATACTTTTTAATAGCAATTAGCAACCAAAGCCCTATATTCATTTTAGAATAATTTATTTCCCAAAATTCATTATACCTTGGCCTTTTGAAGGTTGACTAACTCCAGAGCACGGAGTAGGTCCTGGTGATTTTTGATGTGCTCTAACAAGGTATTCAGAGCTAAGGCCACGCTGTTCACGCAGCTTTCGTTCAGCACCTGGCACCATTACTCGCACCTTTAAATGAATTAAAAAGTTTCGTACAATCAGAGTGTAAACTTCTTAAAATTTAATTATTAATCTTTGTAAATGTACGTGGCAAACTTTAAATTATATAATTGAAATACAAAGTGTCCTAATTAAAAACTTGATTTGGCGCGAATTAAGTGGATGCAAGCGTAAAAGCTTGACGCATAATTCTTTTGCTAATCCTGAGAAGATTAGTTAAATCAAGTGAGAAATGCGTAAAAGTAATATAAGTTATGCAAATTAAGAGTACTTGTACTTCAGCTAAATGAATTTTTTTTAGCTCAACGGAATTTTGATAATGAAAAGAAGGGTACTTTGCACTATCTTAATATATTCTGTTACACTGACAAGGAGAGTGAGAAGAAAGTCGCGTCAGTTCTGTCTAACGCTCGATTTTTCAAAAGTTATTATGTGCTCTGTTAGCAAAAATCTAAGAAAAATCGATTTTAGTTTAATCACGTATAACTTCTCAACTATCAACGGTACAGTATTTTAACTATTGGTATTTCAAAGGTGAGATCAAATCCTATCGATTAAAAAAACTTTCATCAAAAAATCTTTATTTGTTCAAAAGTTATAGTCAAACAAAGAATGACCATTAATATAACATAAACAATCTACTTATGTAATTTTAACTTAATTTTATTGTAAATTTTTATTTAGCTATAACTTTTAAACAAATAAAGATTTTTTGATGAAATTTAACACATAACATTTGAAAAATCGAGCGTTAGACCGAACGGACGCGGCTTCCTCCATATTTTAACATTAGAAAACACAGTTATAGGAGAAGCTCCCAAAGTTATAGGAAAATCCATTACCCAAATGAAGTACACTCTCCTTGGAAGAGAAATGTTCTACTAAAAATTACTATATTCTATAGTTCTATTACATTTTAGTATATAGTACAGTAATTTTTAGGATAATGCAAGTTTTTATACACATTGGTAAAAGTATAGTAATTTTTAGTATATAGACAATTTTCTCAGTGTGCGTAATCAATTTTTGCAAAACTCTTCGTGAACCGAGACAGAACGAAAACAAATCTCATCCGTTAAAAGTTCAAAATGAAAAAAAAATTAATGCCGTCGGCCGCATAAAATTTGCCTCGTCGGCTACAAAATAGGGTTGAATAAATATCAACATCGGCGGCATCAAGAAAGGAACGATGGTGCTCTGAATTTCAGGTAGGTGTTAGCGCCGGACACCCCCCCTCCAACACGTCCTCTCCGATGCGGGCGGACTTTGATTTCACAAAGCTTACGAGGGAAGGAGTCTGTATGGACGATGATTAACGAGAGAGCATAGTCCGTTCTCTCGGTGCATCACGTACCATGTCCTCGACGGTGGGAAAACGAGCCATGTAACCGGATATTGTGAGGAGGGCCGCGACCTCGGATAGGATGAGAGCCAGTCCGGATAACTGGAGGCACCAACCATAATGGTATTGGGGCAGGCCCGTGTCCTCGGACTTGTTCGACGATGAATAGCTGTACTTTTGCGGCAGGTCCCACGAGGCCTCGGATAGGGCTGATGCCAGCACTATGAGGCCACCGCCCAGTGATAACCCTGCAAAGAGTGATTATGCTTAATTGATACAATTCAAATTTTTAGCCTTTGGTTTAGGGATATTCATTTCTCGGGAGTATCTTTTCGATCAAAAAGAATATCAATGCGTTATTATTAAAATTACAATATTTACGTATCAAATTAAAATTTAAAATTCAATTGTTTCGTGAAGAGAATCGGCTTATGCTTATATCGGCCACAAGCAGAATGTTCTCGGTTGATTCGCAAAAAAAAGAGCATTTGCGCAGTGTACTATGGGGTTTTGATCCTTTTTTAACGAGGCGCAAGCTTTACGAGCAGTAAGAAAACAATATTGGAGCGTAGCGCATCTCTCTCATTCTTTCCTTCTCTCACTTGCCGCTGGTCCCGGAAAACAATTCCCTTGTAAACTCGGCTTTCTTCAACACCGACGCTGCCATCTGCCATTTTTATGACGGATTGCGCATAGTCGAGAAATAAAAGCCGGGGAAAGCGAAGCGGGCGTAGAATAAGAACTCGCCTTTACAGCGAAACGTTGGCAGAAAGAACGAGAGAGGAAAAACAGCGGCCGTCAAGGCAAGACTGATAAGAAGATAAGAAATATCTTATGCCTGAACGTCCGCTACAACATCTCCGTTACCGTGTAATAAGATTTGTTAAGTTTTATTTTCTCTATCTAATTGGATTTTTCTGCCTTTTGTTGAATTTCTCTGACATCTAGATCCCATATTTCATAATTAAAGAAGTCGTGCATAACTAAGATAGTTTTAAAATTGAAGCTAAGCTAAACTTATGTCGGAGTAAGAACAAGAATCATTCAAAGGTTTTTTGCTGCTAATGATAGTTCTTGTATAATATATGAATAATTTAGATGTTGATGGTACACTATCTAAGTCGTTTTTGTCCATAAAATAAAGGAAAATAAATAAATTGAAAAAAGTTATAAACTTAAAGTATATCACATAAAAAGAATTGATGATTATTTCAACAGTTATAGCCAATGGACATACATACAACACGAAAATATTTTTGCTCCAAAATAATTTTCTCTATCCCTTGGGCGAAAGTACGTACTTTCGCCGTTCGCTTAGGCTAGAAAAAGTAGCACTTTTGCCCACTC
>JAWWML010000062.1:10305149-10344323 GCA_035047165.1 Ormyrus rosae
ATAAAAGTATTAAACTTTTCATCGTCTTTACTTATTTCTTCGTGCGCGGATTCAAAACTATTCAAAGAATAGTAACAATTATAAATGGAATGAATTCTGTAATTGCTATTTTTTCAGTATTTCCAAGCTAGTTTTATTGGCCAGTTTAGATACCTAGAAAAGGTCTGAGAACTGGAGCGAGAAAATGGCGACGAGGCAAAATGAATATTTTTCTTAATTTCTCGCGGAAGGACAATTATAAATGAAGAAAAAATCAATAAAATAAATGAAACAAATCAATATCTGAGTTCATTCATATTATGTGTTATGTAATCTCCAATGGTACAAAAAAACCTTGAATAAACTAGCGGCAAAAACTGATATAAAAATAATTTGTAAGCTGGTATGGCCGAAAAAAGACATCTATGTGATTTCAAAGGCCTTTAAATAAATAAAAAAAAATTGAAGATGATTATTCCTTTAAACTTTGGAATTGCAAAGGGTTAGAAATACAAAATCTAAAGAATTAAAAACAAATTTAATAAATATTTTGATAAACTTTTTTACTAATATTACTTGCTTAATAATTTTGTAATATTAGCTATTCCAGAATGAAATTTTTCATTGGCTGACTAAAATCGATAAATACCACTGCAATCAAAGTATTAAAGTATTCTTTTTGTACAAATATAGTAATTCTATGAAAGTATTAATAAAAATTTTCAGTAAATGACTAGAGAAGCTACAATGTATAATTTACAGACTACCATTGTTTTATTATTCAGTATCTATAGTCCATATAAAAAAATTTCTAATTGTTTTCGCCGTTTAAATATTTACAGATATGTCACATATTGAATATATTACCTTAATACTAAAAACTTAAAAAAAAGTTTTCGTGACTGCATTTTCCACCTCTTCAGGCTTTTATTAAGCAAATAATGGAAAACGTATTAACAAATACTTCCGCAAACTTTGAACAGGTAATTATTGATAATATGCACAACATTTTAATTACACTGCAATTTGTATTTTTATATACTCACGAAAGGATGCTAAAAGAAAGCATTGAATCGTCCTTAAAGGATCCTTTTTTCACATAATTTGGTGGAAGAGAAAAATCACCATCTCAAATTTTAAAAATGTCATTTTTTAGCATTCAAAGGCAACTGTAAGAAATTATTTGAAATTACTTAGCAGAATGTTGATCAGTTTCTCCGAATTCAGTGTAAATCCTAGTTAGTTCGCGAATAACTTTTAGCTCAAATTAAACATCAGAGCCGTGAATTTTCCCATACCGACGGTCTAACGAAAATGTATTTGATTACCACCTGTTTGCTCGTGTCACTGTGTACGCGCAAAAGACGAACGCGATGTGAGCAGTATACAGTTTTTGGCTTTACTCGGTGGAATTACACTGGTGTACCTTATTCGCTTTATCAGGTTTTCTCTGACACGGGGAGGTGCACGGCTAACACTGTTTATGTTGCGAGCAAAAACGTGAACTACAAAATTCTCGTACCCCTCTTTGCTAATTAAGAAACACGATATACTATTTGGATGAAAAGTTATTTTTTTTTTTTTCAGCTTAATTTGGTTTATTACACTCTCGTAATTCTGATTTAAATTTTTTGAATACACTCGCTCGTTATAAAAAAATGTTAAAACTTACATACAATTAGCCCATTTAATCCAATGGCTTTTCATTTCATTAACTTTCAATTAAATATTTTTCTGCTCCCTTAAATTACACACAGATTAAACTTTCATGTGCGTTTAAATGAATACGCACGAAGCCAGGAATAAAAAAAAACGTCTTCCTTTGAAAAACGAATGACCCGTTTTTCCCTTATCTTATAGCACAATCGCGATGGGAAGTAAGATTCTTCATTGGCTCTTCAGACCGCCCAGTCAAATGTATACCGCGGGGAACAAAGGCTCTTTGCTTCGGCTTGAACATGTTAAACAGCATACGCGCGCGCTCTTACCCTAACGAACCTTTCGCGAATGCACACACAGTGCCCTCGGTCTGCGGTATTTGCCGAGGTCAGCTGAGGTATCGCGTTTGCGGGCGCTGTACGGCGTCTCCCTCTTCGTGACTTGGGCGCATCCACGACCTTGCTATCTTCTGGACATTCTCGATATTTGTATAATATGTGTCCTGTATTTGTTCTAGTCTAGAGTTAGGATACTGAAATTGTCGCCGAGCTGGTAATCACGTTCAGTTTCTACATAAATTTGCCGAGTTTGAAATAATGTAATAATATGCCCGTTTTTTATTAACTTATCGTGATAAGTTTTAGTCCTTTTAGAAGCTGCAGATTCAAATCGATCGCGCTTAATCAAGCAATCACGGAAAACTGTTTTATGCAAAAATAAACGTAGCAGCCAGTCCCGCAGGCTCGCTGATAAATCACGAGTACCCCATCAAAGCGTACGAACGTCCAAAGCACGCGTCTGCATTTTAAGCGAGGCGAACGTATGTTACACAATCCACGTACAGCTTCATTGGCTTTGTCGGAATACTGAGTCGAAAATCTGGTGAAATATATAATCCAGCCGACGGGCTTCCTCTCGCGCGCGAGTTGCCCGTTGGGACGTTAATCGCGATACGTGAATGAAAGACTGCTTAGCTACTTAGCGGATAGTAATAACGAACGAGCAAGCTGAACACGCCCTCCTGCTCGCGTCAATGCTGCAGGCATTTTCCTTGCTTCTCATCAAACCAGGCGTTATTCGTGCAGTGGATTTTGCCTTGTCATTGTAAGCTGCGGCTTCCCGTAAATACAATCCTCAAGTTTCGCTTTGATAAACGACGAGTTGCAAAGTTGCTTGCTTGTTAATATCAAAAGCTCCCCGGCTTTCTTCCACTAATTCCGTAGACGGCAGTTTGCGCGCAATGATAATATCTACATGATGCCGCTGTCGCCACTGCCGGCCCTGCGTTGCTATTATCTTGCTTTATATCAGATAACGCGCTGCCGCCGTGGCTCCTTTGAAATTTCGGTGGGATGAGAAATGTTTGAATTTAGCTGTGAAACGTGACTTGCGCCTTCGCAATGCTGGTTTATAAATTTCGTTTTTCCTAGCGATGACAGTTTTAGCTGTAAACATATTCACGAATTCTAGTTTCAGCCGAAATTTTCTATTTATTTAACGCGGAAAATTTGCACTTTTCCGAACAATATTTTTTCCGTGATGTAGTAAAAAACGATAGCTGCTTCTCTCGTTTTGTATCTATTTTCCTTGCAATCTGTTAACCCGAAGAGCGAAAAACAAGTACTATATAATCCTTTCAAATGCGTTCATAAAAATAGAAACAAAAATAGTCGTTTTCCAACAGCAGATTTATTTCTATCGTAACTTGTTACTCCGAAAAAAAACAGCAATATACGAATGTGAAAAAATACCTTGGAATTGCTGATGAAAAACAACGCAACCAGAGCATAGAAACGCGGAGCAAGACAATTGGAAAGGTTCCTGGGCATAGTCGTACAAGCTGCTCTGAACTTCGAACGGCCGCATCTAAAATCACTGCGCATTGTTATAGGATTTTTTCAACTCGTGAAATCAAAGCCTTGGGCCAATTTCGGTGAAATCGACCATCATCGCCCTCCTCCCCCCCCCCCCCCGCTCGTTTCCCCGTCTCGTCGCGCATTCTCATGGCGTATTTTCCCGTTTTAGAGCGACACGGACCAGCGCAGCGGCAAAGTCAAAAAAAAAAAAAAAAAAAAAAAGAGAGAGAAATTGCCGTGACGCGGAAAGTTAACTAAGCGGAAGTGACGCCCACGCAGACGTACACTAGACCAATCGGCATTGTGCCCCTGCTACCAACGCGATCGTCAGTTCAGTATTGCGATTGTTACGAAACGCCCCATGCATATACGCTCGTTTACTCGATGGCGGACGCAGCTGCGAAACAAGTATTAGCGTATCGGAGTTAGTAAGCAAAATCGTTTAATGAGAATAGAGGTAATAATTTCAGCTGAAAAGATAAAGTTGTGGCGCAGTTACTGTTAAGTAACTTTTTCCAGCGCAGTAATTAGGGGTAGCCTATTCTTTCGTGTTCCCGAGACGGGGAGAATTTCTGTGACATTTCACTGATTGGCAGTTTTAATTACGGCAACGGACTAACGGGCAACTTCAAACAATGACGTTAAGCGCCAATAGAACTTTTCGCTCCTCGAAAAGGGCGAGCGAAGTTGCCAGGCGACCAGCGTTGCCTCGTACAAAGAGCGACTAGTCGCGCGCGGCTAAAACCTTGCGGCGTTCGACTTTCTTTCTGTCTCCCTATCCTCTCCTTCGCTTAGAGTTTAAACTTGTATTCGCGATTTAAAGTCATAACTTTTCTACTTGCTCGAAAACTTGCTCGGGGCTCTCGCTTCAAGTCTTCTTTCGCGAAATTGATTTGATTTAATCGTCGCACTGATTTTATTGAAGTTGCTTTCGGAAGAAAAATGATTCACCGAGTAAGAAGGTGATTAATGGGCTTCACCGGCGAGAGAGAAGTAAGCCACTTATAAATTTTACAATTAAGCCCGCAACGATTAAATAAATGCCGTGTAAAAACCAACTGAAAACTTTTAAATTATAAGTTCTCAGTCGTAGAAAGTTCAACGTTATTTATTATTCCTAAATTTAACACGTGTTCCCTCTTGATAACTGAAACATCCGTGATCAGCTGAATCTCTTTTTACACCTAGACTGGTGCCTACACACGCACAGCTGGTCTTTGCTCCCCGCAGACGTTCTTTTTAAGCGAGCCAAACTCGCGGCCTTTGATCTTCTCAGGTCTCTTGGCAGTCTCTCTCATTCTTTTCACTTTTTGCTATTTTTTTTACGATCCCTGCATGCGTCTGCATACGAGATATGCGCGGAGAGAAAAACATCACGTCTAGTTAGAAAAGGTTCGTGATGTCTCCGAGATGCATTTTTCGCCCTTTATATTTCTCTTGTTTCCTCTTTTATTTGCGGACGAGCTGCGAATCGGCTCTTTGTGATGTGCGTTGATTTTTCCTTTCTTCAATGACTGTTAAATTCGGCTTCGAACATATCCGGCACAAAAAAACGCCTTTTTTTCTGTTTATATGTAGATATGGTGCGTAGAGTTTCTGTGTGTAGAATATGTTCAGAATATGTTCCCCTACTTGTGCATTCAAGTTCCCATCGAATATGATGGCGCATAAAATCCATTAAAATTTCAGAACTTCAAATTGATTTTAAAATTTTTTAACGATTTAATCAGGAAGAAATAGTGCAAAAATGAATAACAACGAAACATTTATTTTTTTCAAAAGAAAATTTTTAAGATGCGTTGTTGTAAACTATTTCACATAAATATTAAATAGAAAGGTAATATAATTTTTACTAATTTTCCTCCTCTATAACTTCTCTACTGCTATAAACTTAGACAAATTTTAATCAAGGAAATAACATTTGAATTGCAATTACAATATGTTGCATCAAAAATCGAGATTAAAAAATTTCAAAGATTTCTGAAATGCGACTGTACACTGAGAAAAATTTTTTATTAAAAATTACTATACTGTATATCAAAGTGTATGCAAACTTGCATTACCCTAAAAATTACTAAACTGTATACTAAAATTTAATATACAAGTAGTAAAAATTGATATAGTTTTTTTAAATTTTTGGTATGTAGTATAGTAATTTTTAGGATAATGCAAGTTTGCATACACTTTGGTATACAATATAGTAATTTTTAATAAAATTTTCTCTCATTTTTCTCAGTGTAACTAAAGTAAAGTTTTACTATCACATCCATTACATAAATGCAACGCATGTGGATGACATAAGCTAATATACCACGTAACATCATCGCTTAACTCATCGTTACAAGAATTTTCTTACAATCCCGTTTTCATGCCACTGGCAAAGTCGAAAAAAAAGCACGATAAACAATGCAGCGCACTGCCTCCGATAATATAAATGAATAATCAAGGCAGTTGAGCTCGAACGACAGTCGAGCAGGCGGTAGACTCGCTCGCAGTTGTGCCAATGCTGCCTCGCTCGGGGAGATTCCACTCGACTTTAATTAATCAAATACTGGCGCCCTACTAGCGTGCGCATTCGAAAGTGCGACAGCGCGAAAATGAAATTCTAGCGAGAGAGGAGCAGGCGGAACGAGGTCGCTTGTAAGTAGTGCAGGTGGGTATCCGTGAGCTTGCCTTGTTACGTGACATCGATGCAGATGCTTTTTGCAAGGTAACAGATCTCGATTGAATTAGAACGGCTTTACGATAGGAGTCAACATTTTGTTGTCGCGGCAATGAGATCTAGATTCGGTATACGTTATGCCTCGGGAATTTTGGAGACACAATTTCAAATTGAAAATCCTTTAATGCATGAATAAAAAATGAGGAAGTTAGGGAGGTAGGGAGAAAAAGAAATAAAAGAAAAAAGCAATAGTGCAAGCATCCGAGAAAAAGAGGAAAAAAAGATTCGTAAGACGAGGGACTCGTATGCAGGTAATTGCGAAGCGCTGTTCGCAAGTCATTTGCAAGTCACGTTGAGCTTTCAAGCGCCGCGTCGCCGTCGTTTAAGCGTCTAATTTCACCTGGCATGAGCCTTTTATTCCAGCAGCCACAACAGAATGAACAGCAGAGCGATTATTCAAATTTTTATTTGTCCAGGGGACTAACTTCATTGCGACTGCACGCGTGCGTGCTTGCGCGCGACTCAACGACTAATTGAGTGGTAAAATCCATGAAATGGATTACCATTTCCCTAATTGCGAAACTTGTTCGTATGGGAATTCGATTTAGCGGCCGTGAATCGACTTTGGTGTTTTTAAATGTCGGAAGGAAGATTTTTTTTTTTTTTTTTTTTTTTTTTTTTATTCTAATAAACTATCTGTAATGAAAGTTAAATTCGCATGATTTCCTTCCGACCCTCTAAATGTTAAATGCAGTAAATTAATATTTAATCAAGTTTTGATAGCGCTCGTTTGGTAAAGAACTACTACAATACAGTCAAAATTGATTGAGTTTTACACATATGTTTTTTTATTTATTTCAAACCAGAATGTGCAGACGCAGTTAGAAATCATATAGACATTAAATATTCAAGATGTCCCCAACAGAACTGCACCCCTTCATAACAATAACCCATTATTATTGTATATACAATACAACATGCTTCTTTATCAGGTTACATATTTCAGGGTATTTTTATGTAAACCATTATACTTATAAATTTGTGCAATGCGTATAAATATTTTTTTAATTAGAACTATTCAAAAAAATTGATTGGACGACAATCATCAAGCAAAGATTATAATTAAAGAAAAAAAACTGTAAAAATTAAATTAATTCACGGTCAGACAAACATTAAGCTAGTCTGAAACATCGATATGCTTCGCGCAGATCCGAGCGTAGAGGAACATTTCGCCAATTCGATTTGCATGTTCTCTAATTAAGGATCTCTCAATTAATGAGAGCCGTCAGGAAAGACGCTCCAAACCGCCCAGAGATTCGGCTAATTACGGCCGGGAGCCCATCTTTCTTCACCGTAATCGTCATTAACGAGGCAAGCGAAACCCCGAACCCGCTTTTCTCCTTGTCTCTCCGACCGCTTACCCCAGCCAGGCAGAGAGAAAATCCAGAGCAGGAGCAGATAATCTTGTTCAGGATTCCGAGCGCGATTCGCGCTTCGTCCGGGAATTTATTCGAAATTAATACGTAGCTCGCGTGTTTAGCGTCGCCCTCCCGCCTCCTCCGCCGCCCCGGCAAGCGTATTCTTCGAGGAGCCTTCGCCCTTTTACTTATAAAGACTCGAGTTACAGATATAGGATACGACGGCGAAGATATATATATATATATATATATAGATGGGTTCGCTAGCAGCAGTGCTCGCGATCAGAATTTCAAGAAGTGGCATGCCCGGAAATTAGGAAGATCCGATATCGCCCGCTAGAATTACAAGTAACCTCATTATTGGAGCCGGCCCGAAGTTTATGCCAGCGGTGTTCACTTTGCGAAAGAAGAAAAATGATGCAGGCGAGAGAGTACCGACGCTGCCGAAGCCGAGATGCTCGGCTACGTGTTTCCCTCGGAGGAAAAAACTAGAATAAATAGAAATTGCGTTTGGATTATGTAAAGCGGATACTCTCCTTTTTGTAATACTCTCGGAAATATTATTTTTCCAGCTCTTCGAGGGATTATACATTATCAACGGTATACGATCTGAGTTTCAAGCAAAAGATTTTTCTTTTTTTTTCAGATGCTTCATTCTATTGTATTGCGTATAAATAAACAAGAACCGATTTAATAATTACAGAAACTTTTTAATAATGATAAACTTCTTTTACAACTTGATTGCAGGCTTCTTTTTAATGAAAAAAATTTGATATGACGAAAGCACTTGTTTATTTATATCCCAAATTCAAATAAAGCTCTATAAAGAAATATCTTTTTCGTAAAAAAGAAGCAAATTATCGTTCGCATCAAGATCCATTAAGCCGTAGGACAAAAATAAAACTTCTACTCTTTTGTGCACCAACACATTTATATACTGAGCGCTAAGTCTTCCTGGCGCCTCCTCGCTCTGCAGTCTGCAGCAGACGATGAAAAACCACTGGACAAAAAATCAACGATATATATCAACATTTTTATGATGTTCCGTCTGGCGCTCATAGCGCACTCTACCTTTTTACGCGTTGAGTACCCCTTTCCGCTTAAATTCAACCATATTTTTCCTTCTCTTTTTTTTTTCGTGCGCAAAGGTACTTTTGTTCACTCCGCTGACACTTGATTTATTCCAGCTAATATTATGTTACTCTCGGCAATGTCGCTTCCTCTCTGAGGTATTAGCACGTGGAAAATTATGATGAACCTAAAAACGATGCTCGTGCTTTTAAACGATTTCAATGAAATTGAATGATTTATACGATTTTACTGTTAATTTTAGACCAGCTTGGCGTTCTCTATCAATAAGCTCTGCGAACTTTCCATTCCTACTACTGCTTTCAATTCTATACTGAAGTACTGAATTCAATTTATATAACTAGTCCAGTTAAATAACATGTGCAGGAATGTTTTACTAATAGACAAAAAACTCTCAATTAATTAATCCCTACCTCTAGATTTTTACGTATAAATGATCTGCAACAAACAAGATACGGTAACTGACAATATTTGAAAAAAAGTAATGTATAGTTCAGATGGTAAGGTTCTTACCTCCTAAGAAAAAAATAGAGCAGATCGTAGATTCGAATCCCCGAACGCTTAATTATTAATCCATTTTAGCAAGAATCGCGAATGCAACCACATGAGAAAAAAGAGGAGTGATTATTCAGACTCTTAGGTCCCGAGTCTCTAAACTCTATTGATCGAAACGAGCACCACTGTGCTGAACACAAATAATTTATTTACCAAACATTGATTATACATACTGAGAAACCAAGGTTTGTAAAATTTACAAAAATATTTGTAAAAATTACGAACCTAGTTGGTAAAGCGATCACAGACTACGAGAATGAAAATTTTTACCAATTAGACTGGCAAAAATTACATAAGCTAGTTGTTAAAAATTACAAGCCATAATCGTAAAAGTTACAAACCAAAATAGCAAAAATTACAAATCTAGTTGGTAAAAATTTTCATTTTCGTAGTCTGTGATTGCTTTACCAACTAGGTTCGTAATTTTTACAAATATTTTTGTAAATTCTACAAACTTTGGCTTCTCAATGTACGGTTAGTGAGGTTAATCCGTCGTAAATTTTGACTGTTGCTAAAATAAAAGTGACTTAAATAGAGAGCAGTTTTGAAGATTAGTATTGAAAGATATAAAATCTAAACATTACCTTATATTTTCTGATTATAAGCTTTGGACACATTATGAAATGGGCAAATGCAGAATTTGCCATTACTTTCAAAATTTGAACTAAAGATAATAAAAAAAGTGAATTTAATTATAAGATATCTTTTTACTATTCAGTGCCATTTAATCTTTATTAATAAGAAATATTATCTTGCAAAAGTATTCATAAATCATTATAATTCCAATTTCAATATTGCAATAAGACTATGATAGTAAAGTAATTTATTAGCTTGGAGCATCCAGTAATGCAATTAATCACTTGCTCACTAATTACACAGGAGTAAAAAGCCAGCACATCCCACTACAGAATGCTCAATCTTGAAAAAAAGTGACAATCTCCTTCGACTGACTCGATTAAATCATCGTGCTTCGTTATCAACAAAATTGTACCTCACAACAAAAGAGTTCAGGGCAAATTGCTAATGAAAAATCGAGGCTCTCCGCGGAGAGACGCAGACAAAGCGACCGAACCATTGAAATCCAACGAATGCTAATTCCAACTTGTAACAAATAGCGCGAGTGCTCGAGCTCGGCGGAAAAAGCGAACGGGGAGAAGGAGCGAGCAGCAAGCTGCCATGAAAGCGCGCCTCGAGCTCGTACGCAGGACAATTAATTACTCTCTTCGTAAAACCACGCCGAGATAGCGACGATTTGTCTTCATTGGCGACGCGACTTATCGCGGTACAGGGAGAAACAGAGCTAGTGGGAGAAAGCACGAGAATCGATGCCTGCCCGCGAAAGCTGAAGGCAGATTACGGACGAGAACGAGGTAGAAAATTTTAGATTTGGCAGTGACTGAAAGCGATGACGGAGAAAACCGTCAGATTGATAAATCGGATAACAAAGGATGTTAAGTAACCTATGATACGGATTTGTCTGCTTACACTATATGAATAATTTTTTACATTACATTATATCACCTCCGATGTGAATAGAAAAATATATTTGATATGAATCAAACAAATTTATACCATCAAAAAGGGTGCTGGCATTATGATATTCATTAATCTATATTTTCCAAACCGCCTAAATTTGGTAAAATTTAGAACACGAAGAATCTATATTCCCCAGTATTATATATTATTTATATTTAGTACATGAATTAGATAGTAACACAAAAAAAAAATAAATACAACTTTCCACACTGGCCAATCACGTCATCTATCACTTGTTTTACATATGGCCCCTCGTCATCCATCTTTTTTTGTTTTTTTTTTTTTTTGCAGCTTTACCATTCAACCTCGCCCGTCGAAGCTTTATGCTTTAGGACAGTATAATAAGCCTCGATCGTTTTATTTAATACCCGAGGCATTAGTTACTATATAGTAATAAGCTACTAAAGGGAGATATTTTTTCTTTTTACTGTCTAACTGTTTTATCACTCAGGGAGTCGACATGCGATATTTCTAAAAATGTTTGCCTCCCAGTACGTTGTGTATATCCCATTGCAACGTTTAAGCTACTTTACAAGTTTCAACAGAGCTTTGTGGTAATGTTACATATTGAATTCTATAGGAAGTGCTTTCAAGTTTCAAAATATCAATTGAATTTTAATGTGTTTAATAACAAAATCTCTCCAATTTTTATGACTTGAAACTTATGTTAGGTAACTCAATAAAATTTATTGTTAAGATTTTAATTTAAGATTGACTTCGAATTTATCTTTATATTATTACAATCAGACCCCCTATATGCTTTCGTATATTTATATAATTTCTTTGAGTAAACAATAGAGAGTTTGTACATTATTGTAGCACCATTCTTTACGCACAAAAAGCCGCTCTGAGAGGTGGGAAGAATAACAATGAAGATCTCTCATCAATCCTCGAGTTGACATTCCGGATGAGAAACTACCATCCTGATCTCAAACAATTTAACAACCCTTGATTTTTAGTTTACACCCGATTACGACTTTAAGGTACTTGTCGGAATATGTGTTTTTCTTAATATAACGTATTAGATAAAAAAATTTATACGTTATACAAATCATTTCATTTTAACGAAACATATAATATTAGTCTCTAAAATAAATGTTTGAAGATTTTATATCTAATAGATGATGCATATGTATTTTAGATCGATAAAGCTTATCAAAAAGCGACTTTGAAGATGCTCAATTAGGTTAATGAGAAAGCGTTCTTAAATTTAATCATAGTTTGTTGTTAATTACATTATAATGTGTAATTATGAACTCATAATAGCTCGATATTAATTATAGTAAATGCATATTTGTTTGCTAATAAAATATCAATATATTTTAGAACATGAGACAATTCAATCATCGGATAAATTTTGATCATCGAAGAAAGAATTCAAGAATTAATCAAATAGGGAGTACAGTCACAATTATAGATGTGAGGAGAGATTTTGGAATCGCCGAAGAGAAATCGAAGACGACGACGAGAAGAAACGGAAAAAAACGAGAACTAAGAGGTAAAGAACATAAGGCGTAGCGAGGCCGTAAAGTTACACGTCTCGAGTTTTTTCTCGGATTCCTCGGGGGATCTCGAGTCCGGTCTGGAAAACAACGGTCTGGAAGAAGTGGAGCTCGGGATTTCTACAGTCGCACATTCGCCGCTCTCTACCCTTTTTATTTTTTCGCTCTTTTCGTCCCACTTCGTTCCATTCCTTCTTCTGGATTTCCGCTCTTCCACCGCACTACGACGGGCAAAAACAAAAGTGGAAAATACTTGCGGCCAAAAAGAAAGATGAAGAAGATCCCGCGGTAATATTCAGATCCGGAATTCGGCGAATGTAACTCGAAAAATGCCGGGCGAACAACGGCAGAGGACTTGGAGTACATAGGGTAAATCTGATTGAGGACAAGATTAAATCTGTGAGAAAGGGGTGCATACCGTTCAATGGTTTCGCTCACCGAATGAGAGGTTCGGACAAATTTTTCGATCATCGGTCAGCAATGCGTCATATAAGAAACTCTTTTTGAAAATAGGTAAATAGTTTTTATTCTCGAATTATGAAAATTATTTAAAATGTAATTTTAAGTATTACGAATAATTCTACAAACAAATCATTGGAATTTAAAAAAATTATTTTACATTTTGATTGGACTTGCTTAATCTAATAATTGTTATTTAATGAAATATTTGCTTTTGCTACTTAACATCAAATAAATGAATATCAAAGTAAAAAATGTATTGTGGGGAAAACATTTTTTCATAATATGTGTGAATAAATTATATAATATTTATTTTTGCAGATTTTTGTTCGTGCATCATGATATAATATTTTATAAGTAATAAACTTATTACTTGTATTGTGAGCCTTCAAAGTTGTTATTTAATTAAAAATCGTTGATACTATCTTCCAAGACAAAAAGGATTCAAATTTGTTCAAGAGTCCTCTTAAACAGTCTTGACGATACCGCAACTCCAGAATTCTCTGCCTCAAAGCTTTCCTAACGAGATCGATGCAACGGGGTCAGCGATCTGCTATGCACACCCAAACGATAAGAAAAAGAAGGAGGAAAAAAATAAAAGAACCTTTAAAGAGAACCGAGTAGAAGGACGCTGCTGCTCTCACCTCATCGAAACCAAAATTTGCTTACCGATGTAAAGGCGCACACGGAGAAAAGAGAAATAAAGAGGAAGGTGGAGAATCCAGGGGAGAACGGTATCGTCGTCAGCGTTGGTGGGATGAAAAAAAATAAAGACGGAAATAAGGAGGGAGGAAGGAGAGGAAGAAAAAAAAGCCTTCTCCTTTCCCTAGAATACGAGGCAGCGAAACGAGACGGACAGAAAAGAGTCGACAACAACGATGCCGAGGAAAATAAAAAGAAATTGTCATCGCCTGGATGGATGCTGCAAAGAGCGAAGGAGAAAGAAAGATGAAAAGATGGCTGCTTTCTTTTTCTTCCGTCTTCGTTCCGCCTCGCTGCCTTTTGTTTTTATACCCATCCTTTGTTTTTACGCTAACTTTCCACGCTGAATTTTTCTTGAATGTCATAGTGTTCAGAGGGCGGTATCGACGTTATGCGCGTCGATGGACATAACAGCACATACGAAAAAAGTCGTTAGTCCAGTCATTTACCCGGCCTTTTTCTCTTGGCTTTACTTTATTCTTCTACCTTTTCAGTAAAAAGAGTCGGCGCGCTTTCAGGATCGTTCATGTTACTTTACAAGCGCAAAATGATAAGACTTTTCAGCACTTTTAACAACGTTCTTGAAAGCCACGCTGATTTTTATGCCGGTTTAATTACTCGCATACTACCTGAAAAGGTATTCCTTTCTTACTCACAACGATGTATTTTAATTTAATGATGAAGAAATTTTTTAAAGGGTCTTTTAATAAAAGATGCTTTTAATAAAAAATGTGATAAATATTAATATTTATCTTCAATGAATAATATTAAATATTTTTAGCAGTTTATATAGTTCTTATTGTAATAAAAGTTATAAAATGAAATACTGTTTCAAAAGGATGGTTAACAAATAATGACTTCCAACTTCATTGGCCAAATCGAAAATTGACAGTGCAAATTTATATGGATTAATTGATAAAGAGAATCTCCAACTGCCACTCGTGTTTCAACATTTTGCTTACTGAATTATGAGCTTATCTCAAAAAATCTAGGGGAAGTTTAATTAAAGTAGCTCGAACCTTAATTTGAATTGTTGCATTAAAAAATACTTATTTACTTGAAAGCTTGTTCAATAATTTTTAATTTAGCATACGCACTTAACTTTAGAGTGAATAAAAACTTTTTAACGGAAGCATACATTTTCTAGCTGTAAGCTTTCGATCAATTTGCTTAATTGTAGAGATATTAGATAATGTGTTCGCGCTTATAGCGCTTTAATAGTATATAGATATGAATGTTTTGTTTATGTTTGACTGGAGTGGAGACTCGAGTCTTTCTGAGTGTTCGTTCGGCTAGAGTAGGAGTTAATTTTCGCGCTAAAACCTTCTAAGCTTTCTCAGAGCTATTCCCTGGAAAGAGAATTTAGAAGGAATTGTCTTGTTCTATATTGTGTCAGAGCTGTTTCCCTGTTTTAATTGAGAGTGGCATTTATATTGGTGCGTGGTGTGACTATTCGGATTTATTGTGAGTGGCCATTGCGACAGTCGTGTGCACCGACTGGTCTCTGAGTGTCAGGAAGTCCACCCACGGATAGAGCCCTGGCACTGCACTGGCCACGCACCACCGAGTTCTTAGGACACACGTGGGTGTCCGTTTCCACTCGAACTCCAGTTGAACAACGCTCTGCCGTTTATGAAAAGAGAGCTCTCTTGCGTGCGGTAAATTAAGTATTATTGTTAAGTAATATTAATTCTATCATTCTTTACTCTTAAGTTTGTTCTTTGTTCAGATAAATTTATATTTTTAGAATTAAAGTTTCTTTCGGGCAACAGGCTTTTCCTCCACTTACGACTGGAGTTTTTTATTGCCGTTAGCCTTGAAATTTAATATAAATAAGCAATTATCTTAGAGTCAGTAACATCGGATCACTTTAATTATTTCAGCTTCTCATGATTCCTCATCCACTTCCTCACCCACTCACGTTACTCAATAATAATTTGTAATTTATGTGAAGCAAACTAACATAATATTGGTAGATATTTCAAAATTATACGACTCGAAAGCCAGACATTTTTCTCGTCAGTTACTTGGACAAAAATATATTTAAAAAGCACATCTACTATAGTTAGGCTTCGCTAGGCAGAAAAAGATAAAGAATAAAAATGATGATACTCACGGAGAGTGAGATTGGCAGGCTTGACGATCTTGGGACAGGCGCGAAACAGGCCGAGCTTGAATTTAACGCTGACTAAATTGGTGAGGTGATGAGGCACATGGGGAAGTCGCTCCTCGGTGTGGAGCCAAGCTGGGCCGAGCAGGGCCGCCGTCAGAGCTGCCAGAGCTGCCATGCCGCACAGCAGGCCGCATCTCGTCATCCTCGTGCCACCGCGGCCCTCGTCCTCGCCCCCGGTGCAGCACATCTTCCTCTATCTCTTGCGCTCCTTTCGAATACCTCTTTTCGCTCTGTCTCTCTCTATTATATATATATCTCTCTCTATCTCTCTCTCTCTCTCTCACTCTCTCGTGTCCTTTTGAATGTGCGAGCTGCCACAGCGCGCCTTTCCTTCAAAGTCCCGGCATCGTTGGGGCGCTTTTTCTCTCGTTCCTCTCGGGCGCGAAATCTCGTCACGTTTGGCTGCAACGGCAGCCTCGGCTTCTCGCCGAGGAGATCGGACCGGGCTTCCTCTTCATCCTCGAGGATTTCTCGGACGTGGCCGAAGACCTGCAACGGGTAATTTGCCGGGAATTCACCTGAATTCACGCATTGCTGCGAATCGGCACGTGCTTTCTTTAGCTTACGTGGGAGAGAGAGAGAGAGAGAGAGAGAGACAGAATGTCTGCGCATAGATTTCTCTCTCGCTCTACGTGGAGCGATACTGCCAGACTCGATAACTCCACCCAGTTAACTCGCTTATCGCATTCCTACTTACCGTCGGATTACGCTTCCGAAGACGAGTGTGCGTAATGCTTGCATACGTGTGAGGCTTTTGTGAGATACGGGCAGCAAATCTTGTACCTTTGAGTTATTACGCAATTTATTTTTGTACGGGAAAAGTATCAAAAGCTTTCATTACCGCGCAATTATTTACTTTTAATTCATAATAAATCGAGTAGTTGAATATTATTTTTATTCCCCTTTCTAGTCTGAAATAAAATTAATTTTAATTTATTATTATTTAAGTGCTTTCGTTTCAAGAGTGATAATTACAGTATACGTTAATTTTGAATGATTTATATTATTTGAAATAATAAATTATCTTATAATTGTAATTTAAGTTGTAATAAGCGCAGAAGAATATTTTGTTAATTAATGCTTTTATATATTACATATATAATTTGTCTTTAATTTAATAAGATATGTTATCGGCGATATTTCATTATTTATTTAATTAGTTCAATTAAATTTTTTTCTCAGTATACCTAAGTATTTAAGTACGTTAATAATCACTGTAATAATGAACAGTTAATAATAATGGTATAGGTTAATTTTAAATAATTACCTTAAAATTAAAATTTAAGTAGTAAAAAACACAATTAGTGCGCAATTAATGCTTTTATATTACAGTGGTATAAAATTTTAACTGGACAGATTGTTTATCCTTTTGAGTCAAAGAAATAAAAACTCACGAACTGCTGAACTAAATAAAAACTTGAAGAGCTGGAAAAGTGAAATGTTACGAATGATCGTCACTGCACACGAGCAAAGGCTCAAAATCTTTGGAGTGTATAGCAGCCGGCAGTAACCAGGAGAAAATAAAAACCAAGAAACTTGTAAAAACGTCGTAAAAATGCGCATTTACGGAACCGTGTGTAGCCTATATGCACTTTAAATCGTGCGTTTTCTTTAAAACCCCTTGAGTACAGCTTTGACCGTATTATTGATTTTCGGATCTTACGATTGAAAAGATTGTAAGTTATTGGTTGTCTAGTTTTTCAAGAGATCGTAATTGCTAACTGTAGAGATAGAATATTGTTTCCAGTTACCGATTCTTCAATTTCAAAATAAACCGTTTTATTAAAAAAATTAAACTTATGTACAGCAACCAATAAAGAAACTTTACAGAAAAAAATAAGAAAAAAGCAGTAACCGTTTGTTGCCTTTTGAGCGAGCAACGGCACGTGAAACTTTCGCGTTTTCGCGTAACTTGTAGAAATTAAAAAACTCCCAAAAACTATCGTGCCGCAATGCCTCTCGCTTAACGAGACCGTTTACAGTCGGGAAAAAACAGTTAGCAGCGACGACTGAAAGCTGCAAGCCCGAGATCGCAAAAAGTTTCGCTTTGGACAACGGCTTCGAGCTTTGTCCTGTGACCCCTCGGCTTGTTGCCGAGAGGGCAGCCTCAAAAGGATGCACAGGAAAACGACGTTCACATTTTTTGCTTCGAGAAATTTTACCCCGCTCCCGACGAACGAACGGACTTTTCGAACGGCGAAACTTTGGACTCTGATCAGAGAAATTTCGAACCGTAGCGATGTTTTTCGTTTATTGGATTTCCTGTGTGCCTGGTGCAATCTAGCTGTGCAATAATTGTCTGTCAAAATTGGATATTTAAAAGCATTTCTTAACGTTATAATTATTAGCCTAAAAACTGTCGAAAATACCCTGGTAGAAAATTAACCGAAGCCTTTTTTATTGGCTAAAATTGATACCTAAATTAAATAAAAACCATTGGAAAATCATTTCAAAAGATAAAATATCACTGAAACATTCATGATAATGACAAAAAATAATAGCAATTTGTCGTTTTCAAATACAAAACAAGCTAAGAGTTGGCCAAAAATTGCTTAAAGTTTCTACCAGGGTACTTGAATTATTTAATTATTAATTATTGGATTATTTTATTTATTTATAATTTTAAGCTTTTAGCAATTGAAAACAGAGGCACCGATTAATTCAACGCGACAGATTCAATTTTCTTTGTTATCCCAACAAACATAAGCGCAGAAGAAAAAAAAAGTAGAAAACAAACCGAAATTAGCGTTATTATTATTTCGAACGAGCAGCGCTTGAACCAGCTAAAAGACGATAAAAAAACATGAAAGCCTCCCCTAGGAGTCTCCTCTCGGCTCTCGCAAACAACCAAACGAACGAATGAAGAAAAAAAAAGAGAAGAAAGAAAGCGAGAGCGGAAAAAGAAAGGCCGAAAGAAAGAGGAGCGCAAAAAATTCGCCTCGCAATTTCTCCTGTAAATCCTGCCTTAACTGCCTCGAGATTCGCTTTATCCGTGGCTCGGCGCGACGATAGCGGCAATCGGAATTAATTTCTTCGAGTGTGCGAGTGCCGGGGCGCAAAGGTTTTAATGCTTTTTCCCACATAACTAAAAATCCATTAAAGGTTCGTGCTTGGCTTCCGAGTGCCGCCCCGAAGAATTACGTCCCTTTTTCGCCGACTCTCATTTTTATCCCTTACGCTTTCCGCCGTCCCTTATATTATATAGATGTGCGCCTAGGTGAGGCAGCGACACTTTTCGCCGAGGAAAATGTCGACTGACGGGCCTGTCTATCCGCTTCGCATAATGTACGCTGTAGGCGTGTATTTATCCTTTCTGTGTTCGCTTTTCAGTTTATTCTTTTTAGCCCCTGCTTGCCGTTTGGTTTATTTCTGCCCGCGCATTTGGGAATAAATTTTCTACATTTTTGCCTTTCTCATATTTTACGATGCGTAAAGATGCGACGAGAAGCTGAGAGCGCGTCAGCCCTTATCATATATAACAAATTTCGGACTTATTATAACAAGAAAATTAGCTGCTACTAAGAACGTTCTCCGATTGGGAAGCGTTGCTTTTAATTTTATTATTTTGCGAGCTTTACAATTTGTAACCGAGGTATTTAGAAAAAAATGGGCTATTTTGAATATTTTTTGAAGACACAATAAACTACTAAAAATTATTAATATTAAAAATTAATTGAAATAAAAATAGAAACAGTGCAACAAAGTTTAAAAAATTTACTTTAAGTAAATAATTAAGTTGAAAATATTATTGGTACATGTTAAGAATTAGTATTAATAAAAAATCATTGCGTAAAATTTTAAAAAGTTTATTTGAATAAAAGAAGTAGATGTATATTATAGATACTATACTTCTCAAGAAAGTTTAAGGTATCAATAGTACTCGAATTGAAGCTTTAATTAACAGAAACCGAGAAATAAGTAAACAAGAATTAAAACAAGTAGACAATGGAACCAACTTGTATCCCAGAATCCCTTAGAGCAATGAAATACCGGACTTGGCTACCAAAGTACTAAATGCAAACAGCATTTTTATTGCAAGCCTGCGCCGAATGTTAATTCGCTTTATGACTCGAAGAGAAACGAAAAGTTTAAACTAAGGACGATTAAAATATTAATGCTTTCTTGACTTGAAAAAATGTAATTGCCTTCAATTTCTTAATTTTATTTTTTACAACTTCAGATGTTATGCGTATAAAATGACAAAACAATTACATTATTGCTCAGTTGAATGTAAAAGCTCTTTACAACACACTCGCGTGTAAAATACGGAGTATATTTTGCAAAAACTGATAAATTTATTAAGCAATAACTGGAATTAATATTTTATGCCGCTAATAGCACAATAAATATGGAATGACAGTGCATTGCAAATTTTGTTTATTAAACAGTTATAAATGCAAGATTCGCCCTAACTGATGCTGACTGCGTAGGTGCAGATAAGCGAGTTAACCGGTGTCGAAAATCCGCTTACCAATTGGTTAAACAGAAGTTTCTTCAACCCTTCTTTTTGTCCCTTAAAGCTCTTCCGATAACCACACCGATTCTCTACTTCCAGACGAAATCTCGAACAATCGATTCAATAAATTACACAGCGAATAACAGGTGAAAAAAAAGTTGACAAACAAATAAACTGGTAATCGACGCACGTGTTCACCGGCAGTCGAGGGAGAATCGCAAAGCCAACTGTGCGTTTTTGCGGCGGGAGCCGGAGGCTTACTGAATTCTACGCTCCGCTCGGTTTCTCGCTCTCCGCCTTTCATCCCTTCCCCGGCAAAAGTGCCGCTGCCGCCGCCACCGCCGCCGCCGCCGAAGTGATTCCGGCGCTTCGAGGACCGCGCAACCTCCCTCCACCCCCGCGGCCGGCGCGATTCTATCTCACTCGCGCTCTCAGACCCGCGCACGTGCGCACGCGCTCATTTCGGGCCGGGCGCAGGGAATCGTAGAGTGTCCGAATTTCCGAGCTTTCTCGGCTAAAGTTATGTATTTTATGAGATACAGAAGGATAACATTAAACGCTTTATAACTTCGGGAATTTCTAATATAGTTTTAGAAACAATTTCTGTCCTGACGTTCAAGCTCTACGACATGTTTTAATTGCAACGTAGAAATTGAAACAAACGAAAATTCATCGTTATACTTCAAATCCGTTTATACCACTCTAACTTCAAAATCACGAATTCGACATGATTTTTCGATTCTCGTGGTATAAAGTAAAGTTCGATAGTAGCGTGTAAGTTGAGTTTTACCTCGTTCGACTTTCCTACCTCGCTTCGCGCGGCTGGAAACTGCCTCGCAGGGTAAAATAATCAACTTACACATTCGTGTTGAAATGTACTATTTTTTTAACGATTTGTTAATCAAACTCTTTTCTTAAAATTCTCCGTTTGTATTGCTAAAGTTAAATACCAAATAATTATTTAATAATATTTCATGAATGTTAAAAAGTAAGAATTACACAGATGAACTTTGCAAATTTAAAAATAGTTCTTAATTTTCTGTTAACCCAATAAAATATTTCGGATATCACTCAGTTACCGTCGTTCCTTATCTATTTTGTTTTTATTATGCTTTTTTAAAAAATGATCACTCTTCGGCTAAAATTAACGGCAGCAGGAAATTTAAGGACCCGCATTTTCCTCTTAATACCTCCTTCAGTTAATACAGTTAGTTCTTTACTTAATAGACGCGAATTGAACTTAACTTGTACTTTACGGCTGCCACCGAGGAAGGACGACTTTCTTTGTACCTAAGACGTGTCTTGTATGCGCGCTGCAGCTGCTGCGCCTAATTAATTCACTCTTCCCTCGACTCTGCCTCATTTTATTTATTCATTAATTCACTTTTTTCGCGTGTCGAGCTTCATTAGAATGCGCTAACGCGTGAATAATGAAATTTTTGTTAATAAGCCGTTGGAATTTTAGAATCAAATTGTAATTACCAATGCCTTGCAAAAATACGAGAAATAAAGACATAACGAGTCGTTAAATTCTCATGCTCATTTCTTATTCTAATACCTAAAAATTAATTTCTGTATTTCACCCTAGTAATCCCTCAAAGGGAGATGGGAAAAATACGTTTTTCCCATACAAAAGTCAATTAATTAGAAAAAATGTTTTTGGGCTTGAAAGCTTCCTCCTAACCGAACTAAATAAGCTTTGTCCAATCGGAAGCGGTCAAAGCGTTCTCGAGCGTTCTCGATGCGCTCGCCCATCTGCAATAAAAAAATATTTCCAATATTGCGGAATTTTAGCACCGAAAGTTTTTTGCATTTTTTGTTTAAAAAATTTGTTTTACATACCAAAGCTTCCTAAAGAAGTGAAAGCAAAATAATAGTTTAGAATGATTTTCAAAAAAAATGATCATCCGCAAAAGGCCGATATGCGCGCGGCGTACGCGTGGACTGCATTATTATGTCATAACGGCAATTACAGGGCAGGAGGGAGACTGCATTTTCAAAGCCCATCGCAGGAAATTCGCTGAACGCGTAAACGCATAAAGCACCGGGCGGAGTGCAGCGCGGCGGCCGGGCTATTTCAATTTTTGGGAAGCAGATACGAGAGAACGGCTGGCTCCATGGCGGTGCGTTAGGGGTTTAATAAGTGCGATTTACGGCACTTCGCGCTTCCGCACGCCCTGCCGGAAATTGCATTTTATTCGAGGATCTGCCGCCCCGGGCTCGATAAGCGAACCGTTTTTGTGTGCTGCATTTTTTTTTTTGTTATTTAAGCGCGGAAAAAACAGCGGCCTTTTTTTTATCTTTTTGATAAACTATAACGGCATATTTTGAATCTTCCTCGTCCGTTTTTGTTCTCAAAGAATAAGCGCGAATCGATGAATATCAAATTCCCATGTATTTTTATCGTTAATTTCGATTTTCGTTTAAGAAATACAGGGTGAAATTCTTAATTAATTCGTTTGAATTTCTTTTAAAATTAATGAATTACTTGATGAATTTTTAATAAAGGTCCTTTGTGAAATTAATAAATTACACGTCAAAGTATTCGGCTAGTTATTACCCATTATTATGAAAATACTTTGAAATCTCTTCCTCATTTTCTTTTAATTACCAAATATTAAACTGATACTTCGAACATTGAAAAATTTCCCTCTGTATTAATATCTAAAGTGAAACCCTTTGCAACTCTTGTCAAATTCCTTGGAACTGTTGTATACTTCCAAAACTGTAAAATCAATTTCCCTAATTTTGGCAGCCTGACCTTAAAGAGTCAAAGAAAATCAAGAAGCAGGTCGAGCATTTACCGGTCGCAGCTTTAATCGGGCAAGCCAATACCAGCGAGCACAATATCGGTGAGAAGTCCAGTCGAAATATAGGTGTATACTTTACGGGGGCTACTCCCTCGCGATAACGGATCGTATCGCTTGTGTACGTGACTCGTTCGCTCGACCGAGTGCAGGAGTGGCTCTTACATTAACGGTGCCGCGGGCGCACGCGGCACCAGCTGTGCTCTGCGAAATTTTACGCGCCAACTTTGGCAAGCGCTATATGCCACTCTAACTCTCTCCCTCTCTCCCTTTCTCCCTCTATGCACCAACTACTCGACCAAAGTATGCGAGGTATACGTAAAGCCAATTCTTGTTACGTTCGCTCATCCAGCCTTTTATCGCCACGGGTAAGTGACCTTAAAATGCGCGTCCGTCTGTTGGGACTAATGCTGTCTATGACGGCTTTTCAATTATGCGTTTCACTCCGGCAAGAAATTTTTTTTATTAACACGTCCTTCACCATTACAGAATTTTCTATTCCTTTTTTTACTCTTGCACGTTACAAAGTTGTTTTTATATACTAAAAAATAACGAACGAAAAAGTTGTATACTTATTATACATTGATTATTTTAAGGGGCCATATACAGTCAGAAATTTTGAAAAATGAATTTTTCCATTTTTTGACCTATTGGACATCGCTTGAGTAGCCGAGGGCTTGCTTTATGGACCTGGAATCGACGATTCAATGTGAGTTAAAAAAAAAAATTCTCTCGAGGTTTTATTGATATCGAAAACTTTAAACGCGTTTATCTCAAAACCACATTTTCGAAGTCGGATTTTTTTTTCAATAATTAGAACTCGTTAAAAAAACCGTTGCCAATTAATGGGCACTTAGCTTCCTCCTAACTATTATTATTATTATTATTATTACTTATATAATAATAATAATAATTATTATTATTATTATTTTTTACTATTATTATTTTATTTTTATATGTTAATTTTAGAATTTAATGAACAGCAAACAAAATTTGGAATATTTAAATTCAGTCATTTTTATACAAAATAATTAAAGAAAAATTCTATTTTTTGCCCTCCTGACTGGATATGCCTCCTTAAGTCTAATCCAATTAAAATAATTATCAGTTATAGTTAACCAAATGTTAAAATGTTGTACGTTTAAACGTAAAAGGCTTGTATTTGCCCTAGCGAATTCATATCACTGTTGGCTTAAGGTGGGCAGGGTTACAGACTTGGATTCGGCTGGATTTTGGTTTCCCGTAAATCGATCTACAGACCCACGCGTAGCCTGCATAATGATTGCCCGCAGCGTGTCTGTAAAATCGACGACCATTAATTATACCGGACAACGATCCACGCTCTTTCGTTTGCCTTCCTGTTGAGTGCGTAACGCAATCCCATCTCAACGCGTGCGTGGCACCGTACATTTGTGCACTAATACATACACTGAATGTATCATGATAATTAAACAGCTTTTTTTAGGACTGATAATGTAATTTTTTAATATTAACATAAGCGATAAAGAAAATGAACTTTCAATAAAAATCTAAATTAATTGATTAATTAATTAATCGTAGATGAAAAAAAAATTGAAATTATAAGTGGTATTTGTACTATAGAAAATATCCGATAAAAAAGTCAAAGTTACCGAAGCGCAATCACTGAAAGGGAATAGGTACATCGAGTTCGGAGGACCGAACATTCGCGAAAAACCGAGTTTGTCTATTAAAAGTCACTGATGGGACTGTAATGCGTCCGTATTCAACAACAATAATTTTGAGAATTTAATAAGCTGCTTGTGCAGTAGCCCATAAGTGAGAGGCTTTTATCGCAAAGCTTTATTGTAACAATATAATTCACTGCTTATAAGCATTATATTTTAATTCATGTTTGTGTCAACTAAGAATTAATTTTATTCTCAATATATTTACCTTGCGAATTGTACTTTGTTGATTTACTGAGCATTATAGCTACGAAAACACTTTTTCGATACATAAACGTGAAATTAATACGAAACAAAACCACTCTAAAATAAAAGATAATGAATATGTGCACGAATATGTCTTTTTGAGCAGTTAGTCAAACATTTGATTTAAAACCTTTTAAAATGTTTTCCAGCTCATCTCTTATCCGTTCATCAATCTTTCTTGATACTGTTGCGCTTTAAAATTCTGCGTGCCTTTTCCTGCGTTTCCTTCTCTTTTTCTGCTATTATACGTTCTGCTACACACGCTTCACATCAGAATTTAGAAAAGCTATTGCGAGAGAAATAGACAGAGAAGTGAGCCCGAGCACGATATATATCCAGACGATCTAATGAAAGCAAGCGGAAAAGTTAAACCCTATTATAGACACCCTGTTATATACAGGAGGTTTCGTTCTAACGCTCTCTCTAAAGCGTTTCCTATCTCTCTTCAGAAGTGCTTTGTAATCTAGACTGATAACAATTAGACTGTATGCCTAGGATATACACGCTTTTACGAGCTTTAATCATGAGTTTACATTGCGTTTTTAGATTTAATTGCAATTTAGGTTGATTGTATCGCACACATCAATAACCCGTACAACGGGCCGATATTAAAGTGATATTAAATGTAACTAGCGTAAGCAAATTAGCTTTGTTTAGTGAATTCTATGAAAACATTTATTGCAAAATGTTTGGAAAAATACATTTACAATAAAATTATTATCAAATGCATAACACAAATGTTTATTCAACATATCAAAATTTTTCACCTCCTTTAATTTCTATTGCAAACTTTAATTATTTTACCGATACTTCTTAATTGCTCCCCATTCGATCCAATAAAATTTAAAAAAGTTTTTCAGTCAGGTACTCAAGCACGGTTACTTGCTAAGAACTTCTACGTTAACTCAACGTGTAGTCGAAAACATCGAAAAACTCGTTGAAATAACTATTCGGAAAAACTTTCGTCATCACCTAGATCTTTTTACTTCGGAAGTGAAAAAAGCGTATATAACGAAAAAGAAGAAGAGACCGCAAGGAATTTCCGGTATGAAGAAAATGAGAAACTAGATTCGTGTGTAAATGAAATTTTACAAGGCTTTCGCGCGAAACTTCGGAGATCGTAATTAAATCAACCCGTGTCGACAATCTACGACGAAGGTCTGAGAATGGATAGAAAGAAATAGACGAACAAAGCTATTAAGGAAACTGCCAAATGGCAGATCTTTTAGTAAGAGGTGTGGAGGTAAAATAGACGGTCGAAGTGGCGTTAAATACCTGGAGGGCTTGCGTGGCAAATCAGATCCCTAGAGTCAACAAGAGGACAAGTGGAAGAAAAAAAATAAGAAATTCAAGCAACTTATTCTTTGTGATAAATTAGTAAAATACTGCAGTTTAAGACGAAGCAAAAAGTTGTACATTTCGCATAAGTAATCAAAATATGATCAAGATGCACAAAAGCTAAATAAAGCAAGAATTTTAAGGATTAAAAAATTAAAAAGGTAATTTCATAAAATTCTAAAAACTGGCTATTTTAAAAGATCACGTCCATTTACTCTAATTCTCCGTCTTTCTCTCCCTTTTTCTCAGCCGTCTGGTACCTGAAATTCGAAACAGTTGGGTTACAAAAACAAAAAGTCGCATTCTAGCCGGGATGAAATGCACGTACACACAGGTGCACGCGCGTAAAGCAGCACGCGGTCGAGTTGTCTAATTACTCCTCGCGACGCCGCAATATCGCAGGTGTGCGCACATACGCCCCCTTAAAGTCACTCGGGTACAGTTACTTTCTCTATCTGTATGTAACGTTGCCAAATTATTTTAAAATTAAAACTAATTATTGAAGTAGATTTTTTAAGCTTTTAATCCTACGAATTATGTTAGCTAAATTGAAGAAAACCGAGTTTTGCGCACTTAGTTTAAAAACTCTTAAAAATAGAAATAAATTTATGATTTATTTATTCATAGTATTAATCTTTTTGTAGGTTGAACAATAAATGAAATTTGAGAAAGCTAAGTGTTAATATATTTTTTTTTTAAATTCACCCAAAAAATTCAATTTGCTATTCTACATACCGTAATACAGGTTGTGCTACATATAGGGATACAAATTAATAAATGGAATTTATTGATAGATTAGAATAATTTTAATCAAACGTAAAGAGATATAGGATGGGTATTTTCGGTTATTGAACCCAATAGCCATGTTGCGGGTATTACGTACAATTTAGAACAATGACGTAATCACACGCTATAATACCTTAATTGATTTAAATCTCAAGACTGTAGGGAAGCAATTTAACGTATATGTTTATTATGTATAAATCTGTAAAAAGAATTTATATTTTCCTTGAACTGAAACGTTTACAGTAAAATTTTTAAATAGATTTTCAAAATGGCTTTACAAACGATACTTTAAAAATGGAAACAGTATTTCATATATCATCATTGTTTAGAGAGACTTCTGCAAATCTGACATAGCACAGTTCTGTATTTAATCGCAGCAAATTCCATCGTCGTGCGACTTTGATTTATGAGCAAATCATTAGGAGGAGTTCATATGAAAAATTAGCCGAAAATCAATTCAAGTAACCGGAGAAAGCCGATGTCATCTGGTCGTAAATTAATCATCATCATAAGACTAATTTTTACTCGAAAACTGAGTAAAAAGAATCCTCAAAGAAAAATTTAATACTTGCATGTGCTATCTACAATAATATTTTAGTCTTAAAATTTAAAGATGTATTATATTATTATTGAATAATTTAAAATTAATTAATTAAAGTAAACAAATTTTAGAAATTTTACAAGCAAAATATATATACGAATGAGGTTATTGGGTTATATACTGTTTTGTTGTGGCAATATGTTACAGTCAGGGTAAAATTTAGACTCTCTTCGAGTAAATTTTAATCATATTATGAAGAGTACAATGTAATAGTGTTACTTATCAATATTTACACAGAAATATGTATAAATATTGCACGAGATAAAATTTATTCGAAATTAGAGTAAAAATTTGATGTACACGCGAAATAAAATATCATCTAACTATACGAAAACTATAGAGATTAAAATGCACTGTTACCAATTTCCTGGCTTGTATACTTATATTTATTTATTTTCAAATTTCCATGTTTAGATTGTGGACATACTATTATCAACTATAAATTTGTTCTTTTTTGTAATTTAAAGCATATTAAATTTACATTTTGAGAAGTAACAACTTTAGTTTATGATCTTTTAAATAGAATTTAATAAAAATTGTGTTCAAAAGTAAGAAAAATTATAATGCAATAATCTTTTCTTAAACAGTGACGTTTATTTTATTGCATTTACTACTGGTCATACAATAATGCTTTGTAATCTTACATAACTAAAAATGCTGTTACCCTGTACTTGCTGGACCTGGCAGCTACCTGACAAATTAACATAAAAACAAAGAATCAGGTACTTTTATTATAAAAATAATTTTTTTGGATAGGTTATATTTAAAAATGTATACTTAGCTGATATTATATTTTTCTTGATTGAAAGAAGAAAGAATGCCAAGCAACTTCTTTGTTGAAATTATTATAATTATTTAAAACTTGACTACTTTCTTGATGAAGTAGTCGCATGCATGATTACAAAACTGAACAGCTAGTCTATAGCACACAGTGTGCTAACTTTATCAAGGGTCCTCGGTGAGATCGAAACGCCACCATATACAATCAGTTGTTGAGTTTTGTAGTCATCTCGATGACTACTTCAAAACAGTCAATAAATAAATACTCAATAAATATATATTTTTGAATTGTAAAACAATAATTATAACAAAAGAGTATTGGATACAACTTGGCATTCTTTCTTCTTTCAAGGAAGAAAAATATAATATCAGATAATTATATACATTTTTAAATATAACCTATCCAAAAAAATTATTTTCATAATAAAAGTACCTGATTCTTTGTTTTTATATTAATTTGTCAGGTAGCTGTCAGGTTTGCAAGTACAGTGTAACAGCATTTAGTTATGTTAGAGCGCAAAGCATTATTGTATGACCAGAGTGGTAAGTATAATAAAATAAGCGTCACTCTTTAAGATTATTGTGCACTATATGTCTAAGAATTAATAATTACAATTTTAAAGACAATATGTTATTAATAAGTGTATTATTTATATACACATTATTATTAAAGGTACTAAAAATATTTTGTATAATAAATACTTTATGAGAAGTTGTTAATGTTATTTTTAGAAATAACGTTAATTTTCATAAAAAGATTGTGTATACTTGAAGTAACAATTGAAATTTTTTAATTTTAAGACACACATGTATTAATTATAATATATTTTAATATTATGTAGGTAATAGAGGCACTCCAGAGGTTCAGAAACGGAATTTGACTAGACAGCATTAGACCCTGTGGCTGCACATAACATCTCTATCTCTATCGATAAGTCTCTGTAAGTTTCAGGTGAATCCAGAACCCGAAGGTACTGGACTCTCCTTGTTAGTATTACTTATGTACTATGAAATACCTAGGCATTCGCGAAATCCTGAAGTTGCTCGCACCGTCAACTCCCACCGCGTGTATCGAATGATGCGCCGATATTTACTACTTCGAAGGTTACACTAAACTAGCCAAACGTACACAAAGCGGTCCTCTCCTTGCTCCTTGAACACGCTCATTCGTTCGGCCGCCACGTTTTTGTTTTTCCCGATTTCCTGGCTTCACTTGACTAATATACAAATTTTATCGTCCAGTTTAATTGTTTCTATTTTATTTTAATACTTAAGATTTTTATTGAAAGCAAGTAATTTATTTATTCTTTATTTTATTTATTTTCTATCCACTTTCTTTTCTTTCCAATCCGTAACAACAACGCTGATCTACGTGAGATACCGTTCCCTTCATCAAAGGAAATCGAGATTTTCTCATTTCGCCAAGGACTTCTTGATGCCTATTATTTATCTTTACCGCTTTCAATCGTCTATTATTCGCACCGCTTGTGCAGGGGAAAAGAGGGAGAAATACGCGATGTCATCGAGCTACAACAAAAATAAGGTCGTCCCAGTTACAGCGGCGTCACCAGTCGGCAATGAGGGCATGCAATTTCATTATTTTTTCTTCCCTTTCTGCCGTTAAGCCTGTTTGTTGTTTGATAGCAATTTAAATGCACTGTCTTAACAAAAAAAATTCGTTAAATCATTTTTATTCCTAATTTTTTTTCTGTATAAAATCTTGAAGGCAAAGAGGGAAACTTCTAAAATTTGTTCAAACAATCAAGAAATGATAATGCTATTTGTTTATGACCATTTTCATATTTTTATTTTCTCATTTTGCAAATGTATTTCCCTGATCGTTTCTACACTTCGCTCCAAATCTTCTCCTTCCACATCAGTTACGCCGGCAATTCCAATTCTCGGGCGCGTTACGTTTGTAAAACGACAGAATCTCGAGGAAAGCAGCCGCGAATCGATCGAGATTCGATTTGGAAGTTGCTGCCAGAAAAACGAACGCCTCTCTCACTCTTTCTCTCTCAAACTGCGTCGAAATATCATGTCCTCAGTCCGTCGTTTGCGCGCCACGCGCTATTCATCATTCCTCTGGTGAATAGCTACCTACATAGTAAAGCGTGAACGAGACTTCGCGGCAGCTGGGAATAACACATCTTATATAGTGACGGCTGTAATACTCAATTCTTGTGCCAGGCTTAACTTTACGCCGTGCCCTGGAAAATTCAATACTTGCAAACAGAAAAATTGCAAGCTCCATTCTGTCGAAATAATCTGGTTTTTTGCAGTTCACTTATTATTCGTTTTTAATTAAAAATACCGACGAAATAAAAATAATTTAATTTTAGTGTAATTCCGATAACTGTTATAGATACATTAAATATTTTATTTCGCGAAAGAGCAAATAAATTCTTTTAATCAATTAACGCAAAAAAAAAACAGGTATTGGTATTTCTATGTAAAGCTTAAAAAGAATTTCCAAAAAATTTTACCAGATCATAAATATTTTGAATAGTTATAGGACATTTAATTAGTAGAAAAATATTTAACTTTATATTTTATTTATTTACGTTTTAAAAAAAAAAATTGATGTGGAATTTGTTTCGATACTTGTGAAACTATTAAATTTTAATGAACATAAATACTTGAATCAAAATAATGAGGGGAAAAATGGAGTTTTAACTTGCATTATAGTCAACACCTTATAATGATGACACCACGTGGCAGTTTAAGGAGGAAAAGCAGTCAAAGCGCGTGACAAAGAAGATCTTTGCAAACTTATACCCCCGGTACCCTGTAATAATTTTCTCGACTCATTAACAACACCAGGGTTGGATAAAGCACGAGTGAAGGTCCTGGGAACAAGTTCCGCTTTAATATTGGAGAGGTAGTTCATAGACGAGTAGAAACTTGACGAGGTGCGCACCATTTAACAAGCGTTGCCTTTCGCTCCGAGGTTCGTCGGTCACGCAGAATGCAAGGCCATCGCATTTCGTTCTGTCCACAAGGTGCGGGAAAACTTCTTCGATGTAATATTTTAATAACAAAGGGTAGCTAAATTAGAAGATTAAATAAATTTGCTAATATTTTCAATTTATTTTAAAATTTTCATTAACTTTTTGGTTTACATAAACAAAAAATAATTAAAAGCATCGATCTTTGTTATTAAATGAAGGTAACTTTTAATATAAATTATTAAATAGTTTTTGCTAAAGATAATTAATGGATAAATTAAATATTGTAATATATTTCGTTATTGATTTAACTGACGTTTAAAATAACCTTAATTTAAAATTTATGTAAACTTTTAACATAAAAGTATCAAAGTTATTAAACTTTATCACGCATCCGTTAATGCATGCATATTACACATGTATAAAAACAAGCGTGTTACATAATACTTTTATTAATAAGTACTTTTATTTAATCGATTTATATGCCACGTATAGCTGGTTTTATAAATATTTAAATTTACGATAAAGTCAATTCGAAGATTTTGGAAAACTTTTATAATGGATGCGTTTGTTTAAAAAAAAATTATGTGTATTGTTAATGTAACTGTAGCTAGTTATTAAAAACAAACATTTTAAATTATGGCAGAAAATGTAAAAACTTAATAAATAAAGAAGTATTTTATTATTGAGAGTAAATCATCTTTTAGAAAATTTATTTAAGTAACGTATTATGTTAAAATTTTAAAATTTGTCGATTTTTAAGCATCTAATATGAAAAATATTATTTTCAGCAGAAAAGAAAATTATGACTATATCCATCAAAATTTTCTACGGGACGTAAGACAAACAACTTCAAAACTGTCGAACTTTTGCGAAAAAACGTCTTTGGCAAGCGTGCGAAAAAGTATCCAAGCAGCTAGAAGAAGAAGGAGAAAGGCGGAGCAGCCGAAGCTTTGAGAAAATAGAGAGAGAGAGAGAGAGAGAGAGAGAGAGAGAGAGAGAGAGGGACGGAGAAGACAAACAGGAGAAAAGAGAAAAGCCGCGCCGGAAAAGGAGCCGGGCACATCGAGCGTAGGGGTTATAAAAACTAGTAATTCGCATGGGGTCCATAAAAATGTTTATCGCCATCAATAAAAAAGCTCTCGGCCAGAGCACCATTTTCTCTTGCTGCCTCGCCCTCCTTTCTTTCCCAGCCTTTCCCCGACATCCCCTACCCCCTAAAGGTAAAAGAGTGCTCTAATCTTAACGACGTCCCGACCGATAAACTCTCTCAAGCTCCGGTAGAGCTCTGAGCTGCTGCTGGCCTTCGCTAGTTTTAGTTTCGAGAGAAACGAAAGAGAAAAAGACAGAAAGAGAAAGAGCGGAACGAAGTGCACGCCTAGGCATTCAAGACGCTCGCTTTACGGACGAGCCCCACCGATTTTGTACGAGAATTTTCCATGCTTTGTGGATAATATAAATCCTATCCGGCTGGATTTTTCTTAATTGATCGGTTTTACGGAGGATTGAGCTCGCTTTCACTATTCACTATTTCCATATAGAAGCTAGCAAAGAAGCTCCAGAGTACCGCAGCAATAAATTGGCTGTTAATAAATAAAATAGTTTGAACAAAATTTTAAAAAACCGTTTTATTTTATTTTCATAAAGGTGATTCAAATTATTTTTGATAATTCAAAGAAGTCACTGCGTTATACACTTTTAAAGACGTAATGTGGTCCTAATAATTTCTTTTTCTGGTAATAATACATAGCACATAATAAATAGTTGGCAATCAATTTTAAACTTCTAGAAGCTCGTCAATAAAAAAAATTATTCAAGAAATTGCAAATTAGAAATTTCCTTGATACGCTTCAACTACTTAAGAAGAAACTAACAAGGTCCTATTAAAAGTTGTTCTTTAATGCGATTTCTTCCAAGTACATTAAACTTTATAAATTCCTGAAATCGTAGATTCCCCTGTTGCACGATCGCTCCTGAATCCCCCGAAACGAGAAAAAAAAGATGGAAAAGCAGGGAGCGAAAAAGGGAGACACCGATTTTTATCGGACGCGATTTGAGACGCTTCTTGTCCTCTTCGCTCTTCATCCCCTTACAGCACCTTACGTACATTCGACTTTTGGCACTGAGTTATTACCTGCGAACTCGGTAAAAATTTGAACAGCACCGTCTTCTCTTTTTCCCTCGTTTGAGCAGCTGGAAAGGAAGTTAGTGAAGCTCGGCTTCTGTCGCCTGCTGAGCTAAAGCTAGTTACTACAGGCAGTGGAAAAAGTTCTTTTCAACTAAGAGATATATTTTTCTTTTGTAGCTATAGACTGTTTCAACAAGCACGGAGCGACCCTCTCCTTACTCCTTGCGGACATGTTGGCCAAGTTCGAAACTTCATTTTTTCCGTAAACCACAATTATAAGATTAAATGATAATTTACTAATGACTATTTTGCATGAACACGCATTTTACGCGCAGTCAAAGTATAAATTAGTTTCGAACCTAAAAATAATGCCAAAGATTTTAAACTTTTTAAAAGAAGATTTTAAACTTCATATAATCCTTATTTTGAATTGTATACTACAATTTTATTGATAAAAATTTACTTTAAAATACAATTTTGCCCGTGAAAATAAATTTTGCGTTTGGCTAACTATATTGAAACTATGCTACTAACAAATTGTAAACTCAATTTATCTTTTAAGCAATAAACTTCAGTTTCCTCCGTAAGGGAAATAGGAGGATATTAAAATTTTCTCATTTACGTTTTCCTTAAGTTTGCTTTGAAGTCCAGAAAATGCAATAAACCGTTAGCATTTATTTAAAGAGCAAAATATTTGATTTAAATTAAGAGAAACGCTTTTAACACGATTCATGACCAAGTAATCGCAACATTTCATTGCTGGTAGGATGAAAAAATGACGGCAATAATTTCGCCCAGCAAGTAATATCAAATTCCATCATCAGATAAAAAATTTTATTGAAAACAATCGGTACCTCACTTGGCATTGCGCAATTTAAATCTCCCTTGCTTTTCAGAGCGCTTTTCCCGCAGCTGTATACGCATAGTCGACTATGCACATTGTATCGCGTACTTTCTGTTATTCTGATGCATTTTTTACGTCAGCATAAACTCCCCTTCTGCCTTTCTCCTACAAGGCAACAATACAAAGAGAGATACTTATGGAATATTAAAAACTGCTAAAAGTATCCGAGTATCTCGCTCTCGTCCCCCTTTCAACATAAATGGTTATGTATACGAGCTTGCAGTGAACGTATATCCCCTCGCATATCTGCATAAACATGTACACACAAATCTCTGACACAAACGATGAAGAAAAATACGTGATGAACGTAAACGCTGCGAAAAGCGGGTCGTAAACAATTCTCCTCTCGAAAATCATGGTTCATATTTAATTCGAAAATAAACTCAAAGTAAATCGATAATAATGAAAATCGATCTGCCCGAGTACGAAAAAAATTGATGTAGGTAAAAATAATTCCGAGAGCTTTTATCATTGTGTTTAAGCGGCTTGGTCTGATGAGAGGCAGATCGGATGACAAGCTCCCGACTTTGTCGCATTGTTATAGTCTCAGGGAGAGAAGGGGAGACTGCTTGACCTCTGAGAGTCTAAGCCTCCTTGCTAGTTTCTCGGCACGTTTTTATCCCGCAAACAAGCCGGGTGCAGAAAAGGCCGATCCTTGACTCGTAATACAATTTCTCTCTCTATTCTTTTTTCGCCCGTCTAGCCGTTTCTTCTCTCTTTATCTTTATCTGCTTTGGCTAGTCTGTTTGCTTGTTTGTTTTTCTTGTCAGTTGCCAACGAATTTATGCTAAAAATTCTGCTTTTTTTTATACTATTATTTTTTTAACACTTATTCGAGTCTTGGAAAAGCAGGAAACAAAAAACCGCAACGAAATCGATAATAAACTATTCAGAATGTTGGTCGCTGGTGTCCGACTGTGTCTGAAAGGGTCAAGACAAACAGCGGAATGATTTGCCATTTATTGAAAAAAAATGTCATAATTTGCATAAAAATAATTTGGGTACCCATCTGCATTTAAAATCTTTGTTTACACTAAAGTTGCAGGCCACCTTACCTTACGCTCTGCTTCCCTCGGCCTGTAAAGTCACGGGAGAGAGCTGCGCTCACGCACACCAGACAAGAGTTGGAGAACAGTGGTATATAAACCGGCAAGGTTCGCAAACCACGCGCGCAGTCTGATCAGAGCCACCACGAGGAGATGAGAGTTACGGCATAGTCGCCGCAAGAGTCCAGAAACACCCCTTACTCCCGGCCCTTCGTCTTGTATTCACGAGGCCTTCGTTTAAATCACGTTCAGAGACCTTTACTTTACGACCCCACGAGCGGCGCTAGTCCGCGAAACTCCACGTAACTTTGACAAACGTTTCGCCTCGTTTCCTTATGTATCTATACCTAGACAGACCTCTGTACCTACAGCTACGTGCACCTGACGGAAAGGACTGAATCGCGCCGATTGCCTTCCATCGACTGGCATTAGCCGTTCGTCCAAGCGGAATCGATAGGTTTGATGAATTTGAAAACTTGTCCGAGCGCACGTCGACCCTAACCCCTTAAATCATCGACTGCGAAGAGATCAGCCAATGGAGCGCGACGAATTGATTCGAGTTCCGCATTGTGATTCACGAGCGGGTGCAAGGTGCACGAAGGACGACCGAGGCTGGGGTGCTGCTTTCTCGATCGCTGGCGATTCCCGAAAAAAGAAGAGGAACTTTTTACGTCGGCTAACTGAATCGAGCTTTTATCGAAACAATTAACTGTTGAAGTTATTCTAATTTTGTGACTTTTAGGCTTAATTAACAATGCAAAATGAACGTTTTTATTTTGAATAGGAAAGCAGAATTAAACTGTATTAAAAAATAAAATGTTTAAATAAAAAAATTTCATCAAGTTTTTAGTCGAGTGAATCTGTAAAATTTCAAATTTTCACGAGTTCTCAAAGAACGATCGAACTGCATCTTTGAATAAAGTTAGAAGGCATGGAGACGCTATGCAAAAACAGATCCGCGAACCGGAGATGCAGATTACCGAAGCGAAGACACGCTACCGACTTTCACGGCGAATAAAGGCGCTCGCAGATCGGACGGATTCTTTACGATCGACTTCCTCGCTGCTGGGGCTCTTTGAGTTGCTTCCGGATTCTCCTTCGCGCGGCTATATTGCGAGTAAATTTGCTCCGCGGCATGAAACGAAAGTGCGGAGGAAATAGCAAGGAGGTAAATGCGGAGGCTCTTACGAGCGAACTTCGACGGTCTCAGTCTTTGTGCTCCACCACAGGCGGGGATGGGCGAGAAGGAGAGAAAGAGGTATTCAACTTTTTCCAGGATTTTCAATTAATTTTTTCATCGAACCTCCTTGCGCAATTTCTGTTTATGATATGCGAACCCCTGCAGGAGTATAAGCAGGGGGATATGCGCCTGTTTGATAATGGGACAGTAAACGAGTTTAATAAGTTGTTTAAAAGAGCAATAGCTTTCTCTTATTCTGTTTTGCAAAGCTTACTACAAGTGTTTTTGTTATCTTTTTGTTCATCGGCTTTTTTAACTTAGCAGGTAGGCAAGGAGATGTTAATTTATTAATAAAAAGTTTTGCTATTATTTAAAAGTTTTTCTTGGAATATTTTTTCGAACTGATTGTGAATAGTAAATAATAATTTATGAAATTATTTAATTCCTAATGAAAAATATTTTACTACACAGAGAGAAACGTTTTACGAAAAATTACTATATTTTATATTAATTTTTAAAACTTACTAAACGTACAGTAAATTTTAATATAAAGCATAGTAATTTTTTACCCTAATTCAAAGACTGCCCTAGAGTTACTGACGAGTATAGTAATTTTTCTTAAACATTTTTCTCCGTGTATAAATACAATGGAGAAAACTGTTTATTATATTTCAAATAGTCAGTTTTGAGTAGAAAAATAATTTACCTCCATCGTATACTTTAACATGAAAGAATTATAAAGTAAAATTGACTAGAAACTCTTTACAAATTTGAACCTGAACGTCAATCATTTCGATTAAAATTTATCACGAAAGTAAAATCTGTCTCGCAATTCATATACCTCTTTGAAAGAGCTCGTGCACGCTTTTTCCTTAACCCCTCGGTCTCTCCCTCTCTCCTATCTTCCTCTCTCTCTCTCTCTCGACGCAGACAGGCAACTCCGGAAGAAATTAAAGCGTGCCGAAGACGGAGGGCAAGAACGTGTGGAGGAACGTAGCGGTCGAGCGTTCGGACGCTCGTTACGGGTTTTATGAGGCGCGCACCCGCGAGTTTACAGTTTTATTTTTCCTACACGGCAGTTTTCCCGTGAAGAGTTTTTCATTTTCGTCCTCACTCTTTTTTCGGTCCCGACAATCTATCTCTTTTTCTAATTAACACTGCTATTCCATTAAGGAAGTTAGGGGGACAAAACTGGCTTAAGCTCCGCGTGTTAATCATATATTAAATAAAGTTATAACTATCGATTTATTTGCTATGCTTTGATGTATTACGTACTCGAGGGAAAACATTTTTAAACATTTGCAGAAATACATTCGCGCAATTACAAGTTTTCCCGGCAACTTTTTTTGATAAACTCATTTTCCTGTTACTAACTTCTGTTAAATCCGAAAGAAGTCGTTGAGCAACCCGGAAAACGAGCCAGTGAGAGCTAATGTTTTTTTTTTTTCTGTTCGAATTTTCAAACGGCGTTCTCTTTCTTGGGACATGCAGCGTAATTATCACGGAAACGAGCCGTCACCGCTGCGAATTCCGAAATGATTAACGCTCGACGGAAAATGCTGAAAATAAAAGCTAAAAATACGCGCCATAATGTGAAGGGAGAGAAAGACAGAGAGAGAGAGAGGGGGGGCGAGGGGGAGCGAAACCGAGGCAGCAGCGCGCGGTCCGTGTTAACTACAATGCTAATTGCCTCTGTGAAGAAACAATGGAGCGCGGACCACGCGAGGAAGGGAGGAAGAGTTGCCGAGAAAGTCGAGCGGAAGCCCCAAGAGGGAGTCGCTGTGTTCGCGCTGCTCGTAACTACAAGGCGTAGGAGGAAGGAAGAACGCCGAGTGGCTCTGGCTACGAGGAAGAGAGGAAGCAGTAGAAGTTTAGTGGATCCGAGAGCTACTAATGGACGCGCAGGACTGTAGCGAGAGAGCGGCGGGAGAGCGTCGATTTTGCGGGGCGATTGCTAGGGACGCATCACTGCGCACGGCGGGCTCGACGTTCTTGTAAACAAAATATTCAAAGTTAGGACGGATTCGTTTATGAGTACTTTTCCGTTTCTCCGAGAGGAATTTCAATTTTCTAATTGCGGATTGAAGCTGCAAGTCGGTTAAGAGTTAAACTAAAATAGTTGGAGCACTTGGTAGCTTGAAGCGGGTTTACGTACCTGTTTCTTTAAAATTATTTGCAAAATTTCATATCAAATTAAGAGTGAATCTTACGATACTTGTATACGAATTTATTTGATTTTTTCATCAAAAGAAGCTAGGCAGAATTCTTTAGGCTCGTTCGTTTGGCTTTACCGCGGTGATCCGCATGATGAATTTTTATTCAGCGAAGCCTAAAATTTGTACAATTTTATTGTTATTTTTATTATTTGCTACTCAAATTGTTTAAGTCATAAATGCCATAAAATACCCAAAGTTTAGACATTGCTGAATGAAAATTTATTAATTAGTACATTTTTCAGGTTACAATAAAGTCAAAATCTTAAAAGAGTTCTACTTGATATCATTTGATCAATAAAATCAAATATAGAAATGTAAAGCGATCGTACAAAGATATTATTATAGTACTTTTCGACACTGGTGTGGAGCTTCGCTCGGGAGAAAAATGTCTCACGAGGTAAATAATCAACTTAAACACTAGTATCGAACATTATTTTATACC
>JAWWML010000062.1:10344423-10391235 GCA_035047165.1 Ormyrus rosae
AGTCAGATTATCACAATGATGTTCTACTGACAGTAGTTCTGCTTGTAACAACATTCTTTGAAATTTATTTTGCAAACTTTTAATTTCCATACATTCGATACATTCGTAAAAAAAATCTTCAATCAACGACTTTCACCACAGATCTGCCATCAGAGACCTTTCACATAAGTCTGCTATCAGCGACCATCAACACAGATCTACCATCAGCAACCTTCAATACATGTCTGCCATCGGCGACCTTTCACAAAGGTCTACTATCAGTAGCACGCCGCTCTCGCAGTCAGACTAGACTTATAAAGAGCGAGCCCCCGAGGCTCAGCACCTGCACCTTCGGCGGGGTTTACCGGGGTGTTTTTACTAAGTTTCTTTCCCCTTTGTCTTTTGACTTTCTAGTGTGTTAATTCTAACATCCTTTTATTACAAATAGAAGTCCTTTAGTAACCAATTGATTTCCTCTTGTTGTAAATCAATTTTTAAAATTGAAAATATATTTGCGTTCAAAATGATTTCCTTTTGTGACCATGCAACTTGATTTAGAGAAGATTTTCCTTGCAAGCCTCGGGCGGCTCGCTCTATGTAAGTATTCGGTCGGCTAGTCTGACTGCGAGCGCGGCGTGCAACGGATAGCCGCCTGGCGGTGGCGCTCGGAACTAGCCGTTCGCTAGTTTGCTCGCGGGAGTGAGCTATCGTTACACACACTGAAAAAAAGGTTCCTCTCCTTACGAGAAAAATCCTCTCAATATTTACGCTAGCGGAATTTCTATTTATAAGAAAAGGATTCTGCTCCTCTCAAATGGATTTCTATTTAGTTGGAAAAACCGTAATTTTGTCTGAAAATGAAATCTATTCCTGACAAACAATATTCCTCTTATTACAAATAGAAATTCCGCTGACGTAAATATTGAGAGGATTCTCAATGTTCCTCTTGTTAGAAGAGGATCGTTTTTTCAGTGTATGTACAGGGCATCTCAAGGGGAAACCTGATGCAGATCCGTACTGAAGTAATCTTCAGGAAATTAATAAATAAAAGAAGGACCCGAAACCCAAAACTATCATGGATTCGAGAAATTTGAGAAATAAACGTACGCATCAGAGGGTTTCAGAGCCGAAAATATGCTCTTTTTGTAATCAATGAAAATTACATTCTCGACGAAAGGATTGTATGGCGAGGAAGCAGCCCTTTTGTGACTATCTTAAATCCTCTTGTACGCAAGAGGATTGATTACGAGAGGATTTTTCTCTGCTCATGAAAACTATGATTTTTCTATTCAAAAAGATTTTATTTGATCTTAAAGGAAAAACCTATTTATAAAAGAGCGGATTGAATTCAGAGGAAAATAATTTCCGTATAAGAGGACTCTTTTTCTGAGTGTTGCACATCGCGCTCAGTACGTGCTGCTCTCTGGACCGCTTTTACCCTTTGTGCAAATTGAAGAAAGAAACTAACGTTACCGACTGTAAGTAGCTACCGGAATTTTGTAAAATTGATTTGTAAAGCTTTGCTTGCTAAATTGATAACTAGATGGTAGCAAACATTTCTAACTAAGGTTGATTATTATTGTTTAAAATTTAAAACTATTATTTTACAATAATAAAAATGAGTCGAGATTTCTAAAATATTTTGTATATTAAGTATGTCTTGTTTATTTCCATGACAATCGCTTTAGTTGTTTCTGTATATTCGATATTTTAATTTCTTTTTTTTTAATTTTCTAGTGATCAAGTAGAAAAAACTTTCAAAGCAAGAATATAGAATTTGGGGACGAAAGTATTAGGAAGTGAATGCGATAAATTTATGTTAAACTTATGGCACGTCAACCCCTAGGCTAGCAAATTATGAAGACGTTTATTTAGCAGTAAAAATTACTAGCACTCTGTATTATCTCCATCGTACACGCGTCTGACCAAAATTTGATTACGATCACTTGATAAATATATATTTATATATTTTTTTTAATAAAAAATACAATTTACTAAGTTGATACAAAATTTAAAGTAATTACGTGTACTCCAATTTTTTATGAACTTATTTAATATTGAATATTTATATAATAGTTCATTTTACTATCTAAGATTGTGAGAACTGAATAATTTATCTATTGACTAAGATAACCATTTTTTTTATTGGCATAGGAAAATTTTAATAACATTTACTAAACAAGCCTTAAGAAAAAATAAATATGGGTTAATTTAATCAAACTAATCTTATTTAGAAAAACACGAGAAAAAATTTGAAGAAGAATTTAAATCAATGTTTATATCATATTGCCTGCAGAATAGTGACCAGTCATTAATTGAACTTCGGCACTGAATAATGTGTTTTCTTCTGTATCATCTCACCGGCATTACAAAAATTCAATTCAAATCTTTTTTTATTTTAATGTAAATTCTCGTACGTAAAAAGGCAAGGTATAGTAAATAATATCGAAGGAATGAATTTAAATTTTATTTTAAAGGAGTTTCATAGTTTTTTGAAAGGCTTTTCCGTTTTTGATGTTTGCTTATAAATTATAAACTTTTCTTTTTATTCTTTTTTTCTATATACTTTCCACAAACCTTGGAACTTACATTTACGCTTTGCGGAAAGTGTAACCACCCTCGGAATCTTGTGCGCGAATCAGATAAAACAAACTACTAGGATAAAAATGCACGTACCTTATAAATATTTATGGAGGCAACTCATTGAAGCTCGAACCTATATACAAGGATTAAGGTACTCATATATAGAAGCTTTTTCTACTCAACTTGAGAAGTCGACCGTCTACAAGCTAAGGCACTTTTCGTGTGCGCCCATATGGTTTCTTTTTCTCCTTATAACCCAACCGATAACTCAGGTCGCATTGTAATGTCCTACTTTACCCACAGAAAGGAGAAACGAATGGGAAGGAGAAAGGAGAAGTAAAAGAACAGAGTTACCGAAATAAGGGGGATCCCACGATCATCTCCTGCTTGTGTATCCTTTTATTCCTTTCCTTTTTCGTATGTGTTTTCTTTTTACTTTCATTTTGAACGTTTCCGGAATACGAGAAGATCTTGTACGCGTACATGTAAGTGTGTAGTCTCTGTAGGTCGAGGCAATACCTAGAAACTCCTGTAGATTCGTGTGCAGTTGGCTTCTCTCGACATTGAGCGATTGCATTATTTTTCCTCCCATTTCTTTTCGTATTCCCGACATTTTCGTGAACTGAAGCGAATCACTTTGAATTTAGCCTGCTCAGAATTTTTATATCTCCCAAATTTTATGAAAGGTAAATTTTATTTAATAATAAATCTTTATTTATTCAAATCATTATTGAAAAACTATCAGAATTTCAATTTGTAAATTTTTAAATAAAATATGTTAGCATAATAAGTTGTACGTGTGTAGACTCAAATTGGACCCAGAAATAGAGTAGCGCAAAAAAAAAGAGAAAAGACAAAACCTAACGCACATGAAATAGAAAGAAAAGCACCCATCATCAAGGATTAGATGGATAATTTCAAGAAATTACTGTGGGGTGGGCTAATTGAGAAGATATTAGCCGAAGAATCGCACGAGAATTCTCTCCCTCTCTTTCCCTCCCTCTCTCTCTCTCTCTCCATGTAATCATCTCCAGAGAAACAACAAAGTAAATCATCACCCCCGCAAACATGGTTTGCGTATAAGCAGGAGATCGCCAATCCATGCAAAACTTCCTGGTCCGTAGGTCCGCTGCAAAGAACAACCGAAAAGGAACAAGAAAGCCATAAGAAAACAACTGTTTTAAAAACAGCAGAATGAAAGACGAAGAGACAACGCGGTGCAATGCAACTGCTCTATCAGCCACGCACAAGCCTACTGTTGTACACTGAAAAAATGATCCTCTTATTACAAAAGGAATCCACTTGTCAGAAGAGGAAATTCTTCTCAATATTTGTCCTAGCGGATTTCCTCGTATGACTTACCGAAAATCCTCTCTAAATCAAGTTGATTGGTCACAAAAGGAAATCATTATGAACGCAAACGTATTTTCAATTTTAAAAATTAATTTACGACAAGAAGAAATCAATTGATTACTAAAGGACTTCTATATGTAATAAAAGGATTTTAATTTTAGAATTAACACTCTAGAAAGTCAAAAGGCAAAGGGGAAAAAAACCTTTTTCAGAAATTTTTTTTTCCCTTCGTAGAAAAAAAAACTTTTGTAAAAAACCCCAGTAATCCCCGCTGAAGGGAATACAGTCTTTTTTTCCCCTTCGAGGAAAAAAGACCCCGCACTGAAAAAACGATCCTCTGCTTATGAGAGGAACGTTGAGAATCCTTTTAATATTTACGTCAGCGGAATTTCTATTTGTAATAAGAGGAGTATTGTTTGTGAGGAATAGATTTCATATTTAGACAAAATTATGGTTTTTCCAACTAAATAGGAATCCATTTGAGAGGAACAGAATCCTTTTCTTATAAATAGAAATTCCGCTGGCGTAAATATTGAGAGGATTTTTCTCGTAAGGAGAGGAACCTTTTTTCAGTGCGGTAAACCCCGCCGAAGGGACTTTCTCAAAAAACCGGAGCTTTTTTGAGAAAGTTTTTTCCCCGAGGGGCCAAAAAATAGTCTTTTTTCTTTTCCCTTCGGGGAAAAAACTTTTGTAAAACACCCCGAAATATACACAATAACCCCGAAAGGGAAAAAAGACCCCGGTAAACCCCGCCTTCGGCGCTTACCAAGGAATAAAGTCTTTTTTCTATTTTTTTTTCGAAACATCGCTGAATTGATTTGCTCGACCCTTCTCCGCAGCACTTACTTATATGGATAGTTAACCTATTAGTTCCCAATCAACAATTTAGGTTTCAATTGAGTTTTTGCTTAAAATTTCGGTATGCACTATATGGTTCGCAAAGGTTTAAGGCGCTCTCTTATTCGAATCTGCAAACAAATTTTCGAAATTTTTATATTACTAATACTTTTCTTACAATTTGGCACTCAGCACTCATTAATTTTCAAAAAATAGGAAACAAATTTTGTCATTTTTTTTCAAAATTGAAAAAATTTTGTTTTCGAACCAATTTCTGTCGCCGGAATTAAAATTACCCAAAACGTATCATGGAGGTTGTGCGGACAGATTTGCGTTTAAGGCTATGACAGCTATGCCACAGCCACAAGAAAATACATTGTTTGTGTATCTATATACACAAGCTGTTCCTCGTTGTTCCTTGTATATACAGATATACGAACAATATATTTTCTTGTGGTTGTGGCGTACGTCTTTTTAGCTGTCATAACCTTTATACATGCGCGTGTGTGCGTGAATTTTTTCTTCTTTTTTGGAGGAAGAGGTTTAAGAGAAAAATCTTATTAGACCACGGCACGGCATTGTTGCCGACGTTACCGAAACTACCCCCATTTCCAATGTCGTCAGGTTGATAAAGCACTTATACCCCACATATCGCTAGTAATAATTGATAATGAAAGAAAAAAATGGTATCGTAAAAGTAAAGAGGATTTGGCACACTTCGGCTTACCCTCATTTTTATTTTTAGGTGAATGCGTTATTTTTAAATGAGTTTTAAATTTTTTAGATTTTTTATAAGTTTAGACTGTCTTCACTAATTAGCACACAATGTAACATATTTTCTGGTCTAAAATTAATTTAATTAATTTCATTTTTTGCAGACTAATTTTAAATAATACTTTAACCATTTTTTTGTAAACGAAACTTATGCTTATAAATTTAAAATTATAGTTTAAATTCAAACAGGTGAAGGTAGACAAATTGACAGCAGTTTTCCAGGATCTCTTCCGGACATATCAGACTATTAAAATTTCAACAAACATTACCAATAGCTTGAAGAAAAGAAGTCGATGCTTGGAAGATCTCGAAGCTTGCAGGCTCCGATGAGACGGTGCGCGAGCTCGGCTAAGCTCGATGACGAATTTGGAACGAAAGAGAGGGAATGAGGCAAAAGCGCTTAACCGCATTCCTGTCAAACGCACTCTGCGCAGCACGCAGCTTTGGTGTGTCGCGCACGTTGCTCCGGCAATTTCGAGCTCGACAGCGACGGTGTCGCCCACGGCTAGAGAAAGTTAATCGAAAAGCGACGTTGACGCACGCACGAACTATTAATTGCCACGCTGCGCGTATTCTGCTAAATTACTTCTCTTGGGATGTGAGTTTTGCACAATATCAGGTTGCCATGTCCTGCAGCTGCAAACAATACGCGCGTACAGCTCTTATTGTTTTTTTTTTTTTGTGCATTTGGTACTATTTTTTTCCGTAAAATTTTGTTAAGGTGATCATTGATTTATAAATAAATTAACTTGACCTTCAATTTTTTTTTATCCTTATTTACTTTTTATTTTACAATAAAAATGTCGACCTTTTGAGAGTTGATAAATAAAAATAATAAAAATCCTGACGGTTCGAGTACAACGTAAATATAAAGTAAAAAATTATATTTTTAAAAAATGTATGTAAAAAATTTGTAGGTATATTAAAAATTTTGTTTACATAAACATATATTATCTTCCCACTCTTATGAGATTATTCTTTCGTTAATTCGTTCATCGTCAGTACATAATACATATTTTTTTACATATATTTATAGTTTTCATAAAATTTTCAATTTCTCAGTTTGGTCTTTTCTTTTTAAATTTTTATCTGTTATTTATATAAATTGTGTAATTTTTAAGTCTCGCATAAACACAGATGTATTGTTCAGTTTCTGAGAAGTACTTTATTGATATTTTAACAAATTCTTAAAATTTTTTGCATTTGTGTAAATATGATTAAAATTTAGTAAAATTTAAGCGAGTTCATATTTTTTCCAAAAAGGTGTTATTTCAATACAATTGCAATTCTTGAGACTGAGTGTTTGAAATCATTCGTAACATCAAGATATTTATTGTTATAAAAAAAAGTGCTATCAATTTATTGGTACATCTTCAAACTTCATTTATTGTTCAATAAAGTTTGGATGAATTAAATCCCTTTTATAAAGAGCAGTTCTCAAATTACGATTACGAAGAAAACAAAATGAAAAAAAAATTTAGAACGAAAAGTACAGAAATTGTAAAGCTTGGCATGACCATGAAATACTATTTATCAAAGATTTATGAATGAAATTTCGATTTGCTTGAACTGATTTATAAAACAATTTTTAATTTATGTTGTATTGTGAGTGCGATCAGCTTTACATTTTAAAAGAGTGTATCAAAATCGGTGTACTTCCGTACTAACAAAATAAATGTCGTTAAACTTTCTGTAACTTTAACTAAAAAAAAAATTATTTTTTTAACTCTAGTAAATGAAGTTCAGATATCATGAAAAAGGGATCGTCCATAAATTACGTAGCCCTATTTTTACCTTATTTTGACCGCCCAGCCCCCCATGTGGTCTACTGTGGGTTTTCCAGTGACCCCCCCCCCCCTTCCCCAGTGGAACGTAGCCACTCCAATCTTTTTTTTTAAATATGCATAAAATAGGGGAAAAAAGATTGAATAAAAGAATTACTATAATATGCCTTTCTGTATGTAAACTCTTTTCTTTTCTTAAAAGATACTGTCGAACTCTCAACTTCCGAAGGAGACCCTGATGAACAAGACGGCAGCAGCGAAGTTTCTTTCGAGGCGTTTGAAGATGACCCGTGACTTGCAATAAAAGTTGGTTTCTAAAATAGTACCACAAAAAATGTATGGATTGAAAATCCATATTGATCCATCTGATATTTATAATCTTTTTATTTTATTAAAACTGGAGATCTTGATCGTACAAGGGTTGGAAGAAGAATGCGTCTCACAAACGGTTAACGTTGCGAAGCGCTCTTTTTCTTTTCTTTTTCAAACAGAAAGTGCCGCTCTTGCACGCGAAGCTCGCTCCCTTAGTGATTCAAAACAATTAATATTTAAATTATTAGAACAATTTAAAAAATGATTAAGCCTTCAGCTTACGATCTCTCCTTTTCGCAAGAAGGGATCGCCAAATCTTGGACCTAGCGTCCACAGTCAAGCCTTTTCGCCTACCTGCCCCGTGCCCTCTTCTTTTATCGATGATTTAATTGGTGAAGAGGAAAAGCGGCCCCGAACAACCCTTTTCGGTTGTCGCTGAACCGATGTCCTTTGTTAAAACTAAATAAAAAAATATTTAGAAAATAACAGTCAAGTTTATATAAAACTTTCAAACTTTTAATATTTTTCTTAAAATTATTTAAACATCAATTAACATTATTGTTTACCAATCAATATTACTTAAAGCTACTTAATCGGGAACACAAATAGTATATTTATTTTTGATTTCACATGCTTTTCGAATCCGTTGTCAAAAATGTTTAGAGAACTTAATATCCCGCAATAAAACGTACATTGATTTAACTAAAAATTAATAAATTCTTTCTAAAAATAAATCATAAAACTTATTAGATGTGTATAATAGTTGTGATAAGTAGCACCTTTCTTTGTTTTTTCTTGCAGAAGTTCTTGTACTTTCTTCTCAGCATTTGCAGGAAACATCCCTTTGTCTTTCTTCAAAGAATGCGAAGTCAAATTCACATTATCTTGCACTTTTTTCTTAGATAGAATGTTGCCATGACATTTTCGATATGTGTTGAATATAGCAAGACACTTCTTTTATAATTGAGAAATACCGCGTATATATTGTCAGCTTGGTAAGCAGCGATTTCTATCCAGAAGCGTGCTGCTTACCGCGTCTGACGTGTCAACTTGACAAGCGACGACTTGTTTACAAATAATAAGTATGCTCCTATTGCGTGCAGCCAACAAAAAAGAAGTCTGCCCTATTTTACCCACGTAATTTAAAATTGAAAACGTTAAATCATATTTTCTTGATTTTTGAAAAATAAACAGCTGGAAATACTACATTTCGAGCAGGGATTTAAAGATATGCATTTATTTTCGATTAGTGTTTATAATACATATATTTAAAAGTTGTACGTTTTTTAAGTATTTTGTATTAAGATTAAATAAAATGTAAGATTAGTGATTAAAAAAAATTTGGACTTTGTAAATAGTTTTTAAGATAAGATTTATACAACATAAGATTATTGAAATTAACAAAAATGTATATTTTCATTTGTATACTTTCATTTCACAATTTAAATAATTGTATATATAATGCTGATGCACACGCTACGTGAGATTCCCACGTTGCCTAAATTATATAAACAATTCGTTTACGTATAATAGAAAACTTAAAATCAATTAAATAAAATGTTAAAATATTATAGAAATTGTTCAGGGGCAAATACAAATATAAAACGCCTATTTTTCATGAATATTTTCAAAAACTAATAAATATTTAAAATACAACAGAAAAATCCCAAACTTATATTCTGGATTTAAATTGAAGAAAAAAATAAAATTGCAAAAAATGCAACATTTTGAAAGAAAGACGAATTTTTTATTTTAAACTATAAAAACAGCTATTTTTTCTACATTTAACAAGATATGACACAAAGCAACAGATTTAATTTCGCCAGAAAAAAAAATTGCGATGTAAGAATTATAAGGAAATTTTTCCGTTAGTATGGAAAAATCATTTCATATAAAAACTAACGCACTCAAATGCTGCAGCTCATTTGAATCTCACATTTAATTGCAATGCACACATCGTCTTCCACTGTTTATAATCGCAAGTATTTTTATTTATCGATATATGTTTTTGTACAGATCTTTTTAACAAAAGGGCTCCTTTTAATAATAACATAATTTCCTCACTCACACATTATATGGAGTGAGAAATATATATTCTTCAATATCGTTGACCTGTTTCCACAGATTAAATGCTACATATCAAGCATAAGAATCAAAATCTGAATTAGAAGAAAAGAATCACATTTATATACATGTTAAAAAACTGATCCATTTGATTATACGTAGATCGCACTGCAGTTCAAATGTCTATTCAATTAGGATAAATCCATTGAGATAAATTTTTACAGCTAAAAGATATATTACGATTATTGGGTAAAAAAATGATTGTGATAAAATTGCCCCGGACAAGAAATTTCGCATGATACCTCAAAGCTGTGCCTCTTAAATTTTCTTTTATGCATCTAACAGACAATATTAAATATAATTAGCTTGACACCCCTCTCCCCCCATGTGACTCAGCGTAGTCTTTTACTGTACTCCCCCTCCCTCATCTTGGCTACGTAGTTTATGGACGTTCCCAAAGCAGCAGCTCCTGTTTTATTAAACTACACCAAACCGCAGTCAGAATCTTTTCATAAAATATGGAATATGCAAGTATCAACACACGGTGGGATGTTATTTATACTTATGCGAACGAAGGTTGAGAATCCACTTTGGTGGTAGCTTTTACTTTTATACGAGTCATTTTCCTGAGTGTTTGAAGCTATAAAAGAAAGCATTATGCGCGTAAACACTACGGAGACAAAATCACTCAGCAGGATGCAGCGTGCGTTTGTGCAGCCTATCGTAATTCGATGAATATTTGTAGAAAATTTGTAAACTTTAAAACCAATAAAACAATTCACAGTATAGTAATGCATTTCTTACATTACTCAATAAGGAACAGTGAACAAATAAAAGTAGTTTCTTTATATTTGCCCAAATTAGTTCTAGTTGTATAAATAAATTGAATTGTTTGACGCATAAAACATCAATTTGAAAGCTTTGGAAAAATTCTTACTTTTGAGTAATATATTTTGAAGAGTAAGTTGATCTCCTCTTGCTATAAATCATAAGTGGTAAATAAAAATATAAGAAAATGTGCGGAAGATGCAGAAAGTAGAAGAAAGTCAAGTTAATAAAAAACGAGAAAAATAAGAAGTAGTGCTAGCTGACAGAAAAAAAACGAAGGAGGCAAATGAAAGAAAATCGGAAAGCCACAGATATCACGATGAAAATAGAAGAAAGACAATCAGCAATGGAAATACAAGACGGAGAAAGAAACAGAGAGATAGAGATTGAATTAGAAAAAGAAAGAGAAAGAGAGCAAAGGAGGCGAATTATGATGACTAAATATTCAAGAGAAGAAGGAGAAAAAAAAGAATAGAGGAAATTCGGAAAAGAGAGGGACAAGCTAACTTAAAACGAGAAAAAGAAGCAGAGAGGCAAGCTGACTTAGAACGAGAAATCGAAAGAGAGCGACAAGCTGGCTTAGAACGAGAAAGAGAAAGAGAGAGGCAAATGAGGAGAAATCAAGAAATTCGCAGCATCCTATTAGGTGGAAATGATTCAGATAAAGTAATTATTTTAAACTACATAAAATCACAAAATATTGCTTGTTAATAAAATTACTTCATTGATTTTATTTAACAGGAAAGTAAAAATCCTCTTGCAGAGTGCCGCCTGCCAGGAAGTGGAAAAGTACAACTCTGTAAACTTTATAACGTCTGGATTGGCAAAGGTGATTTAACCTATTTGACCAGATGGGTTGATTCACCTAAAGAAACAACGCGACGGCTCCTTAAAGTTTTGGTTGGCACAGATAATTTAAAGGGAATGTATGCTCGGGGAAAATCTAAAACCAATGCGGTAATCCATAAAAGATATTATTAATGCAGTTGAATGTAAGCAATAATACTTTTAAATATATAATTTTTAACTTTTGAAATATTTTTAAATTAAAATTTTAAATTGTTTTCAGATTATGTCAATAAAAAGTGCTCATCCAGACTTTTATTTTTTTAATTTGAAGCTTTATTAATTTATATTAATACAAAGTTATTTAGCTTCTCATCCAGACTTAAGCCTGCAGAATTCACAAATGTTTTCAATATGATGTACGTTTCATTACGCCATCCAAAATAATAAAATTAAATTATTATAAGTATTATAATTATTATAATTATTGTTATTATACTGTTTATTTGTTTTTGGTTCAATAAACGCTTCGTTAATTTCTCAAATGATTTGTCTATTTAATTCCTAAAGTGTATTGTAATTACGTAAATTGTTATATGCCTTACTTTTATTATTTACTTATTTTTTTTACTTACTTATCTTATTTATTGCATTTGATTATTATAGACTCTTAAATTTGCATAATATTTCATTTCTTTATTATGCAACTTTTGCAAAAAAAAAGACAGGAGGAAAGCGAGTTACAGCGGCTCACCTCGTTGGCTGATTTGACGGTATCATATGAGGAATTCTTTGCTAATATGGAATAACTATATTGGTAACAGTATTGCAAATATACTAAAAATGTATTGGAGGATGTACACCTGCAGATATATTGCCAATTTCTATTGCAATATATTGTTAATTGCAATATCGAACATATGGAGGGTACGTCCCATATAGCTTCGATTTTTACGCGGGATTTTGTTTAAAATTTTGTAAGTTTTATGGCCTAAAAATAAATAAATTTTATTTAATTTTTATTTTATTAACTAAAAATAAATAAATTTTATTTAATTTTCATTTTATTGCCTTAAAAATAAATAAATTTTGTTTAATTTTATTATTTAATTTTAAATAAAGTTAAGTTTTATTAAATGTTTTCAATAACGAAATACGTCATTGCAATAGGAATACCCGATAATTCGCGCGCGAATTCAATATCCCTAATGGAATAGACGCATCGGTCGAGCTTGAATCGGAAGCGACCCTTCGAGAAAGCGGCTGTAGAATGAGCAGAATTCGTTAAATTAATGAAGTGGCTGCCCGAGAGGCTTGTTCAATTTTGTTTGCTATCGAATTTTATTTTTCAATTGTAGAAAATGGAGAGAAAAGAAATTGTACATTCATTAAGTAATTTGTGATCATGAATGCCTGAAAATTTATTGATAATCGTACTACATCAATAGGTTTGTTGTGCATGGCGTGTTAATATGTAGATTATGATATTAATTTCGTATAATAAAAATTAATCATACATTATAAAACGTTAAGCCACTTAGAATAAGCTACTTAAAATCATTGACAAAACATTCAACGGCTAACAAGTACATTTGTTGGAAATTCTACCAGGGAAGTCAATCTTTTAAAACAAAAAGCTTAGGTATCTGGACAAGTCGCAGTTTGGATTATTAACGTCGGTAATTCAGCTTTATCGGCGATTGGCAGACTCGACCCTTTCTCCCGTGACACCTAACTCTCGAGTGCACGCAAATCCCCTTGGAGAATAATCCGTGCTCTCTGTAGTGGTAATACCTTGAAATATTAAATGGCTAGGCGCGAACGGCGCGGTGGCTTCTTTTAGAAAGCAACATTTCTCTTTCTTTCTCCCATTCTTTTTTCGCTGCTCGCAGCTTGGAACTTTTTCATGTACGACGTGTTAGAGGCACTCGATTAAATCCGCACGATATACACTCATTTCCTTGCCTCGTTGTTGGTAAAAATTTTCTTTACTGCTGAAGTTTAGAAACCCTTTTCTCAATCTCATCAAAATACATACACTAATATATATTTATTATATACACGATACAAGTGAAAAATTGTAATTTTATTATGTATCAACAAAACCTAATTAATGTAGTTAAAGCCGCGCTATAGAGCGTTTTAATAAATAACTCTTAAATAAATAAAATAAAAATTAAAAGTCCGATCGGCACCCAAAAGCGACAACTAATACAAAAACGTGCCTCTCGCCGACGTAAATCTGCATCGCCCGATCGACTTCGAAATCCCCTGTTTTTCCCACTTGGCCCGGAGGACGTCGTTTTTTTTTTTTTTGGAAAAAAAAAAAGAAAAAAAAAGCCGCTCTGCGCGCAATGTGTGACGTACGCTCAATCGCGGGGATGCAGACGGCCAGACAAAAAGGGGGCGGGAGAAGCAGAGGGAACTGGCGAAGATAGAGGATTCGCCGGCATGATAATTAAGCACTCGCAAACACACGCCGCATTCCACCGGTTGTAGAGGGGCCAAAAAGCCAGGATAGCGGCAATCTCTCGTTCTAAAGCAAATACGGGACGGGGCCGCCTGCTTTCCCCCCTCCCCACTCCCCCCTCTCTCTCTCTCTCTCCCTCCCTCTCTCATGAGTCGTACTAGTGCAATCCACTTTATCCGATCCCACACCCCCGACTTCACAAAACGCGCGCGGCACGGTGCTGAGCGTGTTTGCGTGCGTTCTTATTATGAAGCGCGCGTCCGCGTTTCGTGCGTAAAGGGGTCGGGGGGGCAGCGTTTTTTTTTTCCTGTCGAGGCTAATTTTTGCGCGATCAACGATGGTGAACGTATTTGCGTTATTACGAAGACGTAACGACGAGGGGTCGCGCGCATGCGAATGGACTTTTTGTGCTTCCTTCCGAAGAATGCTGCCTATTATCGCGCAGTTACAATGAACGTGCACGATTCATTAATTATACAACGCCGGATCCGACGGGGGTTAAACATTTTTTTAGCCGCCTCTTTTCGATGTAATGAAGCGAATTCGCTTTCAACTTTAACGCGATCAATGCATAATAACGCGAAATTAAAATTCACGCGGCAAACTTCGAAATTGATTTCGCGAAAGTTCGCATTCCACGTACTCGGAAAATCGAGATAAAATCAGGCAACTTTCTACTTCTCGATATTTCTGTCCTCGGCAAGTTCCGAGGAAACTAAAGCGATTTCTCGAGCAGTTTGCGCGAGTATCGGGCGAGCTCGGCGAGGATATCGCACCTCGGCTTTGGGAGTTTGATCGGTTCCTTATTTTCTTTAGGCCTTCTTCGGGGAGTCTGTTGCGATACTTTGCAGTTCCGAGCAATCGAAAGAGAAAGATGTGTCACGAGCGCTTCCTCGCATCCATCAAAAAGCTGAAAGGCGGAGGCCCCCACGGGAAATCGAGGGCGCGCGAACTTTTCACTCGTGATCTCTACTCTTATATAGTACGTGATGCAGGAAGAGGACGCGCGTATTTTTCATGCGCGAGATAAAATTATTTTTACGACGGTGTATTTAATGTACTGACTTACCTTTTATTGGGCGAATGATGCTGTTGCAGTCTTTACTTACTGTTTCAATGATTAATTTGGTTGTATTTTTAAATTTTTGACAAAATGAGAATAAAAGATTGAAAATTTAGAATTAAACTTTTAAACGAAATGATTCCAAAATGTTTTTTTTTTTAAATAAAATAATTATTCCCGATGAACAATTTAGCGACAACATTTATTGTAGAGAGTCAATAATTCAGTCAAAATACATTTTTTTATAAATCAGTTATTTTAATTACGTCAATCAATGAATACAGGGAGTGGAAAAAATAAAAACACATTTTTCATAAGTATAATAACAATAATATATAACATATATGCCTGTATACATGATTCATACAACAATTTTCAAGTTTGTATTTTTCCTAGCCTACAGACAAGGTCGAGCACCAGCTTTTGACGAATGCGCACATATCGTTTGTTCATTACTTTGTTCTTTCTTTTTTTTTAACGATTTTCTCTCGCCTACGTAAATCATACAATGTAATATGTATAATTATTTTCTTTATTTATATTCATATATTAACATCTTCCATTTCTAGCATTGGCGGAGTAATAATCGTGTATATAAGGTTCTTAACCTACTGTAGTTGTATAATTGTACAAAAAACGGTACCCTAAACCTCTTTAATTAGCAGTAATGTATGTATTCCACTTATCGGGCACCGAGCATATCCCGCAGTAAAAACTCTACAAGCCTTTCTTTTTGTGTAGATATCCAGAACTAATGGCGCGTAGAGTTTTCTCTTGCAGGATATGTTCGGTTCCGCTTATCGCTATAAATCTTTTTGCTTTTACAATAAAATCACCGTTTTTCTTTCCTAATTTGATTCTAACCTTGCAGAATCTACAAACACTGTGCAAGCACATTGTTTGATAAAAATCCGATTTACTCTTTTATTTTTCGCTTTCTATCATTGTTTGAATGGCAGGTTTACTCACATCGTTCAGTGAATAAAGACGGAATGATTAGACGGAATGCTCGGACAATAAAAATATTTTAAAATAACTTTGGAGAAATGCACAGGTCGGCGAACGAAATCCTTTGATTTCTTACAAATTCATTAAAAAAATGTCGCAATAAACACGAATAACAGAGCTTTAAACTCAGGTAATGTCCATAAAAGCGTATAGTTTATGTCGCTTTCCGCAGCCGTCAAAAGCACACGCCAATCAAATGCATTTCTCCAAGTATTATTTAACTCTACATAAAACGAAAACCATTCGCCACGCTCTCGTGTTCCTCATTATGTGGACGCTAGACGAGGGGTTGAGAAACTTGAGTGGGTTTTTGTTATTCGAGCTGAATGCGTGGGAGCCCTCGTCGAAGGCCTCGTCGCCGCAAAATAGTGATGAAAAAGTAGCGGCGGCCGTTACCGCCCCATCGATTCGACAAATATCGGGACACATTATTGACGTTCCGCGAGCGCATTGAATGCGCCAGTTTTCGACGCTCACAATATGCAAAGTGCGCGCTTTTTGATCCTCTCCGGTCGTTGCGAATATTTTCGCTCGATGCGAATCGGCGCGTCTGCATGTCTATTTAGAAGTTTTACACTCTATGTACATCCCGCTGACAATAGCCGCCACGATGTTTCCCGTCTTTTCGCGCGCGCGCTCGTTGTTCTAGATTGATGCTTTCGACTTTTCAAAAGCGATGTTTGCATTCTCCCTTACCCGTTCGCGAGTCAAGTTTACCGTGTTAAATTGCTTTTCAAATTATTTATTCAGCTTTTTTTTTTACGCAACAGCCGCCTAAATTTTGAAAAAGCTTTTGGTTTTTCGCATCGCGCGCTGATGAAATTTTTTAATCAACGTTCTAACGAAGTTTCAAACGGTGTGCAATAAGAAAAAGATGTTTGGTGTATTCAAACTGTGCTCGTTCTACATCAGCATCTCTCTTGCACGAGAGAGCGTAGAGAGCGAGCAATTTCAGTTTTTTATTTTTTTTTCCTCAAACTTCCAATTAGATGTTTTATAAGATTAAAAATACCTGATATTACTAATGGAAAAAATCTCCTGGATTTAACATCTAATTTCTTTGTTGAAAATTTGTGGAAACTGATATACCATAAAATATTTTAACGTAAAGAATTATAGGAAATTTCTTCAGGTTTATTACGTATTTACGTGTACAACTTTATTAGGTATTAATGCAAGTACTAAAATCTTCCATAAAGATTTGCAAGAATCGAAGTAATTTTCGTTCCCATTTAAGGACCTTTCAATTTTAAATCATTACCACCTCGCGCATATTTATGGCCTTAAAAAAGTTAACGTCGCAAGCCTCGCGGCCTCTCACTGTTTTCATTCGTCGTTCAACAAGCCTTATATCTCGGAACTTTACATGCAATTTTATTGGCATTATCCAGGTGAAACCAGCGGAAAAACGAGTGAAAAGTTTAAATCTTTTACGGACATATCATTTTAAACGAGTCGTAAATCATAGAGGAAAAGCGCGCGCGCGAGAGAGAGAGAGAGAGAGAGAGAGAAAAAAGCACGTCGCGCGCGGGGCGCGTAGCTTTTTCCCTCTTTCCCGGCGGTTTTATCTCGCGAAGCAGCCGCACGCGACCATTACCAAGTTAATCCATTGACGAGAGAGGAAGCATCGCGAAAAGTTGCGTGGCGCACGAGGAAAAACGTAAACCGGGCAGGCTTCGACAAACGTTTGCGAACCTCGAAATTTTATGAGAGCAGCGCGTAAAGACGCTTTTACGACTGACAGCGATGAAACTTTCATCTCGTTTCGCTCCCACCCCACCCTCCCCCCATCCCTGGACTCGGAAAAGCCGAGACGAATAAGTTCGAGACCGTATAAGTATATATACGTTGGCCCGTGTCGCCGAAGCGTCCCTTCTTATTCCGTTACTTCTCATCCGCTTCCATCTTTTTGACCATATTTCTTTTTCCTTTTCGGTTTCCCTCTATCAATCTATCCCGGGCGATAGCGCGAAGATTACCTCTCCGTTCGGACGGATCGATGATTATGTTTCCCCCTTTTTCGATCTTTTTGCGGAAGATCGCCGCCGCCTGCGCTTTCCGCGTTAAGGCAAGCCAACGTCATCCGATGATTTTCTTCGGACGGAAAGCTCTGCTTGGACAGAAGAGTCGCGATTCCTGTCGGGTCCGATGAAATCGACAGAAAATCATCGACCCGACAAGGACTTTTCAAACTTGTTCGTTCAGTTTGTATAGTTGAAGTACCTTAAAAATGATTGCTTCGCTCACTTCTCTAATTATATTAGTGGATCGTGCATTGAGAATTGATTTCTGAACAGTATTATATAAAAAATTACAATATTTGATTGGTTCAAATTGACATCGTTTTTCTTATATTAAGATAAATTAAGCATTCATTTAAATAATTTGATCAAAGAATTTTAATAATTTACGTTGACTGCTGCTACGTTCGCACAAAATTAAACGAATTATATTCGTTGTTTATACCATTATTATTATCAATTTAATTAATTTTCTCCTTTCGCGTATTATGTATTACAAATTATTTAAATAAATTTTTAAATATCGACCAATTGTATGCATTTTACTTTAATAAAGAGTTGACTTGATTAACGGTGGGTACAAAATGAAATAATTTAAGCTTTTACACGATCATTTTTCATTACAAATTCAATATCGGTATTTCATTCAAGTGCAAAAGTACTTTTTTAAATACCTAAGTGTAGGTATGATATTTTGCATTTTTATATCTACATTAAAAAGGGTAAATTTTAAGTTTCTCTTTTTACCTAAAAATTATATTGTCTAACAATCATCTCCATTAGGATAAAAACCTAAATGGATACCTTTCAAATTGTCTCAGTCATTCGATTCGTTAACTCGTAAATAAACATTAAAATAAGATTTTAAGCAACAGATCGACTTATCAAAGTCAAATGAAAATTTCGAACTAAGACGTTTCCATTTAAAGTACTTTTATATTATTACTAAGTAGCGTCAGATTTCGTTTAATGCATAGAGGCACGAAAGGACTTCGCATAAAAAGACTCTTCTTTTCTTAAGTCCGCCAGTCCTTTGTTTTTATTTTACTTCGTCTCTTTCGCGTTTTAATTCCGTTTGTTTTTTTTAATCCTCTTACAAATCGGCTCTATAATCACGGCAGCGCAGCCACTTCAGTTAGCGTGCCGCGAGGTGATAAAGGGAAGGAACTCGTCGCTTTCAATCTCTCACTCTCGACTTAATTTTACGAAATGGCAGGTGCCGAACGGTCATTGGTCTTTGTTTTGCGTAGCTTCACCGTCGCAAAAATGTTGTTCCTGAAAGAAACCCAGTGTGCAAATGCTTTTTTTAAGAATATTCGTTACTGCTATCAAGAAACGTGCTTTTTTTTAATGTTGGCTTCAAAAAATCATTCGTCTTTTAATCACTGAGGGATAAAAGAATGCGTACATTTTGCTTCTTAAGATCTGACAAAATTGTAACAAATAAGATTAATGTATTATTGTTTAACAAACCAACAACGCAACGACAACTTTTATTTCCCAGTGACGAATTCGCTCAGAAGTGCGACGAACTAATTGCAATTACCGACCTCTGACTTATGTGCCCGTCGGAGAGTAAGTCCGGTCATTCCGTTGGACCATACATGCCCAGAGCTTCGAACAATTATCAAGCTGGCGCGCGGGCTAAGCAAATTTTGCAAGGTCGAGTGCGTATAAGTTCCGAAAACAAGTTTTGTAATTTCAACCTATTTTGCTCCGTCGCGTTTCGCTTATCCGGCGCGCGCAACTTACGGCCGACTCTGCATTAGCCGCGTTTCAATACATTAATAATCTACGCCGGGCTTGCATATGTAAAACGAGCGTGTGCGTTGCGCGTGTGGTGCGGCTTAGGTGCGCGCGTTTAAAAATTCAAAATAACTCTCAAGCAAACGGAATAATTGAACGAAAAAAAACGCATAAATGCAATAGCGGAAAATTAGTCAAATCGCTTCGAGACTCCTTTTGTAAATGACGTTATTCGTCACGTATCTATTAACAGTGGAAATAAAGTGAAAAAAAAACATTGTAAAATGCAATATATTTGGAAGCCGAAGCGATTGGATTAATGCGGTATAAAAACACATATAGAGCTTCGAGCAATAAAGGCGCGCAATACAAACTACAAAAATATATATATGTTTATATATATTATGTGAGGTAATAACCAAAATGAAACGATACATAAAAACTCAAAAAAACACAATGAATATGAAATTACAAATAAAAATAAAAAATGAAAAAGGAGAAATTGTAAAACTTAAAAAGACGGGTGTCGGATCACTGCTGCTTCTTCTTCTTCTTCTTGTTCACCGATTGATCGGATCCCCAGAGATCGTGCCATGGGCCGCACGTCTTTTTGTTCCTGTCCGTGCGATCGCTGTCCCTTCTTAATTTCGTTCGCGGTAGAAGCGTTTTTTCCGGCACCGCTTGATCCTTGACGATGATGCAGCTGTAAGTCGACTCTTCGTCCGACGCTTCCGTTTCCGTGAAGTGCTGAATCATGAGACCGTCGTCGTCGTCGCCGTAGGCCTTTTTTCTTCTGTCGCTCCTCTTGACTTGATTGTTTTCCTTCAGCTCGGCCACAATCAGGTTCCTCTTTGCCTCGAGACTGCGTTTACGCTCGTTTTCTAAAATAGCCTTTCTGGATATGTTGCCGACGAAGTAGGGACGTTGCTGTTGCTCTTCGTGCCTGGATCGATACTCGGCCATTTTCGGTCTCTCGGCCGGAGTCGGCAGTGGGTCTTCAAAATAGTCCGCCACGGACGACGACGACTTTTCGGGCAGATGCATTCGCTCGGCAGCTTTCGGTTCGTCGGGCTGCTGCTGATGGTCTATGCCGTTGATGCGCTCGTTAGTGATCGTTGAACCGCTGTTTTTGCGCTCGAGACTTCTGTGCGATGTTCCAGGACTACCTTCGGAGCTCGATTTGCGCGATTCGTCGCGGGATTTGGCACCTTCTTCCTTGGGTCCGACTCCGTGATCTTTTTTAAGCATTTTCGGAATGTCGACGAGCGAGCGGTGCTGCCAAAGTGCCATGCCTTCGAGCACTTCGGAATCTCTGCGGAAGCGCCAGAAACTTTTGGTTCTCTTCACCAATTTCGGGCTCTTATTTTCGAGGTCGAAGCCACGACCCGTCTGGATCAAGTGTCCCATTGCAGTGCTTTGTCTCGGCATCAATGGTTTTCTGTCAGTGCTGTTCAGAGTGTTGTTGTTTCTGTCGTTTCTTTCGTTGGGACTTTCGGCGAGCCTGGAACTTCTGGTGTATCCATGGCGCTCCAGTATTTTCGTTCTTTCTAGCTTAGTTTCAAAATTTGACTCGTAGCCACGATCTTTATCAACTATAATGGAATCATTAGCGAATCCCATTGTGGTGGTTTCTCCGTAAATGTCCTCCCTATCGGAGTATCCCCGATCGCGATAACGAGGTGGCTGCTCCGAAGGTCTTTCAGGTGCTTCCTGGGACGGAGGCCTCGGTCTTTCGAAGGCTCGATTATTACCTGCGCGTTTCCTCTCCAAAGCCTTGTCATTATGGAGTCTCTGCTCGCGCTCGTAAGTTAAAGTCGACTGTCGAGACGAAGCCATAGATTTATCGGTGTAACGATCGCGGTCGCGTTGCTCGTTATTCCTCTGGATGGCGGCTCGACTTACTCGCATTTCTCTCTCGTTCTTAATCTCGTCGTGGGACGTGCGCTCATTGTGCATGTTACTCTGCTTGTTGCTGTATTCGGTACTACGTCGCTCCATGAACTTGGGCGGGCTGTTTTCACGCGCGTACTTCTGAGCAGTTTGCTCGAGCTTCTGAGTTATTTGCTCGACCTTCCTTCCGGTTTCCGGGATAGTTTCATCCTCCGATTCGGAGGATTGGGAAGAGCAGGAATCACTGGTTTTTTCATTGTCGTATTTCGTCGAGTCGCTGATGCGACGATAATCCGAGCGGCGATCGTCGTTGTTGTGATTGTCGTAGTATTTTTTCATCTCGTACTTTTCCGAACGGTATTCCATGCTGACATTGTAGCTCTCTTCTTCCTCCTCTTCAACGTCTACCTCAACCTCGATCTCGTCGTCCTCCGTTTCAACGTCTCGACGAGAACGCCTCGATCTTTCCTCGTCTCTTTCGCTTCTACGGCTGTATCCTCTGCTTCCGTGCTCTTCGTTGGAGGAGAATTTGCCTCCGTTGTTCCGATCGGAATTCGAGTTTCTCGCAACGGCTCGAGTATTCTCGTACTCGTTCTTGTCGTGCTGCTGCTGCTGCAGCTGCTGCTGCTGCTTCCTCTCCTTCTTCGTTGGACTTCCATTATCGTGCTCCAAATTCCTCATATTCCTGCGCTCTTCCGAGTCGTGGCGGCCGGACTTTCCATTAGGCTGCTGCTCGGTCTTGATACTGGCGTCCGACCAGTATTCGGTCATCGCGCTCCGGTAAACGTGCCAAGACTTGTCGTCACGTGGTATGGTCTTCCAAGAGTCATTTTCCCAGTCCTTGCTCTCGCTTGACTTTTTGTTGTCATCTTTATTGCTGCTGTTTGTCTGGTGTTGCTGCTTGTGCTTCTGCTGCTTGGTGGGTCGGTCGGCGGCCTTGCGTCGTCGCAGTCTGCTTTATAGGGAGTGGGTTTTGTGAACGTAGAGAAAAGAAAACAAAGAAAAAAGCGGAAAAAGAACGAACGGATTCAAAAGATAATAAAAGTTCAAACAGAAGGTAAAAAAGTTGTGTACTAGTAAATTTTTTGGAGTGAATTCTCATATAATTCTTTTAATAATGTATTTCAATATCAGCAACCAAATCTTTACTGCTTCATTTTTTAAAAGTATTTTTTATTTTAAAATTAAAAACGGTGACTATAACTATCACTAGATGACTCGTACTTTAAATTTTTACACTAAAATGTAATCTTTGTCAATAGTATTAACATAACACTTTATCATACAAAAAATAAATGAAATAAATGAATATTTAACATATTACAACTGTACAATAATAACATACATAAAATCAGTTTAATAATTCTTAATATAAAATTATAAGAAAATATACACGTTATAAACAAGAAAATCTATACACTTATAAACTCACGGCATTTCACTCAAAAAAACTTAAAGTAAAAGAAAAAAATAATTAACAAGGAAAATAAAAAAATAAATAAAAACTTTAATAGTGCCAAAATACCAAGAACCAGACGAAGACGCTACGTGCCAAGTTGAGGATGGAAAGGATTGTTTTTTTTTCCAAAAAAAAAATGGAGTCCAGAATGTAGTTGTTATCAAATATTTCTTGAAGAAAGACTAGGACAGGAAATGTGGGAATGGAGGGTCGGTACAAAGTCCACCACCGTCGCATTTAATTCCATTGATCGCAGTAACGCATGCGGAATCTACAAAGAATGAGAGAAAAAAACAAAACGAAACGTAATTCTAAAGAGTAAAAGCTGATCCAAAATAACAAGGCGAGAGGGGGATCTGTTTACTCAAGTTCGTTCAATGAAAAAATGATCTTTATATGTCTAATATACAAATTGGCACTTAAGCAGGAATTATCGTTACTTTTATTGCAATGAATAATTTATAGAAGGATGTTTTCTTGAATGACTTTATAATCTATTAACGGCAAAAGTTTTTATACATAGTACTATGAAATTTTGAATAAAACTAAATTTTATTTAAATACTCTCGTAAAAAAGTTCAATGTAAAGACTTTCACTTAATTGCTTTCGAATGATGTATTAAAGTAGCGTTTAACTACTTGGGGATTAATTGTAGGTAAATTATTAATAACTTTATATTATAAAATTTGGAAATTGAAAACTATTAAAGGATCAAAGCTTTAGGTTCGACTTTATAAATAGAGTCCGCAGATAAAAATTGCAAAAATTTGTACAAAGCTTGAGTTAACATGCCAATTCAATCGTTAGACTACGAAAAAAGCAACTACTTAAGGGACTATTAAATGAAATTTGAAAAAATAATAAAGAAAAATCGAAACTTTCCGTTCGCGAAGATATAATTAAAGAATAATAAGATTCGTTAGAAGCTCAGTCACTGCGGCTTTCGTTCTTTTTACATTTTTCAGTATTCTCAATATATTATCCAATTATAATTAATCACCCCCTGGTAGCAAGTTTCCGATAATATCGCTAGAATCTAGTTAAAATGTCCAAATCTAGCTAGATTCTAGCGATATTATCGGAAATTATCGGAAACTTGCTACCAGGGCCTTCTTAATTTTAATTCTCACGTGCGTTTCTATAATTAAATAAATTTACGAGGCATTGTTGTGCGTCCAGCAACATAGTAAATACTCGCAGCCAAGGTGTACAATTCAATAGAAGCTATCAATCACAACTGCGAGACAAACTGCTCCTAACGAGTCGAGAAGCAAAAAGAACGAAAAGCTTTCGCGGCCGGCTTTGCAGCTCTCTTTTTTTTCCTTTCTCGAGCCTGAATGTAGCCATTCGGAGCTCCTCCTCCGTCCCCGTCTCCAGCCTCTTACTCTCTCTTTCTCGTTTTTTTAACTCGACGAACAAGCTCACCTCATAGCCTCATCGTCGCTGTAGTCGATGTCCGGCTGGACGGGCGGCTCGTTGGAGAAGCCGCTGTCGTTGCTGCTGTGGAGCGACGTGACGGCCTGAGGTGGCGGAACCGGCGGCACCGGCGGCTGGACTCTGCGACCCCCTACTAACATCGTCGGCAGCGTTCCAGTTGGACGAATCTGCGGGAAACGGACATCACGCTCGTCAGCCGGCCGGGCTTTTGTTTTTCGGACTCTCCACCCCAATCCCCGCCGCTGCCCGCTGCATTGCTTTATTTCTCGGGCTTGATTATGCGCAATTGTGCAAAACGCGCCGGGAATGCTGATTTTCGACGCAGTTTCATGACTTTTTGTGTCTCGGGATTATTCAGAGGCGAGGAATGTCACTTTTGCTCTGGGTGCTGACCGAAGCTTAATGAAATTATATTTTCATAAGGACAATAAGGAAACGTTATTGCTTTTAAAAGAGGCTCTTGAACTTACGCAATGCATTGATTTTTCAAAAACTAAATTAAATCGACTAGTCGCTGTGTAATTCACATTATCTTCATGGTTAAAGACAAAAAAAAATCCGTTATACTTTGAGTATAAAATTAAGAATTTTTTATTTAAAATAACTGTGTCGCGTGATTTCATCTTAAAAGGAAAAAAAAAAAAATTTATCCGCCTCTTTAACCGAGCCTTTAGTCTATCCCAGCATTCCGTCGAGCACGCAGTACTTTCGAATCTCATTGAAATACTCGGCGCATATTCAAGCCCTCCAGGCCATTGCCGCCCAAGCAATCGGAAACCGTCGAGGCATGTCGCCTAATCATATAACACCGTGATCCTTACAGCTTTAGCCTGTCGGCCGGAGGGATTGGCGATGTTGTGTGAACTGTTGCTCTTGGACACGGCGGCGCCGGGCGCGCCATTGTTGTTCCCCACGGCGCTGCCGCCGTTCGCCGCGATGCTGTTATGCGAGTGGCCGTTGGCCTCGCCGCCCTGACCAGACGCGTCCTCGCTGTTGTTCGGCATCGGGGGTCGCGACGGCGGCGGCTTGCACGGCGGCGTCGCCTTCGAGTCCGTTCCGTTGGCTCGGCCGTTGCTCGTGCCGTGATTCGGCGATCTGCGGGGAGGACAAGAGCGCGTTATTGTTTGGAGGCTTCTGTCCGCTCTGGCTGCTGCGGGGAAGGGGAGCTCAATGGCCGGATTAAACGCTGTTTTGTCAAGACGGGAGCTGGGAGATGGTTATTGCTGACGCGAGGGAAGACACGGGGAGATATGCGTCGATTTTCGACGAGCTTATTAAGGGCGGGAATTAGTTTTCGCACGGAATTAGGATGAAGCTTTTTGGGATGCAGTTGCTGTTAAAGGTTTTGTGATTTATTTTGAAATTATTTTCGCTTACCCCAGTGCCTCGTCGATGACAATTTCTGTATAAGCCAAGGGGAACCACCCGGAACACTGAGTGCGTAGATTCTCGCCAAATTGCCAACCCTTTTGTCGATCGCCTTGGAAGCGCAAAACAAAAGCCAATAATTAAGTCTTATCGTAAAGGCGTGAATGCTAGCATGAACTAGCGGCTTAGCTTAGAAGTACACACAAGATATAAACTTGTTATTCGACTATTATTAAACTTCTGAATTAACTTATTTCTAACGAGATAATATAATTTGTATCAAAATGTAGCTGTACATTCAGCTATATTCTTAATTAACTATATTCTTTTATAAAAATTAATTAAATTTATTTACTTATCCGGAGTGCATTAAATCAAACTGCAGATATATTCAACGCGCTTCGCGCGTATATTTCTCTTGCTGCGGTTACGGACATGATTCTTTTATATATAAAATTAATTAAATTTATTTACTTAACTGTAATACATGAAAGTGCGTTACACATTTTTTCAGATTATTTTAATTTAATTAATAAATCTATTTAATTTAATTTAATTTAATCTATTTAAAAGTAGTACTCAAACTCAAAAAATAAATATTGAAAATTCAAAGTTTTGACGTCTATATCAATTAAAATAGTCTTATATTGCCATGTCAGATTTCATCCATCGCTTTTTCAAAAGAGGGTATCAATAACTACTCCCTCTTAAAAAAGGTGTTTCGTAAACGTACACTCGACGCCCTGAAATTTCCGACACTCCAAAGCCATATCGATCTCAGCTACAATAACAATCTGCCTCCGGAAATTCCATCTTTTCGAAAAAAAAAAAACAGAAAAAAGAAATAGCTCCCCGCGCGGCTCCATTACCAAAGCGGCGCTTACACTCACCCATAAGCGCGATAAGATCGCCTTCGTGGAAGCTGAGCTGGTTCTCCCCGGAGCTGAGGTAGGCAAAGAGGGCGCGCGCCAGGGGCGTCTCTCCCCATCCGGCGGCGATCAGGCCGGCGCTTATGCCGCCGCTGTTACGCGAGACCGGCGCCATGGACCGGGGCCTCGGCGGGGTGTCCGGCACTTCTGGCGCGGGGCAAAAACCTTCGTTAGTCCGACAATTATTGCCGCATCAATTTTCGGGGGTTATTGCCAGTTTGCGCGGTAAGTGCCGCGCAATCTGCTTGGACGGCGCCGATGCGGGGGAGGCGGTTTAGCGGCTCTGGGATATTTCGCGCTGGAATCTCGCGGATGACTTGTGGTTATCGAGGACGGGATAAAGATCAATTAGAGGATTGGAATATTTTTGTTTGGACTACAGATGGTGCAAATAGATTTGTGGAGTTTTCAATTTATTTTAATTAATAAAAAAATATTTATTAGAATTAATGTCCATTTAATTGAAAAAACCTTCGTAGAATTAATTACTTTTATCTAATAACTCGAATAAATATTTCTTTTGCCTAGGATTTAACAAAAAACTTTCTTCGGTATTTAAATAAATCAATCACCTCCAATTTTACAAGTGAATTTTTTACAAAACTATTTTTACGGATAAACTTTCAAGATAGCTTTTAATTAATAAAAAATGAAATATTTGTTCAGCCTCGACTCGCGATAATGAAGAGCGATTAACGCGGCTGAGAATCAGACGCGATTACAGCCCTATTCACTTTGATGATGGGGCAGACACCCGCAAAATTATATGTATACATGTCTCAAGTGTGACGAGCGGTTTGCTGTAATTCTGCGAGATTCTCAATTAAGTTTATGGGACATTCTATCTCTAATCTTAGTTCCGTGAGAAAAGAATTCTGATTTATTAAATTAATTGTTAATAATAATACTGTTGATTATTCTAAATAATTAATTTAAAGCACAAATATATATTTAAATCCATTTAATTCCTGGGGTGAAAATACATTTGTTTTTCGAAAGTTTGTAAAACGCAATTGAAATTTTTTACACCGACAGTTTTTATGTCCGAAACGATTTCCCGTTAATCGAATATTTATTTGATTCAAAGAAATGTTTGAACGCAATCAATTCAAGTGAAAAGATACAAAAAAAAACATTAGTGCATTTACAAACACGATAATAAACGAGAATTCGCAAATAAATCGCTAAAAGACTCGCGTTCGTAAAATAAGTAGATTTATGCAAGTTTAGTCAGACCGTCAATAAATCTTTATTTTTTCCAAGATCGGAAATCAAGACGAATCCTTACCGGGTCCCAAGGAAAGCGTCGAGGCGTGGAGATTAGCCTCGGACCTGGCGCGCGAGAGCGCCGAGGGCAGATGAGTCGGCCCCTGGTGAGCGTGTCCGTGAAGGAGTCCGCTGCCGGTGGACTGACTCTGCGGTGGTCCCAGCCGCAGCTCCAGGCACGAGCTATCCATACTGCGGGTCTTGCGCAGCTGCGAGCTCATCGTCAATTCCGAGCCACCGTTCTCCTCGTCCTCCGGCCAGAATGACACTTGCTGCAACATGCAACGGGCCGCCAGCTTGAGTGGATTGCGGACTCGGCGGGAGGCAATCAGCGCCGGGAGCTTTCCTCGAGCCACCTCGGGAAAGGCTCGATTGCGGCCGTTCCTGCATTTTTTATTGCGGCCGCGTTCCGGCTTTTCTACTCCGTCCAAGTGTCCGACTGGGCTATTTTATACTCCTTTCTTTGCTTTAAATTTGCGGTAAGTGATTCGCTTTTCTTCCGAGGAATTTCCCCCCGATTGAAACGGAAAATGGTGGAAACAGTTTTTTCGGAAAATAAAATATTGATTGAATATATATTTTTAAAGAAAATTCGCGTATTTTTAGTTCGAAATGCTTACTGTACAGTACATTTTAAACATTAATTGATTTGTTTGATTTCAATTCTTTTGTCTGCGTGTTTTTCTCAACTTAAGCAGAATATATATATTTTTTAGAAACGATGAAAAATGGCCTTTGGTGTAGCGGATTTAAGAGACTCTAGCGCCTCTCAAGAAGATTTATGTCACTTTAACTTTATTAGATTTAAGTCTTATCCCGAGAATTTTAAGTAAAGAAAGAAAACTTCTAATATATATTTTGATTTAAAAACGTTGCACCTATAAGGTTATGAAATTTTATACTAAATTATTGCTTAGATATGAATACAGTTTTATATATGAATTATTGGATGTAACAAAACCAAATCACTTACATTTTTTAAATAATTAAAAGTTTACCGTCCTTTATAGAGGGCAGCTTACACAGTTAGGTGTGTTAATACCCTTAAACTTCTCCACATCGTATAATGATTAATATCAAAGGAAGTGGTTCATTAAATCAACATAGACCTAACGTATCTTTCTCTTTGAAATTGCCCCCTCAACGTTTCCCGCTTAACCCGGGCATTCGAACTCTTTCAATTTGAGCAATTTGCCTCTCTCTCTCTCTCTCCGTAGATGAAAATTCCAAATGGGCGAATTAACGGTTAGTCGGTGGGGATAACTCACCCTGAGCCTCGAGGCGAACATATCCTCGACCGACTGGGGCAGATATTCGCGAGTGGCGGCGATCTCGCGCCACTCGTCGACGGACGGATGGAGCGCGGCCAGAGCGACCTCGTGAAAGCTCGCGTAGTGCTTGGCCAGGGAACATTGCCGCTCGAGCACGAAGCCGTATCTCCTCCTCTCCTGCGTCATCGCCTGCGAACATCGGGAGAGAATATGGTTATACGTGCGCCGCGCTTGCTTACACTCCTTCCTGCTTGCCGAGCTCGGGAAGCGCCCCCGGCTCCGGCGGAATTATGGGCAGGTTATCAAAACTGGATATATATATATATATATGTAGGCTGCGGATAACTTTTTGATGATTATTAGCATTATTAGCCGACAAATTTTTTATTATTATTTTGTCCAAGTTTTATTTACTTCTAAATACTATAATTGAAAAACTTACATTAGTAACTTTGAAATCGGTTGAATAAGCCTTAAAAAAATAATTACGAAATAAAAAAGTACCTTTTTATTTACTTATGAAAATAATGAAGCTACAAGAACGTTTAATCTTTTGAAACACGCAATCAAAACAAAAGCGAAGAAACTAGATGAAAAGGATTTCTTTTAATAAATCATAAGTACGGATGCGTAAAGCACGCACTCGTCGACACTATTCATCCTCGCCTCAGCGCAAGTATGTCCAGGCCGAGAGAAACGAGGTGTTTTTGGGTCGCGCCGAGAGAAAAAAAAACCAGGAAAAAGAAAAAGACAGAGCAACGAGAGGAAGAGGCGACGATAGTGTCGCCGGGCGCATAAAGGCATTACATACATTTTTCAGACTCTGCTCGCAGAAGGCATCGAGCTTGGACTTCTCCTCCTCGAGGATCTGCATGTTCTTGAGCTCTTTGTCCATGGGGAGGCCACTTTTGTTAGCGCCGCGCGACTTTTTCCTCTGCTTCTTCATCGTCGCAGCCGCCTTGCTGTACGTCTCGCTGCGCGTCTTGTGCTGCTGCAGGAACTTCTTTTGCTCGCTCTGCAAACATCAAATTCTTTTAGACATTCGCCCTCGCGAGCGGAGACGCGCTTAGAAGTCATTTTCGCCTTTATTACCTGAACGACTTTTGTGTCCTTCTCCAGATTCGTTTCCAGCGGCACCAGCAGATCCACGTAAAATGCTTTCAACTGCAAAAAGAAGGGAAAAATTAAGAATTAGTTATATTAAGTATTACCAAGCAGCTTTTTCATAAAAAAAGAAACCATAAAGAAAGAAAAGCAACTCGTTATTTTGCCTTTACGGTCTCTCTTGCTCTTACCTACTTCTCTGCCGAGATTTTTCAACTAAAGAAGCTGTAAGCATTAGTTAAAGATACAAAGAGCAAGAGACGGGCAAAGACAATTTCTTTCTCTTAAACGCATTTGAGAAATGCAAGATCTAACAGGCATAAGAAAGCAGCAAGTGCTCTTCACACTTGAGCTGACCTGGATGTAAGGTAATTGCAAAGGCGCAGTGACTTAAAAGTTTGTGCAATGTACAACTAAACTATTTTGTTTTACATCAAGTATCTGCATGGATATTTTCAACTGTTCAATGCTGTCAAAATTCTTTTCTCGGTTGTAGGATGTGAGTATAAGCTTTATCTAAATTAGTGATTTTGTTTTATTAATGTAATTTGTTCCTAAAAACGACAGTTTTCATCAAAAAATTAAATTTATTTTACGCGTTACAGCAAATCCCTGAAAATTCCGAAAGTGATGCACGAGTTTTCAAGGAACGAAAACTATTGTAACAAACCCATATATACTCTCGAATGGAAAACCAAACGTGCCCCAGCGGAACTAGTTTAACGAAACGTTACGAAAATACAATAACAAAACGAAATTGAAAAGTATTTTTTACTACGAAATAACAAAGTGAAGCGAATGACGAAATATTTCCACATGGCTATGCGCCGTTGAATTATAACTACGAGCCGTAGCATGCAAATCCAATAACCAATGCTCCCCTTTCTGTTTCTCGCTTTCCGCCGGCGGATCAGCTATCTCGCAACGACACGCGCCCGAAACAACGCTGCGATTTTTAAAATCTCAGTTTCGGTTTAATAAACATTAATCAGAACTGTTCGTTGACGCGTTAGTACTGCTTTTAACGTTTGACCGTTCTTTTTAATGAAAGTATTGTCGAAAGTCAAAGTGCTTTGTTAATCTTTCGAAAATTCCATTTTTTAGTACCACCGACGACGTTTCTTCGTTTTTTAGAAAAGAATTTTAGCTATTTTTTAGAAGTAAGAAAAATAATTTACCTTAAATATTTTATTATCAAAGTATTTGCCAATAAATTGATAAACTCTACTCTCTTTATTACGCACATCATTTATGTAAAATATCTTTTAGGTGTGAAGTACATTCCCTCATGTTGAAAAGAATCTAGTATAATTCTTGCTGAAGCATTTTTCCATACGCAGATTTAACATAAATAATTAGACCGCGAAAAATATACAAAAATACTCTTGAAAAATATACGACTGGAATCTATTTCCCCCAATTTCCTCCGAGCACAAGTCCGCTTAAAAAGAATTTCAAGAGCGAGGCGTGCGGCCACTTATTGCAATAAATTAGTGAAATTTCATGCAAATTAACGTTGAATTTTAATAAGCCACGCGGGGAGGGGGGAGCAGGGTCGGGATGCATATCCTTCACCCGACCTCTGACTAAGACAGCTTCGAGAATCCAAGGGAATGAGTTTCACCTTGTTTCGCAGTCAAAAAGCCGCGCGAGGGGAAAGAGAAAATGAGTCTACGCAGCGCCGCCGCCGTCGTCCCAGGATTTACATGGCGGTGCGCGGCGCGGAATCCTTTTTCGCGCGGCACGCGAGAGCCGAAGCTAATTTTTTTTTTTTTTTCCTTTCTTTTCGCTATTTCCTCTTCGCGCCGCTCATTCGAATGTGAGATTATAAAATTCGACGGGATTGAAGTTTAAATTTGAAAATTTTGCAGGCCTGGGTTTACAATGGCGTGAGAATGTATAGTTCGAATCCTTATTTAAAAAGGCTTTTTTGTACCTTTAATTTGAAAGTTTTTCAGCTTATAAGCATTCAATTAATCTTCAACTTCATTTATTAGATTTTTGTTCCTTTGCGGAATTAAGCATTATAAAAGGAATGGAAATTTAAGGTTCGAAGTATAAATTTTAATAAATGTAAGAAGTATTTCATAAAAGCGTGATAAAGTCAATGGTTGAATTGCATAATACTACTTCGAATCCAATTTCAAAGAAAAAGTATTCGGACCACGAACGGAACAACTGCATGCCCGCAGCGACTAATGGCTGAAATTCAATTCGAGCTGAAAAAAACGGAAGAAAACATGGAAATGAAAAGTCGGAATCCGGCGCTGCACGAAAGCACAGGTCGGAAAAAGAAGTTTGGTAAATTGAAAGTTTGAAAACTCCCGAAATGTATATTCGTATATATATATATATACAATCGAAGGTCCTTACTCCTTGCATTCAAGTAGTATCTCGGTGCTTTTTTACGTGCAAATTTGTCGTCGCTTCTGAAGCCAGTGGTGTTGCTTACTGGGAAAAAACTTTTTTGCTTTTTTCCGGAGTCTGCTTCGGATGCTAGTTTACTTTTAATTTTGTCTCATACATGTATAAGTTGGCTCTTTTTACAATATTTAACCCTGAGATTTTTCTTATGTATATTTTATTTAGGCGATATAATCTCGTAAGAGATTGCAAAGCCTTTATATAATAAAAAAAAAATATATTTTATTTCAGATGTATACCTTTCTTACACAAAGAAAATCTTCGAAAAGAAATGAAAAATAATTTTGCAAAATTTTAGAATGTAAACTGTACACAAACGAGTGAGCCACTGTATGCTGAGTTTCAAATTTCTGAGAAAAGGAACATTTTTTTTTTCTTTATTTAAAAAATCCAGAGAGATTTTATTGCTATTCGTCAAAGACAATGATGCTAAAAAAGACGCGCCCATTCAACCAGATCACTAGAAAAACTAAGAATTGGCTACTTTCCAACCATCAGCTGAATAGTACCGAAAGTGAGTAGAAATATTTACTTCCATAACATTTTCAGACGCAAGGGATGAGAGTTTAAGGGGCGAAGAGTAATTCTTGTCGCATTCGAGGGAAAGGGAGCACAGAATAAGTTTGGAGGAGATTTTTCTATTGCAGTGAAAGGGCGTAAGAAGCGGACTCACTCATTAATTTACGACCATTACCGCAATGGTTTTCCTTTTTTTCCCGAGCCGCAAATGCAGGGCGATCGATTTAAATGCTGCCCGAGGTTAAGTTCAAATTGATTCCTTTTTCACTGAAGTATAAAAGAAATACTGCGCCTTTAAATTGACCCTTAAATTCATACTTGCGAAAACTAATAAGAAGCAGTATATACATGTACTAATAGCTGTTTGATACTAACAGTAGTTTTATACTAAGCAGCAATTCAAAAACATTTAGTTAATTTAAAAAATTTTAAAGCATTTCTACTTTTAAATTTCTTTTAAATAAACATTTATTTGTATAAAAAAGAAAAGAGTTAAATCTAATAAAATTAAGTTAAATTCTGACATTGTCTTATCTCGAAGAAAATTTCACTTATCCTTTAGAAAAATAACTCAATACTAATCTTTTATACCCTTTTTTTTTTATAAATATCCTATTCTGATCTCTGACAATAAGTGTCTGCAGAGCTATGATGTAAAGAAATCGTCTAAGGGCTTCGCAGCAGTTTTCCTTTGCGTTTTCTTTCAGAAATAGATAATCGTTTCTCGAAAACGATTACGCGAAACCAATAAAATGAAGATAGAGTATATGTTCTTAGTGGGAAAGTTCTGTAAAAGTGTTTTCGAACTTTAAAACAATTTCAAATAAGTTGAGGTGTTCTTGGGTAGATAGAAAAAAAGGCCTTGTAAAATTTTAGAATAAAAAACTAAAACATTGAGAATGATGTAATCATGACACTAATTTGACAATGACATACCCCATGTGTAAAATCGACAGATTTTACAAATATTTTAAACAGTAAACTATAACGATGAAAAGAATTTCTTGCGTTCGTAAAACTTTTTTACTATGCAGAAAGTACAACGATAACTTACTTTTAAGGACAATATTATTGTTTCGATAAAAGGTTTCTTACATCCCATTTGTGAAATAGTACCTATGAGATTCAATTTTTCATTTGCCAGCAATAAAAGTGATTAAGTGAAAGAAAGCAGATCATCTGTAAAGAATACTGTAATTTATTTTATTGGCAATAAAAGAGCAGTAATGCGAAATTTATTACGTCGATTTGAAAACATATTTTTAAACTTTCGGAAGATTACGAATTTATTCTTTTTAACAAGACGATCCTCAAAGAATATTATCTACGCAAACTCGCCCGGCGTAAACAGATCTTCAAACGTAATAGACTTCGATTTGTACGCGATAAAAACGTACGAGCAGAAGATTGAACCGTTGCCCCTTTTTTCCCTCCTTTTGTCCGCGGAATATTTATTATCCCATTTCGAGACCTAAGTACACGGTAAGAACTCGAGATCTTTTACGAAACCGATTGCGTCGCGCTGGCGACACTCGAAGTAAAGGAAAGACGTTACCGCGGTCGCAGTGTCTTCCGACAAAAGCCGAGTCTTCGAAGCAGAAGAGTCGAGGATACTCGTTTTCAGTCCTGGCAATCGATGGCGCGGTGAGACAAGGGCACTCAATATCTCGTATTTAGAGTGTAGTAAAAAAATTTTAGTTCAAATCGAGAGGAAGAAAGTTTTATTAGCTTTTTTTTATCCGAACAAGTAACTGTGGTTTTAAGTAAAAGATTGTTATGCGTTTGTTGGTTGTAGTTTTCAATTAATTTCAGTAAAGCCGTAATTTGCACAATAGTTCACATTTCTACTTTTGTTATTATTTAGAAAAAAACTTTCTTTGAGATCTTATCTCACATAGCACAGAACGTTTTCAAAAAGGTTTCAAAAAGGTTAAATAAAAGGTTTCAAACGTTTCTCGAAAAGGTTTCATGTCCGTGACAGCGAAAAAATTCCAAGCGATATTTGTTTTAAAGTTGACGTTGCATTTGACAAAGTATTTTGTGAAATGTGTTTGATAAATTCTTGTAATATTTCGTCTAAATTTTTCATTTATTTATTTTCACGAAATATTCTGCGGTATTTTTTTTACAGTCTACCCAAGTCTTCCTTTCTTGAATGCAATAACGGGAACCTAATACAATTTATAGTGGAATCAGAATCTTGAGCTTTGACGTTATTAGACAGTTGTAAATAAATCTTCTGATAAAGGTCTAACACTCTATCAACTGAGCCATCGCCCGCTAATACTCTTTTTTTTTCTTCACATTGTGAGAAGGTTTAAAAGAAGTTTTTTTGGTATATTTCTGATAGGCTTCAATAATCTGCTTCAAAATTTAATTATTTTAGAATATTTTACTTAATCTTTCATAAAAATATTCGGTGTATCAAGTTATAGTCACTTTTACATTCTTCTCACTTGAGCTTTGTCTTACAGAGTAATTTTATGTACATTTCGATTTCTAAAATAGTTCCCAAAGTTTAAACCGACCTCATACGATCCCGAGCGTCTCGCTGTGGTCGCGCGTAGGGAAACTAAGTTGCATGAGCGATTAAATTATGCGACTCGGAGCAAGTTAATTTTTAAGGCAACCCTTTTCTCACTCGCAAATTCGCCCGGCACTTTCGCACGCGAAGCGAGACCGGCTGGTAAAACATCACCCGAAAGATCAAAGGCTCGGGCGAAGCAGCCAACTTTTCCCCGATCCCCGTAAACGACGGTAGCCGACGCAGTCTTTTGCGACTTTCCAATTAATAGGCCTTTCCGCAGGGATCGCGGTGTCTGATCTTCTGGTCTTATTTGCGCTCGTGGCCGGGCTTGTTAAAACCGCGCAGACCGAAAACCGTGCGAAACACCGGGATTCAGTTAATTATACCTCAACTTTGCCTTCTTACTTTGACTCGCGCTTTTTTGTTCCTTCCGTACCACGTTTTTCGTCTTCAAAGCAACAGGGGCACTTGAGTTTGTTTTCACGCCTGACAACGTACACACAATGCAGTATTCTAAATATTCCCTTTAAAGCTGAAAAGACACACTACCCCCTTAAGGAAAAACTATAAAAAATTGTACTCACGATGTTTATTTCCTGCTCTTGAATCTCCTTGTAAACTTCGACGATCCTCATCAAGGCGGATCCTGTAACAGCGGAGAAACGGGGGCTCAAATTAATAATGTATGCCGACGCAGGCTCCGGGGTGCTATTTAACGCACTCGCACCGAGAGTAAAAAGCCGGTGAGATCGCGCTAAAACTAAAACTTGGACGCCGAGGGCGAAAAAAAAAGGGCAGAAGGAAGATGGCGCCTGCCTACGACGTACGGCTAAATATCCCGAGGGGGAATTTACACGCGGGATGCCCGAGATCACGACGACGACGGCGGCGGCGGCGGCGCGGCAAGGAGCGGAGAAAGTTTCGCCTGTTCTGAATAATTCAGCGTCTAGTGCTACAACGATACCGTAATCCAAGTAGCTTCTCGGCTTAAAGGACCCGCGCCTTCTTCCCATAGGCTACAATTCGCACACACTGTACTCTTTTCGGTCTCGCTCCGCGAGGAACAGGTTTCTTTCATTGGGTGTACGAGAATCGAAGGAGCAATATCGCGCGGCAAGAAAATAGAGGGAGTAGCGAACTTATTGCTTTTTCGAAATCGCAGCTTGTATCGGTTCTGGGGTTTTTTTTTATTTCTGATTTATTTCCGCGTGAAAGAAATTCACGCAAAATCCGTGATGCGTAGTCGTGAGCAGTGACTACATATATATTAAATGTTGCTTCGATATTAGGTTTTGTTGCATAAAGGACGAAAGTGATGTTTGTGCAATTAATTATTCGAAAACAAAATGATGGACATTCTAATATTATGATATAGTAGATGACAATATCAAATTATTTAGATAAAATATAAAGATTTTATCAAATAAAGACGAGAAAGCATACAACTAATTCAATTTAGTTAATAATATTGTGGATATGATTGTATGTGACAGAAGTTTTATAAATATTCTAAGTTATAACATATTCAGTAAGCTCTCGATAAGTGGCCTCCCGATAAGTGGCCAAGCACGCGCTTTTCCTCCCACACCTACGCTCACACTCGCAAGCATGCCCCCCCCCCCCCCGCTCTAGCGCTAACACCGACGCGCCGCGAAGAAAAGTTCTCACGCGTAAACAAACAAAACTTTGTAAGTTTACGAACGCTAATTTTCAGTTGTAATTTTGGATTAAAAAAAGAGTCAAGGGAACTTTTGAGTTGAAAAAACTTTTCGCGATCAAGTTGTTCCTTATTTATCAAAGAAGTTTTCTGGAAAGTTTTCGATAAAAATATTCATTCGGTAAAAAATAAAGAATAATTGGTTAAGTAAAGAATAGTTTTGAAATTATGTTTTTAAAATCGATTGTTTTTAATGAATCTCAGAGATAATGTTGGAACGATGTATTAATTAGGAAGAAGCTAAGTGCCAATGTATTGACAGCAGTTTTTTCCTGTATTTTTATACAATGTTTACAGTGCATAAAAGAAATTAATTATCGAAATCGGCTGCTGACCATAACAGCAGTTGGTCTGATTTTTTAAATCAAGTTTTATATCTCGCTGTTGCGTTGATATATAAAACTTTTATTTTCCTGGATAGCTAAACTATTTTCAATATAAAAATAAGTAATTTATGGAAAGACCATCAGTGCTTTACAAAAGAGTTTATGCTGATAGTCATGAACCATACTTTAGTATCCATCAGCCAAAGAAACAAAAGTTAAGCATATTCTGTATTTAAGTTTAACGTGTAAAATTATGTTTAGAAATTTGTAAATTTCGTTTTATAGTTTCCTTTACTTACATTAAGCTATTTAAACAATACAGCCGACCACATCCCAGCCAAAAAAGTCGACCATCTATACAATACCTACGGGCAACGCAAAAAAAAACTTTTCAGTCCATGTTAACCCAAAAGAACAAAGCCCAATCCACTCACAATAAATCTTGCTCGTAAGCCATAAATTAAGCATTCAATGTCAGCGGCGTTCGACGCGCGAAAAAAGTGTATGCCGACGTGAACTCGCGCGTCGAGATTCGGCAGAGGACGGAGAAAAAGAGGCCGTCGGATTTTCGCACACAACTGAAAAAGAAACCCGGGCTCTCGCTGACACGACAAACTTTTCCGGGGGCTGCGTGCTCAACTTGCTTGAATGCACGCTTGTTTTTCGTGCCGCGGCGCAACGAAAATCCCCCGAGCTTCTACCAACTTCTTTTTTTTTTGCCGCCTTCGACTTGTGATTGACTTACTGCTGTTTTTGCCGAATGAAACTATTTATGATTTTGATGGAATTTCAGATTTGCAGATTAATTTTAAGCGATTTCTGTTGTTTTGACGGCTTGGGCTTGTAGTATTAGAAACGCCGAAACCGCATCGTGATAAATGATTTCATGAAAAGTTTGGACTTTGATTAAACGGTCTTGCAAGTACTTTGATTAATTATTTTTGAAAACTGTCCCAAAGATCAAGGTTCGTGTATTAGTTTGAATAAGTAATTTACAGTTAATATTTCTGAAACGAAAATCCACTGTATACGAGCCAAAATTCACCCCCAATTTTAAATCCTTTTACTTCAAGTTGACAAAATTTAAAAATCTACCCACCATCACGAATTCACTTCGTCCCCCGCAAAAATCACGCCTTTGTACCTTCCTCGCTTTTATTTTCAGATTTAAGCGAGCGTAAAGGAGGAGCCTCCCCCCGTACTTTTATATGACGAGCTCGCGTCAATCGAGCGATTCGAGCTTATAAACGCGCGAAATCGTACAAATTCAGGGCTCCGGTCGGCGCTCGGGGGATGAAGAATGGCAGGAGGAGAACCGGAGCTCGCTCGTTCGCGTGTCAAGACGTCGACTTTGTCGTCGCGCCCGCTTAACGACGTAACGATATATAAGCGGACAGACAAATAAGGAAGTAGGAAACGAGGGAAGAGGGAAAACGCGCGGAGCAGTGCGCGTGACGACGCACAAGAGGCGGATCCGCAATGGCAAGTCTAATCCTTAAACATACGCCGAGTTCTGTTGGCGCAGCTTCCGCGGCAGGAGGGGGCTGTATACACGTGTATATACACCCGGGATTTACCGAGGATTAGTGGTTTGATCAGCTTAATTTTACTCTAGATTTTTAATTCGAATCTTGCTCGGGAACTTTGGTTATGCACCATGAATATTTACGAGCTTTCTTCAAGAAAATGCGGCGGATAATATTCGGTATTAGGTTTAAAGAAACATCTCGCGCGTTAGTAAGCCCAAAGAGGAAGTTAACAAAAGCCAGCAAATTAGCCAATTAGCATCCCCCGTTAACCGGGAGTATAGCGCCCCAAAAATTGCGCTCTCCAAACAAAGATGCATTCTGAATGTTCAACAGAGCTCGAACCACAATGGCAACGTTAGCGCCGCGGAACTCCCCGGGATATCCGATAAACCGACGGCAACGAGCCGAGAAGAAAAAAAGGAGAGCCCGGGCCGATCGACGAATCATGCAAATCCCGGCAGCCCTTGAAAATCCTCACGGCGGACCGCTAATACGCGCGGCGGCGGCTGCGCAGCCTTGCGCGTAAATGCGTAATGCGGCGTTGCGACGCTTACCGCTGGGGGGGAGGAGCTTTAGTTTCGCGCGTCGTGCATCGACCTGCTGCCGGGGAAAGCTGCAGTACACGGAGTGCTGGGCGAGCGATAACACTCTCTCTCTCTTTTGTTTATCCAAAGAGGGCCGATAAGCGGTGCGTCCTGCGTAAGTTCTGCTGGTATGCGGATTCTTCCGACGGATGATTAATTAGCACAGGTTTTGGAATTGTTCGTGCTGCGGGAAAATTCAATGATTGGGGCTGATTATGTAGGAAAAAAGTATACATGTCCAAGATTTTTCTAATTTGAAGATTTGTTTTTAAAAATTGATATAATATTGATGTCTGATTTGAATGCGTGACAGGTGAATTTGGAAAAGAAAACAAGTCGTATTTACAATTTGAAGCCTGAAAATTGCAAATATTTCACACGATAGATTTATTTCGCTCTTCCCTTATCCTAAAAATCGTTGGACAAACATACCGCACGAAAGCCCGTCATTTAGTTTCCAATATTTATTTTTCAAAAGGATCGACCAATTTATATCCTTAACGAGAACATTTTATAATTTCCCGAAAAGTCCCGGGAAAAATTTGCATCAATAAAACAGCGGAGGCAAATGATGTGTATTTATCGCGCCTCAATATTGGCAGCGTGTTGTTTTCTTATTGCGCTTAATTGCAAATTCTGTTTGATCCACTCCCTCAGTCAATCCCAGAGTGCTTCGCAATTCGATAATCCGTCTGCTAGTCCGGTATCACGTCTGCTTCAATTTTTAACTTTTCGATTTGTATCCTTTTTAGTTTCATTTTTTTGATACGTACAAGTAGTAGAAATGTCTGCAGTAGAAATATATGACAGAAATTGATTAACAAACAATTTTCGCAGCTAATAAGTGAAATTTTTAAGAAACTAAGACGTTTTAGCATTTTTATTGTCGTTTTTCTTTTAAAACTTGTTAGGTATTTGACCTTTCCATCGCTATAAGATGACATACTTTAATGTTCTTTTTTACTTTTATTTCTAAATCGAACAATAGTTTATCGACAATATTTCAATATATAAATTCATTGGAATAAAAGGAGATCATACGTTTAGTATTTTAGATTGAATATAAAACAAAAAGTATATTAAAGAATCAAGCTCATAAAGATTATTTAAATCAAAGTCATAAAAAAGGCTAACAAGTGTATAGAAAAAATAGAACTAAAGGAAAAAAAATAAATCAATCCTTAAAAGAATAATATAAGTGCCAATCTTCAAAATTTTAAATTCGCGTCCAGCTTTCGAAGACTCGGATTCAAGAAGGAGGGAGTTTGAGAAAGAGGAAACGAGAATTGCAGAGGAAAACACTGACAATGGAAACGAGAAGGGGAGAACATTAGACGCAGTATATGTAACAAGAGAGTGAGTTAGGAAAATTAAAGCAATTTCAAGAGAAACAACACGATTTCTCCGCTATATTTAGAGAAAACAAGGGCCAGCGAAATACTAAAGTGTTTTCTTGAAGAAGATTAAATATATACAAAAAAACTTGCAAAAAATAAAAAGTTGATACAAGCAGTACGAGAAACATCGCGAGACGAAGATCAAGGAGAAAAAAAAAGAACAAGTACAAAAAGTACAAAAGAAATTGGACAGAATTTGCAGACGTAAATGGAATAATTTTAAAAGGCCGAAATACCACTTGTGATCAATATATATAGTATATTTTTATTAATCTTCTTTCATAATTCTAAAATCTCAAACACCTGCTTCCCAAATTACGTAAAACACTAAGTATTACGGCTTTATTAAAAAAAAATATCGGCCCTCTAGAGGTTAATATAATTATCCATAAAAATAAGTACCCATATAAATAACCACCTATAAAAATTGTCATCTCCTCGATCACCCTCTCTTTTATCTCACTCGGCCCTAAATCTCGCGCGTCCCTCTCCGAGCACGCATTCGGAACTCCCTCCCCCTAAACGGCGGTGCAACGCGACGATGACAGTAGATTCCGAGTAAGTGCAGCGAAGTGCACACTAAGCACTCGAAATCCTGGCAATCCCATTCCCGACGAGGAGGCTTGAAGTTTCCAAAGTAGAGCAAGACAGAGGAGACTGAGAAAGAGTGAGAGGCTTCGCGCGGCGGAGGAGGTTTGTTTGTTCGGCGATCGCGAAACAAGCGTTATCCCGCTCTCTTAGCCTTTACTACTGCCTGCTGTTTACGTGGCATTGCGTCCCGACGGTCTATATTCCCTTTCTCTTTCCCTTTTCCTTGTCTGTGCTTGTACTTGCTTACTTTCTACTTGGTTGCCTTATCTCGTTGTTTTTGTTCGACTACTGCCGGCGACGCCTCAAAGGTTTTGCTCGGATTCTAGTTTAACGAGAGAATTAACCATTATCCAGCCGCGGCGATTGAATTTACTGTCAAAGCGCGTTACTTCAATGATCAACGACAAGATAATGTAAGACTGACATTATTTTCTATATTTTGTTAAAAAAAAAATATTTCAAATCAAGTTAAAAACTAAAACTAACTGGGTCTCTTTAAAAAATACGATACTTTCCTCGAAAAAAAATCGTTACACCCCCATCGATTCCCATTCGCGCGCTTTTCTTTTCCGCGACCCCTCCTGACAAGAGAGCTCGCACTCGTTGCCTACGTTACGCGGCGCTGAGGCTCTCCCGTAGAAAATCCGCACGCACACTCTTATCCCCGCACTGCGAGGGGCTCTCGCAAAGACAATGTTGATCTTCTTCGCCGGCGCGCATGCAGACGGGAAAACAAGTGCGCGGCACAAATAGCTACATTTAGACGCGCGGCCGGGTAAAGAAGTTTCCCTCCAGCTGTGCGCGAGAGCGCGGACGCGCGTTTATTGTTGTTAAGAGAGAGAGAGAGAGAGGGAGAGCGGTAATAACAAAGTAAACTGACGTTCGACGCGGAGTTTCGGCAAATCCTCTTTCCTCCTTCTTTTCTACGGCGCTTGCCTTTCTCGTGTACTACAAGGGGACGAGGACGACGGAGGAGGGGCTGTTTAGAAGTTTCGAATGGATACGAGAGGGGAGCTTCTAAGGTGCGAGTTGCTGCGCTCTAAAACTTTCGGCTGAAAGTTTCATTTAATAGTGAAATATCGCAATATTTCTCGAGGACTGCAGGTCTTTCCGAGTTTTTTTTTTGTGAGTCTGAGTCGGGAATTAGTTTTTTTTTCTTTTTTTTCTTTTTTTTTGTAAATAATAAAAAACTTCGAGCGGCGAAAGATTATATATAGGGGCGCTGTAAAAGGTTTTACGATTCAAAATAAAGATTGGTTTCCCGAAGTGGAGTTTGGAGGATTATCGGAAAATACGGTCCAGTAATAACATGTTTCCGTATAAAATCATTTTACATTTTACGCGGCCCTTTTGCCGAAGTGGTCTGAGAATTGATTTACAATTTTCAGAAATGATATTTTAATAGCCCACTTGTTCAAAATATTGAATAATATTTATTAATATACCGTTCGTTTTAATGAGAATAGAATGCAAATAATGCACGGTGATAAAGTGAAACTCTTCATACACATTCGGATCTCCGAAACCTGCACCTAACATTAAAAAGCTCTCCTCGTCCCTCTCCCGTGAAAAGCGGAGGGATTAAAATCGAAAACTCTAAAATCCCTGATAAAAATACCGCCCAAGTTATCCTCCATTCAACTTTGCCGAACGGAGAGTCAAAAAAAGATGGGGGGGGGGGGAGGGCAAAGGGCCGACTTGCCGGCGCTGTATAACCGAGGTCTGAAACAACAGAGCCTCCATCCCCATCGTGTCGGCTCGATTCCGCTTCCTTCGTTTCTGAAGCTAAAGCAAACAGTTTTCAGAAGCTCGCAAGAGGTGGGCGAACTAATTAACGCAGGTCGGGATAGAGAGAGAGAGAGAGAGAGAGATTCGAGGCCAAACAATTTCTGCGCACGGCTCGCGGCGCTTTAACCGAGTCGGCGCGAAAACGGCCGCGTAAGCTGCAAACTGGCCGTCTCTCGTCTGTCCTGCCGCTCCTTCCGTCACTCCCCTCTTCGCTCTATTTACTTACACAGCGAAAAATTTAATAGATTTTCGATAAAAAGAACTCGAAGGTGCTGGGAGCCCTCTCTTTTGTTCATTTTAATGCCCGCGCGCTCGTTTTTTCCCTCGCCTTCCTTTTTCTTCCCGACCCCTTATCCGCTTCATTTTAAGGGAGCCTAATGAAAGCTTTAACTGACCACGTGAGGCTTATGGGGGCGTTCCTTTTTTTTTTCAACCCTTCCTCGCAGATGCTGAGTTTATTTTTTGCAAAAAACTCCGAGTGAAAGCTTCGATTGCCAAGTGATTTATTATACTTTTGCTATATATATTTCTTCGTTTATTTTTTGACTTTTACTTTTTTAAAATTAATATTCCAACTAAACAGTTTTTTTTTTCCGTAGAGATAAAAGTTATTTGTTACTAAAACATGAAAATAAATTCGATAAATCAAAGAAAGTCCCGCGAACAGCGGCGTAAAGTCCCGTTTACGTTAAACAACGCAGGTATATAAACCGACAGATAGCTGCAGCAGCGGCAGCGACGTAACCTTTGTTACACCGAATCCGTCGTAAAAAGTGCAAGCACCGCCAGGCCGAGGCTCCCCGTTTCTCCTATATCCGGAAGTCGAGCGCGAGGCACGAGAAACGCAGGAACTGATTCTGCCCCTCGGTTTGCGCGCGCTTGTAGAGGGGAAATCGTACCGAGTGAGAAGACATTTCATTACGCTAAATTGCTTCTCGTCGTGCATCACATTCCACCGGCGAGTGTGTAACCGAGCGACCGTACACACACACACTCCCGCCGCGAGCATTTGAAATGTAAATGCGACTTGAGATTCCGAACGCGCGGCTGCGAGACGCACCTGCGCGCGCGCGTTACCGTGTTATCGAGTCGGCGGCCGACAATGGGGCTCCTTTAACGAGGCAATTTTTACGGCGAGGCCCCGACTGTATAGCTAAGCCTTGTTTGTTTTCTTTTTGCTCTCTCGCGGATTTTACGAGGCCGCTCAATTCAAGCGCGGAGGAGTCGCGCGGGAAGAAACGAGGAATTCTATGGGGTTTTTTGTTGTAGGTTGGATTTTATGCTAATTAGGAATGTATTAGTAACCTTTCAGGACCTTATAGATTAAAATTACGATTAAATTTATGCACAATAGCGGACAGTATATAATAATAATAATGCAATAATAAACATGTCTAATATGCAGTCTAGAGTAGGAAAATACACCCTTTTTTATAACGTAATTTGATTGTAAATTGCACATCAGTTGAATAGTATGAAAACCTTTTCACGAAATAAAATTTCATGTAAAATAGTAACATTATTATATATAATATTTAAGAAGCTAAGTAAAATAAGTAAGACTTTTCGAAAAATTGACATATCTCTTTGGAAATGTTTTAGAAACAACATTTTTTAAAAATCTGAATAGTAAATAAGTCGTAAAATTTTGATGTTGCGGTCCTTTAATTTAATTATTCTACAGAAAATTATGCGCAGAAGAGACTTCTTTAACTAAACCCAAGGGTCTTATGAATAATCTAAAGTCAAATAATGAAAAAATTTAAAATGTTTAAAAACGTTCGCAGCCAGCTCGAAACATAAAGATTGACCGAGTCTTTCGATAAATAATTACAAATTTTTCTTCGAACATTCCACAACTTAATCTCACAAAAAATTCTTAAATTTAGGTAACTTCCAGTGATTTTAATAAGCGACACGAGGCACCGCGACTCCCACCTCGCGTGCTGCCAGGATTCGGCTCGCGGGAAATTTTATCCACATGCGGAGCATAATTTTACATCGTTATTCGCGATAAGGAGCAGAAAGGGAGAGGCCGAGAGGAGCCGGGGATCTCGCGCAGTCGGAAGGAAGCGTATAACCGCAAAGATTTCGGGCACGTCGAAACTATCGTATCGCCTTTGGCAGCGAGTCAAAGGCCGCGGCGCGGGCAAAAAAAAAATCGTATGAAAATGCTCATTGCGACTGCTTTCGCAGTCGAAACTTCCTCGGGGAGTAGCTTCTTCACTTCTCGTTCTTCCTCCCTTTTATTTCCTTTTTCTGTCGTTGGGGCTTCTTCGTCTCTCTCTCTCTCTCTCTTTCTCTGTTCGGCAAACAACCGCGCGAACTTTCTAACGAATCCCCCATTCTTCTTTTATCCTCTGACGGATCTTATCCAGTTAAGAGCAACGATTTTCAAATAAAATAACGAGATGAAAGGAAATTGCTTCGCGATGAGTTGTACATAGAAAGCTTACAAATTCAAGAGCTTCGGTAATAATTAAACAATCGTCCTTTCTTAAAAAGATGATGAGTCGCCGAAATACGGTATTGTGATTGGTTAAGCATGAAACAGCCCAGAATTTCAAAGTTTTGTCTCTAGATTTTTACTTTTAAAAAGTACCTTACACTTAATTCATCTAATAATGTTTTTCTACGATTTTTTTATCTGATTATTGATAATTTGTTAAATAATTTTACACGTGAGAAATACGACCTGTATTTTTTCAGTCTAATTCTTGGTTTATTTAGTGTAAAAAAAATTTGAAAATTTGAAAGTTAAAGGTAAGTTCCCAAGTGAAAATAATTTATCTAATTTTTATAATAATTTTATATAAATTTTGTAAAGATTTGGTTCTATATAATTTATATAAAATTTTTACATAAAAGTGCAAAAAATATGAGCACCTCTAATAGTTATCAGTTGCTAATTTTGATGTGAGAGGTTAAAAGGTTAAGATGCGCCACCAACCGCCAGTCATGAAAAATAAAATTAATTCCGCTTGGTGGCGTATCGTCACCTTTTAAGGGGGTTATATACTGATTTTTCCCTCCTATAAAAAGCCCTGAAAAAAAAAATCTGTATGATTATGGTTTCT
>JAWWML010000062.1:10391335-10402454 GCA_035047165.1 Ormyrus rosae
TATTTTTTATATTTTTGTACACAAATTTTGTACGAATTATGTAGAATCAAAATTTTACAAAATTTAAAAATAAAATTGTAAAATCTTGGTAAAAATTATATAAATTGTTTTTACGTGGGTAAGTATAAAATTAATTATATTCAAGGATCTTTTACAGTTTTGAAGTTTCCACACGACGCTGATGTATCGTTAGGAATCTCGTGTAACATATCTTTTAGAAATTAAAAATAAAATCCTCTAAAATTCGCGCAAGACAAGTTTTGAATATTCACTTGAAACTTCTTTTACATTAATTTTACAGGAAGTATACTAGTTTTTTTTCTGAAAACCCCTTGGCGAAGTAAATCACATTACACTGTATTAAAATTAATGATATACTCGTAGCAAGGGGATATATTCATTAAAATTAGTTCAAGTATATACTAAAAATTTAAAACGATAACGTACTTCTATGGAAAAATTTTTCTAGCATCCTAGTCTGCATACGTAGAAAATCCAAGGAAAAGCTGATAAAAGCTGCCGGAATTTCTTTTTCCCCGAAGCAGGCAAACTTGCACATGACTGCGTGCAACGTACATATATATTCATGAATGCATGCAGCCTTTCGTTTCTCTCTCACTTAATCTTGGGGATATTAAGCTTAATATCATTAATTAACCCGTTGCTCCGCCGTTGCAAAAGCGAGTTTTTCTATATATTTGAGAAAAATGGCACGATAAGTCGTGAGCTCTGTTAAATTAGAACATTCTAAGTCATGGAGAGATACAGTTGCTGCACAAAAACAACGTAAAACATTTAATTATACAAAATCTATTATGAATAGAGGAAGTGTCCTATAAAAATCCTTAGTTTGAAATGCACGAGACTGTATGTGCACAGACGTGCATTCATAAATGTCTTATTTGCATTCACATACTTCAAAGCTTTCGTTGACGCCTAACGTTTTATCTCTCACCTGCTCGTCAGTAACGCATTCACTAATCTACCGTTACTACCATACATTCACGCGATACTCAAATTCAGCAGTGCTCTAACTCAACCCTCCGAAAAAGGACGTAACCATCATCATTTTCTCAGCAGCTCCGGCTGTAAATCAATCCGACAAAACCCGGTTAGTTAACCAAAACAGTGAGGAAAACGATCCAGGGGCGTATTCCGCGGTGTTCAAGGGGAGGGAGTGAGTTCGGAAGCACTTGCTCTCTCCATCGCAACGCCGTTCCGCTACGCGTAACGTAAACGCCATTCCCAGCACGGCGATTGCCTCCTCTCTCTCTCTCTCTCGCTTCAAGGATAGCGCGACGTCGCTCTCGGGAGGGACTCTATGGGGCTCGTTTGCATTTAGGAAACCATCAACGCTTAATCGCATTCCTAAGCGCCTCGGGGAAATTGCTACAGCGTCATTACCCGCCTAAGAGGGACGGGGAGGCCGGCAGCGACAAGCCGAGTCGCGACAAACAGTTTTTCCGGCCCTGTCGACGCGTGTCTGACTTGCTTTGTTTTTCCAGGGGACGCGTCGGGCGGCACGGGAAGCTGCGCGGAGTGGATTCAGTTGATGAATCTATTGCTTATTTGATGACGACTGATGCGATCTTCGATAGGTAATCGAAGGGAGAATTAAATTGGAAAAATAAGAGAAAAGTAAAGTGTGTATAATATTTGAATACTTATTTACATACCTTTAGCTCATCTAAAGGGTTAATTTTTATTATTTTAAAATGGAGGATAAAAAGAAGCAAATTTATTTATGTACCCAATCTCTAAAAATAATGAAAGTTTCAACTAAGTTATTTCAAAATTAACAGCGAATTCGAGAACCGAAAGTTTCACTTTTAAAAAATGATTTGACTCGACGGCGCGCGCGAGCAACCGCGTCCTCTTGTTCTCCCGCCTTTCTCCTCTCCGCCGAAAGGCCGGAATATCGTAATTGCAGCTGACACCGAGACGCAAAGCGAATAGGGCAGAGGGAATATTCGATTTTTCTGCTTAGACAGAGACGCGCGGATGCGCGACGCCGAGGGTGGATGGGAGTGGTGGGGGAGGGGGTGACGGGGGGGGAGACAGAGAACACTGAAGCATTGGGAGGAAACGAGTCGCGAATATTAATTGGTCTTAATTATTCCAAGAAACGTGAGCGCGGCTTACCGTGAAGCCCGAAAATGAGGAAAGTTCACGCGAGATGCGCTGATGAGCAGAGAGAGAGGGTGGATGGGGCGTCGGCAGCAGAGATGGCGAGATAATTCTTCTTCATTTTTCGCTGAATTGATTTGGTGGTGAGACTTTTTTTTCAAGTTTTTAAGTAATTTAGTTATACGTTGAGTTACAAATCTTCTCGAATTCGACCCTTTAAAGCGATCGAATTTAAGAAAAGTTTTTAATGTTTCCTTGTACCTACAAAAAATAAGTAGCGCGCCTCATCTTTATACATTAATCATTTTCTCCCAAACTCACTTCTTCCGACTTCGTACAAGCCGTGTACAGGCTCCATTTGCTTTGATGCATTGACACCGAAAGAAAGCTTTCACCTAACCCGTCTACGTCCCGTTAGCAACTATACGCGCGTGTATACCTTCACAAAGAAAGTCAGAAAAAAAGGGCTTTTACATTTCACGCCAGGAGTCGCCCGGCAACGAGTAAATTCAGCTTCTCGTCACGCTACGCGAGCGCGTACCGGAGGCCCCTTTTAATTCCAGCTACGACCCTTCAAACTCACGGTGCGTCGGAAAGGGAGTAGGTGGAGTCAAACATCGATCCAGTTTTTCCGAACGAACGAACTGGTGCCCGGTGCATGTTGACTTTCGAAGGGGGGTATACTAATTGTGAAAAAGCTGATCGGAAGGATGGCTGGTGATTACGCGAGTACAATGGCTGCAGGTTGCCAGGGATGCCGGGGCTCCACAGAGATTTCGTGATCGATGGTCGGGATAAGTTGGCATTAACTTCCACCGGTGGAGAGTGGTTCGGTTTTAATCGGATTTCGTATTTTATAGATAGATCAAAGGTGCTTTCTGCCCTAGTGAATATTAATAGCTACTTTCTCTAGTAATTGAATGCAATGTAAAGTTTCGTTTGAAAACGAATAATTTGAAAAATTAAAAAGATAATTTTTGAACTTGTTGTAAAAACATGTTATAATTGTATTTTGACATGTCAAGAATCAAAATACATGGTGTTTAGTTTCGCTTGCAACAAAAAAGAAAAGAAAAACAGCAGAATTCACCCCTCTGTTTTGAATGCATCACGATGAAAGGGGACGACCAAATGTTCCTTGAATAATCTCCTCTTCGCCCCGTGCTCTAAATAATGAACCTCGCGTACACCACGATATCTCTAAGTAAACACGTATTTATTCACTTGCTCGGAAGCACCGCTCGATAAGTATGCAATTCGGTGGTTCAACGAAACGCATTCCACGAGACAATGCAGCGCCGATTCAATTATGCCCGGATGACACGCGCACGTACACGTCTTGATGCCAGACATTATTCCGCAGTAACGAATAGCCCGTGCCCTTAATTCCAATGACCCTCGAACTCTTTCGTTACGGCGAGAAAGGGAGAGGTGCCGGGGGTGCTTTAATTTTCTTTATAATCTGGACAGAAGAAATGGTTATTTTACAACAGAGATTTCGTATTTAGCGTTGCAATGTAGTATAACAATTTTTTACCTTTGCTAAAGGACTTATTTCTGTTATGTAATTTTATTTTTTTTATGCGTTCTTTTACGCGATCTAGTTACACGATGCATCTGCGCGTAGCTGCTTTAAACAACATAAATAAATAGGTGAAAAAACTTTCGCGGAATCCCTGATTTAAACCCATTTTTTCTCCAAGCTTTATATATCTTTCCTTAATATTCAGCCGTAATCCTTGTTTATGAGAGTAAATAACACAAAGTCCTCGAAACTTTAGCACCTAAACAAAAAAAAAAAAGAAAACAGAAATAAAATCGCGGGGGAGTATTATCTCCTCCACGAGTAGGTCCGGCAAACACGGGAAAGAAAACGCTTTTTCCCGTTTCTCCCGAGAGCCTCTTTAACTTTTGAAGGGCACGAGGACCTCTTGTTAAAACAACCCCCCTTTTTCGCTCTTTTCCGAGCTCGAAGGAGGAGAGCTTGCAAAATATAATACCCATAACCCGAAACGCATTTGGAGCCGTTAATGCGGCGCCTTGGTGTTGATTCCAAATGGGATTATACTCGGGGCATTAGACGGGACAGGGAGGAGGGGGGAATATGCATCTGCTCGCAAATAATGCGTTCGTAGTGGTTGCGCAGTTTGACAGATTAGGGGCGTAATTCGAGAGACGCGGCGGGGCTATCCGGGAAGATGAGGCGCAGACGCGTCGATTGCGAGCTGAAGGTGATGGTTCCGCTTTATTATAAGGCTGCCTGTTGGATTGACGATAAATTTTGCTGGAACGTTCGTCGATTTGATTTATGTATGTAAGCGAAGTAATTAACTATTTTTTTTGCAGCCATTCGTCGAGCAATCAAAATTTAAAAAATGCAATAAAATTAGAGTGCGAGCTGTTTGTATGCTGCTTTACTAGTTGTATTAAAAAAGACTTTTTCTCTTATCCGTATTTTACTGTACTTCCACCCAAGAAACATCAGTTCGAATATAGAATTACAATACGCAATGAGAAAAATGTTTACGTGGTATAAAGTTTAAAATTCATTTCAGGATGTAAGATAAAACGCTCGTATATTTATTATGATGTAAACAAAATTTTATGACTTTATACACTTAATGTTCATACTTGCTATTTAAAAAAAAAATAATAAGAATATTGCAAACGCGAATAAAAGTTTAAAACTTTGATTGAAATTTACCAAGATTCAAAAAGCTGATTTGCGAGTTCTACCTAGAATTTTCAAATTTGAGCTACTTGTTCGTGTGCTTCTTACTTCTTGTGAGACTTTCTTGCGAACGAAAACCTGTTGAGTTTGCTAAATTAACTCATTTATTATTTTACTTTTCAAGTTCTTTTTCCTTTATTTATGCGCTTCGCTCTATTGACGCTGCATTTATGGTTTTCAGTTCTTTTTAGCTTAAATTAATAAACGAATTTAAATAATTTTTATTTATATCTTGCAAACAAATAAAATAATCAATTAATTTAGTAAATTCAATTGATTTAATAAATTAATCAAGCGCTTAATGCGCATTCAAATTTCTAATTTCAATACGCAATTAATTTAATTTCAATAAGTCAAAGCGAGTTTGAAATTTAACATTCTTAATGCTATTATCAATTAAAATGTTCATTCAAAATGAAATTAAACCAGTCGCCGGTAAAATTAAACCTTTCTATGCTTCTAATTAAATGCTCGTCGCCATTTTCCATAACTCACCGAAAACGGTTTCCGCCACATATACGAACGGCCTCGAAACAGAAGCCGTCACCCGCACATCCAATTCCCACAAATTTCCCGACGAAAATCTTCCCCTATATACCCCGGCCGTAACAAAGCAGCCTCCGCGCACCGGTCGCTAAACTAAATTGTACGTGACTGCGCTCGAATTCGCGAGAAAAAAAAAGGCGCGCATAATTAGCGTGCCGACTCGCGGCGCGGCGGCGAAACGAGCAACGCGCGCAGAGAGCTGTGTGTGTACTCTTCGCTCGAAAAGTAACCGGCCGCTATTTCGCGGTCACATTTGCGAAACTCGAACGTCTGGCCGCGGCGCCGTAATGCTCGGATTCTCCGGCGTAGAAGGGAACGCGGAACGTACATTCCTCCGGCCGCGTCTATGTCAAATACGCCAGGTATCGTGGCCGAGCATTGATCACTTCCGGGCAATCAAGTCGCAGTGGGCGGGAGCCTCGAACACGTGAGCTTGTAATTAAGTGGCCACGTATTTGAGATGGCATCGGCGCCGGCGTTAAATTGAACGTGTTTGAGGGGGGGATCTCGCAGTGTAGGGATCGTCAAACCTTTTTTTTTTTAAAAAGTGCGAAGCTTTTAATAAAGCACTGTCGCCTTTCGCAAAACCTGAATTTGAATAAATAAATTTTGCCTGGGAAATGGCTGTAAGAAATTTTGTCATTTTCAAAGCACTCTGATGGGTAATTTAAAAATTTTTCAGACAGAAATGAAAATATTTTTCAAGTGAATCGTTTGTTTTTAAAAACAATATTGTATTGTTTATAACGACATATTTAAATAATCACGTTTCACCAAAATATTCTAAAGTATTATAAACAAATTATTTTACAGATTAAAAGAGTAAAGCTCTTTTGGTGTAAATTTATCAATGTAAAATAAACCCATTGACTGGATCGTACACGAAATTTCGTTTAATCTTAACCGCAGGTCGTCGATCATTCGATAAAGGACCTCTTCTGTGAAGAGTTTTTGAAGAAAATCGAAAACGCTTCCTGCCTCTATAGACTAAGTGATCATACTTGTTTGCAGGTAGCACAGGCACAATGAGGGGGAGACGAACAAAACCCTTCATTATTGAGAAATAAACCCGAAAATTTCGACTGCGGCTTACAAGAGTCGGAACGCCATTGGCGCGTCGACTGCAAAGCACAGAGCGCTTCCATTGAAAATCACTAGAAAGGGGATATTCCTATTGATAGCGAGTTGCGTATACATCTCCTTCCATGTACGCCGCGATCATTCGCTTCAGTGCTCCGGACACGTCTGTGTTCAATACTAATTTTAATGACGCCAACCGTAGCCGTCACCGCGAGAGAGTTAAACACGCGAATCCAGGATGGATGCCGAAGTTACGAGGCACTCCAGTTGGAATACGTTAGAGGAGAAAAATAATCAAATTTGGAATAATAAGGAATTTTAAAGTAAAACTGCGTGAATCCACTTTTCTGAGTTTACGTTTTTTTACAACTTTGTGTTACGGTCGATGTATGCGATACCTTTAAACTAACGAAGCGCATCTCTTGTCAATTACTTTTTTCTCCTGTTTGTAAAGTGAAGTGAACAAACTGGCAAAGAACAGATGCCCATGTAAGGGGAATGTTATTGTTTACTTTTCTTTACTTTTTACAATTTGTAAAACCAGAAAAGTATAAATACAATTTTTTTTTAAATAAATATGAATGAAAATAAAAGTTTTATATGGTTATACCTATAGTACGATTTATAATTTTTAATGAAGAGCGGAATAGAAAAGTTCTACCTCCAGGAAAGGTCATTAAAGAACCATTATCAAGTAAGAAGTGCAGAAAACAAAGAAAAGTAGATAATGACCAAGATGAGTAAGACAATTACAGATTAAAGTACATTAAAAACTTAAGGGTTTAGTTCTCTCATACAATAACAAGAATAAGATTATTTCGACCGAAACCTACTTCCTTTTGTGCGGTTTTTAATATTACGTAAAAGGTTTTCAGGAAGATTATTTTTTGCAGAATTTTGCCATAATCGAGTTTAAATTCTTACCACTTTCACATTTACCTCGTCAGTTTCAAAAAAGTAAAAGGATATATTTGATTGGATTATTATAAAATAGTTATTTGATTGGATTATTAAAAATAGTTAAAAATAATAATAAGGACAGTTCCAGGAGAAAGTAATGGTCTCTCTGGCAGATTTAAAAATTATTTATTCATCGATGTTTCTTTATTTTCACATAAGTACCTGGTCATATTTGAGCAAACAGGTCTCCTAAGACTGATAATCTTAAGATATCGTTTGATATTTGCAATTAAAATGTTTTATAATGAAAAATCTTATAAAACATTTCAGAAATTTATTACGTTCATAATCAAATCCATAAGTATTAAAAAACAATTTGACACAAAAAACTCCCTAATTGTAACCACATATTAAAATTTATCTTTCGATTAGTTTCTTCGGAGGTCGGGCTGTTTTTGCTCTTCGAAGAATTTGATTTGTATACAGGTTTATTTTCTATGTTTTTTCAGTAACGGTTGTAAAAAAATGAATAAAAACTAACCGATTCAAAGAAAAACTAGCTTGCCGATGTTTCGTTCACATTTTACTTTTAAAAAGAAACATTAATTTTTTTATTAACATCGCGACTAACTTCATAAAACGCCATTTAATTTAAACTTATATAAATTTATACGTATACATATTTATAGCTTCTTTGATATGCTTAATACAAACATCTTCGCTAACTTAATTATATTAAGGAAGAACGGTCCAACGCCAACCGACCGCGAGAACGCCTTTTCGCTTTCTCACCCCGCGCTCATTCGATTATCGATTCAAAGATCGGGGAATGACAAATGAAGAACGATACTTTTCGATTGCCGTGCACGCGACGTACACCTTCCAAATTTAAACGCGTCGGGCCATTTTCAACCTCAATTAATAACGTAATTCTAGCAGCAACATGAACAATAGCGTCTGCTATTTCTTACCGATTTCTACGCAGATACTAGCTTATTCAAAAGTACAGAAGGTCGGCTGATGAATAGTTAATTTTAAAATTGATATTGAGAACACATTTCTGTTATTATTATCTCATCAAAAATAGTTTTTACTCCTAACCATTTAATAGGAAATGTGTATTACCGCTAACAAAATTATAAACTCGTAAGTTACAACCATATTCTAAACAGAAAACTACACTTTCAAACTACATTTAGAAACTCATAAATCATTCTCGCACAACAAAATGCGAGCCGATAAATCAAAGCAAAAGAATCAAAGGCTCGCTAAGCACTCGGGACGCATTAAACGGAAAATTACTACTCGTCACGAATGCCCGAAGCGCGCGGCTTCGGCGGTTACGATTCCATGTTCGGTGCTCATGAATAAAAAAAAAAGAAAGAATCTTCGCCGGGACTTTGGCCCGGCGGAAAAGTGTCGCGCAGGCGGCGCCGCGCCTTTCCATAAATCATTCATCGGTCGTCGTATAGCGACTCGCCGTCTGGGAAGGGGTGCCGACTTGACAAATGAATTTACCGGCGCGGGAGGGGCCTCGACTTCTCCTCTCTCTCGATAAAATTACCTTTCTAGCGCCGGATGCGCGAGACGCCGTCGACGCTACTGCTTCTCTCACCCAAATGAAAACGTATGCCTCTCGCGACGCGGGGTGGGGAAAAGAGAGGAGGCGATGTCGAATTTCGACTTCGTTCAAGAGATTTCCGCGATTTAGTCGCGGGGATATGGAGGCACTTTAAGGTCGGCACAGAGGGCTCCTCGCATTTCTCTTTAAGTTTTATTTAATGATGAAGGAAATGCCGAGCTTTATTTAACTTTGCGTTGAAGATGCTACCGTAATAGAGATTTATGCTTTAAGCTTAAAGTTATTGTTGTCGTTACTTCTTTACTTTAGCTGCCAGATAGAAAAAGTTGGCTAAAGGTTTCTGTTAAATTAAAAGGATGCTTGTTTTTATTTAATCCTCTCGCGAGAGATATTTTGCAAGTATTACAAGTTTCAATATCAAGAAGTTTTGAAAAAGGAATCTCAGCTCAAAGATAAACTTTTTCTTCGTTGTACTTTGCGCTCTGTCCTGTTATGCGCTCGTTTCTTTCATCACTAATACAGAGCGAAAAATAATGGCTTACGTTCTCGATTCTCAAAGTTGCTAAATAAGAGAATCGGAATTGATGCACCTCTATCCACTTCTTCTCCTGTTCCCCGACGACTTTTCTTTGACGAAGACTCACGATTCTCGGTACCAGAGGAGAGCAATAAAGTTTCTGTATTCGTATGCATTGACTTTAAAGTGTAGAAACAGTTGCAACGGCGGTAAATTGGTATCGGATTCAATTGCTTATTGAAGCGCGTAAATGAACGTAGGAAAGAGCTGGAGAGTGTAAAAAGAAAAGTTATAGTAGAAAATACAGACAGAAGAGTCTCGAGTATTTTAAATTAAATTTAAATTGAATTTTTGAAATAAATGGACGATGCAATTTTAAAATAAAATGTCGCTTTTCGAGATTGTTTCCAGTGATATCTGTAGTGCACGTTTATGAAATATAGCGCATTTAATTTGACGCGCAGGTAGCAAAAATTTTAGGAAAGTTCAAAATTCTCTCGAACAAATTAGTCTTCGTTAAAATTACACGAAATTAATTATCCTTGACGATATTACAGTTACCCATCAGTAATGCCGAAATGCAGAATATCCCAGAGAATGATGAAGGGTTTATTTTACAGCAGCAACTATACAACTATAACATCTGTTGCATTCTTCGGTCTACACTCGTCGAGCTCTTTTCGTAATTCAATATGTCAGAGGACAATTTATCGGGCCGTTTGATGTCCAGTCGATCCAACACACCGGATGGCGCGTAATAAATTTTCCACTTTCTAGCGTGGTCGTTTCAGTCTCTCTCTCTCTCTCTCTCTCTCTCTCTCTCTCTCTCTCTCTCTCTCTCTCTCGCTCTCCCTCTCCCTTTTCGCTGCATCGGGTCAAAGGAACTTTTTTTCTATTCCTTTTTCTCGATGGAACTCACTTTTATTAAACTTGTTATGTCGGTTGCTGTGCGTCCCTTTTAATTTTTTCACTTTTATCAAAATCGATATTTATTGCCGATCATGCGATTCTGTGAAAACAGATTTCCAAGCGCTCGAGTTGTATAGTCTGTTTGTAAAAATTTTCCGTAAAGTTTCATGCATTAAACTAAAGGCAATACTTAAAACAGTATGTAGCAGAGAAGGGAAACTACGTGAGCTTCTCATTTTGAACTTATGCTTTTCATTTTGAGGAACACAAAAGGAGGAAAGAGAAAGAACGCCTTTGGCGAATCCAACGTTTATTGAAGGGTAACTAAAGAAAATTGACTTACCCATAAAGCTTTCTACTGGAGGTTTACCACGCATGAGAACTATGCTCCAGAAAGTGCTCCTTGTCACGTGCAAAGAAGAGCATCAGGTGTACGGGCATTTGTCTTCAAGGTATATTTTTACAGGAATTTTGTTTCTAATGTCTTTTCATTTTTCTTTGAATTCTTTCTTTATCTTTCAAATTTGCAATCCTGGCGGACCTTATTACTTAAATTCATGTGCAGTTTCAAACTAAAAAATATATTATTTTAAAATTGCACATAAATTACATTAGGCACACTGAGAGAATTTTTCGTTATAAATTACCGTTAAAATTCGCTACAATCGTGGGACGTGGCGATTTTGTAGGGAACTTAATCCGCATTTTCCTTAAAAATTATTAATCA
>JAWWML010000062.1:10402554-10421389 GCA_035047165.1 Ormyrus rosae
AAAATTTTAGATACATAATGACGGCTGCAGAAAAATAAGCATTAGATGATTCATAAAAAATAAGATTGAAAGAAGTAATAAGAAAATTCGTGACCTAAACATATCTCGTTCTCTATGACAAGTGGACAAATTTTTAATAAAAATAACCTTCTGAAACCACTTTTTAATACGAATGTATTTTGACGCCGAACAAAGAGAAATGATTAAAGTTCTTCTTTAACGCTTTTTCTTTGATATCTATAACAATAAAGAGATCTTAAAAGGAAAGTATTTGAAAAGGAAAATCAAATATCACTTCAATCCGCGACAGCAGTACGCAGGGCACTGCGACAGTAAGTACAAGAGAAATCAGAGGGGTCCATACCGTGGATTAAGGAAAGGCAAAGTGTCGAGCCATCATGCATTGACCGGGGATTCGAGAAATTACTTTATGGACAAAAGAGTCAGCTTTATCGATTTCCTCATTTTTAGACTTTCTTAACTGAAGGCTTCTCATTTACCGTATAGCTCTTTCATTCTCTGCTTCTTTCTTAATCTATATGTACATTTTATCACCGAGAATTACTCATCTTTTCGCTACCCTGATTTCAATCTGAAAAAATCATTAAAATCTGTAGCTGTGAAAAAACGCGAATACGTCGCAAATGCTAAATCCGACGTATCTTAGCAGCACTTGAAAAATGCATAAAACTAAAAAGAAACCTCGCGCAATGCACCGTCTGCCTTCTTTTCTGCAAATGTATTCTCTCCTCGTCTTTCATTATCCATATCCCGTCATTCTCCGCCATCATCCCCCTTCGCTCTCTCTCTTTTTCTCTTTCCGTCTTTAGCAATTCAGTTACTCCCGTCTTCGCATATACCCCATCCACTCAACTACCTTCCTCCCTCTTCTTTCACCTTGTAGCTCTTTACGATTGCGCAAGGCCGTAAGCATGCTTTTACGCAACTGCAGAGACGCGTACCACCTTTTGTCTCCTCCGCGAGAAGACGCACGATGGCCCTTTTTTTTCTTCGGCTTTCTTTTTCTTCTTTCCAGCGAGTCTGTCGAATCGCCGGGGAATGTAGTGGATTGCTTAGAGTCGTTGTACCCGTCTGCGTTCTGAAATTTAGAGCTAATTAATGGAAAAGTCGTCGAATGGATTAGACTGGAATTTCAAAGTGAATTTTTACAGAACAAAGTGGAATTGTTGGCGTTCTTATAATTTAATGAGGTTACTTTTAACAATGCAATGTCGGTATTTCAAAGGTTTTTTTTCTCAAAATTTAGTCATGGCAAATAGCAATGTCACTTAGGTATTGGAAAATTGATTTTCCAAGCATTTTTATACATTAAAAAACTCATTAAATCGTAAAACTAGATTTGAAAAGTAGGTTACTTTCAAATACGGAACAGAACCTCGGTAAATCGCACTTCCAAAGTTCTGGACTTGCGAGGACAATCGCTGCGAAGTTAAATTACTATAGTTGTAGGAAGAATCGTTCAAGGCAGCTGTCTGTCAGTACACTGCAATTTTTCCGCTTTAATTTTCAAAATTTTAATTCATTTCGAAGAACGGAGTTTTCCGAAGTAAAACGCGGACGTAACTTTAAATTCTATTAGGCATGGTCGTCTCGGAGAACGGAGGGACAACGACACGGTCCAAAATAATTTGCCGCGCACAGCCCTTCTTTTTTTTCCCCCGGAAATTTTCCAACTCAGTCGAGAAGCTCAGTCGCGCCTCCAGGAAAATGCGCTCGTCAAGGCTTTTTATTCTTCAAACTACCTTTGCCGAGCCCTTTTTCTTTGCCCTTGCTGCTTTTTCTTTTCCCTTTCTCTTTGTTCCCCGGTGCAGCTCCCTCCTTTTTTTCCTTCGCTTTCTTCGCTTTCGTCGCGCTTCTTCCTCCTGTCTCTCTCTCTCTCCTTTTTTCGCAATTCGTTTGCGCTGCGAGTGTCTCGGATTTGCTGCTGCCTCCTCCTTCCTACCCTCCATTAAATACTTTTCTGTGCTTTAAGGGAACTGCCGTCGTGCCGCTCCGCGACAACATCCCTGAGTCACGTGAGCCAGATCGCAAGATTACAGAGTGCGACGCATAATCCGATGAAATTTTCCTTGTCGCACTCGCCTGCGTCTCTCTCTCTCTCTCTCTCCCTTTCCCTCTGTCTTCGTGAAGGGAGAGTGCTTTAATGAATTTTTTTTACATCCAAATAAATTTGCATAAGTTGCATGAAACTCTAAGTAAAGTCAAGTCGACCGAGGTCTTTTTACTAAATTTTATTAACTTCCCCCCCGAGTCTCCTCGGTTTATTACGTTACAAATGTAAAAATTTATTCGAGAGCTCGAAAAAAAAAACCGACGCTCCAGTGGTCCCCCGCTTCGGAAAAGGGAAAATAAAAAAAAATATTACAAGAATTCGCTGGTCCAATAAAAATTCTATCCCGCCGCGGCGGCGTCTGCAGCGTGCCCCGAACGACTCTCCGCAGACGTCTTGAGCGCGCGATTCCCGGGGAAATATTCCGTTAAGGGATTCACCTTTGCCGCTCGCGCCGGTCATTTCTATCACCATTAAAGCCAGTCCCGAGAGCTTTCGCACTCGGGGATTTCCCTCTCCTCGCGCGATACGGCGAAAAAATTTCCCAGAAAGAAAAAAAAAAAGAAAAAATAAAGAAGGAGCTCGAACGGTTGCAGGTATAGTACACACTCGAAAGTGTCGCGACGGAACAATGGGCTTCGTGCTTTTAGCGCTGGAAATGGATGTATCGCTCCCCATAGAGCAGAGAAGACTCCCGCATCCTCCACATAAGATCCGCGAAGAGACCCGGTAGTCGAACGTCACCTTTGTGTGTGTGTGTGTGTGTGTGTGTGTGTGTGTATGTGTGCGTGTGTGCGTGTGTGTGTTTGTGTGGTTTCGAGGAATGCAAAGTGTTTACCCTGGTAAAGATTCGCGTATTCCTGCAGGAACGAAAAAAGTCGCGGAGAGCTTTGATAAATATTAAGTACTTTTGACGAGAATTCCTAACTTTGCTTTTTTCGGAGCGTTTTTTTAGGATAAAATGTTAAAAGTTTTAAATTCAAATTCACTATTTGTATAAGAAGTTCAACGATACAAACCGTAAATTTCTGAAAAGATTTAAATATTTTCCTCCTCGTGCAGAAAGCCTCTTAATTTACCTTTCACATTTTCCTCACTCTTTCGAATCAAGACGTAAAAGCATAAATTTGTAAACAATGCAGCTTGCAAGAAAAACTAAAACTTTCTATACGTATACATTTACCTTTTAAAACACGGTGAAAGTCCCCACCAAGATAAAGGACGCCCAACGAGCGTTTCTCCCGAAAGGTGTCTTTCGCAAACGCCAGAAAGACGCGGAAAGGAGGCGCATAACGTATGACCCGCACTCACACTGCTGCTGCCGCGAGAGAGGAGAGCTGCATTCGCGGTCACCGAATTAACATACTATTGAAAATCAGTCTGGCTGGCCCCGGCACTTATTAATACGTATTACCCTGCATAATGCATGACGAGAACTCGCCAAAATGGACAAAAGTATAATGTCCTCCTCTCTATCTCGCCGTCCAGGCTCGCGCTCCTCCTTCCTCTTTTTCTGGCCGGCGACCATTTCTAATTTTCCCCTGCATTTGCGGAATTTCGACGTGCAGCTTCGACAAAATTCCCGATGCGCTTTCGGATGGAGTGGCTGTTTTTTTTTTTTTTTTAAAGTGTACGCTCCAGATTTTGACTGCGAGATCGGGGCTTCTTTTACGTAAAATTCCATATTTATTTTTTCAGACTGAAACTAAATAACTATTGTACATTGTTGTGCTAATTATTAATTTATACTTTATGACTTTTTTATTGCTTTAATGTGTAAAATCATAATTATAACTTCCATATGGTATAATAAAAACATTGTCCAAGAATAATGACTAGAGTAAATACTTAATTCAAAATTTTCTTTTCTTTAATAAATATTAATATCAAATTCCGTTAATAACAGCCTAACGCACATTATATTATTATTATTTTCGTAAATCACTGCGCAGAATATTATTAAACTTTATAATTCCATAACTATATTAAAATAATAAGTAAAAACGTCAATTTGAATTTTGATATTCCTGAAAATATCCAGGCGGAATTTCATCCGCGTTTTGTTTGCCCGCCCCGTACTTTTTCGCATTTCTTCCGTGTTTTTTTCAAAACGGCCGAAAAAGCAGAGAAACTCCCAAATAAAAACAAGGAACGAGAGAGGCATATATTTGTACAGGCATATTTCGCTATAAGCACGCGCTCGAATGCTTTTAATACTCCGGGCAGAATGCGAAGGTCGACTGGATTCCTTCGCGACTCGCTCCTAAGCCTAGCAGCGCATAAATTTTCCTCCCGGCCCGGTGCCACTGAACCCCTTAGAATCGCTACGAATTCAAGTGTGCACCGCGACGTTTTTCGAATCGAACTTCTTTATGTTTCTTTTTTTTCCCTCATTAACGCACTTATCGCGCTTTAATTACATCTATGCTCGAGCGCTGTGCTTAATTCTTTCGCGTTCTGCTGCATGCTGTCGTAATGAGGATAATTTAGAGAATAAGTTAACATTTTTGTTAATAAATTATATTGCATCTATATTCTGAAGAAAAGTTACATTTTTGTAGAAACAATGTACTGTAATGTTATTTGCTTAAGTATTCTGGTTTCATTCGTGCAATTTGTAGTAAAAGTTAAATATGAAACCGTGTTATTCCTTTTTCCAACACTTGTCTATTTTTTAATATAAAAAATAAATTATTTCAATGAATTTCCTCTTTGAATACGTCATCTCCAACGCTACTTGCGGCACGAAATATTTTGCATCTGCTGAATATTTCCTTTTACATTCTGATATTTAAAGTTTAATCTTACATTCAGCCAGAATGTTAACCTGCTTTGAAAAGACTCGACTTATACGTATATAAGAAAACGCAGACTTGTTTGCCGCAGTACGAATTATACGGACCGAAAAAGAAATAGTCCATTGGAGTCGGTAAAAGTCCTCTCCTTCGCGTTCACCGCAGTCCATTGCCATTTATATCTTTCTACCAGCGCCAAATCGTCATATACTGTCAGCAATTGACTGCATTCATCCGATCTATAATATGCATCGTATATTGAGCAAGCGATTTCCTCGGTTGAAAACGTTGTGGTTAATCTTCCTGTACTGAGTTAATTAATAACCCCTTTCACTTTACGCAACCACTTACGTATAATCTCTAGTCGTGAAAAATAAAATATTCCTTTTAAATAATCTGATTGTTTTATGTTAATTATTTAACTTTAAATAAAATTTAAGTAAAAAAGTAAAGATTTTGCTTTTGTAGGAACACTGCGGGTCTTTATAAAATAATCGGATCCTGCATAATTAAGGTCGGTAAAAAATTACAGACAAGATTATTTTACAAAGTGTAAAGCTTTTATACTCTACAAATTTTATATCATTACAAGAGTAATATAATATGAAATATCTTTGTGAAAATTTTATAAGAGCGCTTTGTAAGCGAGATATACAAAATTTATGCAGGAATATTAACATATCGAAAAAGAATTACTAAAGCATTCTTCATTAATATTAAATTCAAATATTTAATTCTACGAGTAAGTAAATTTAATTTTAGTAGCACTAATATTTATTTGTAAATGAAGCAGAATAGAGCTTTTATTGTAATGCATGAAAATTTAATTTAAAGTTCATAATATAAAGTATTCAAAGAAAAAATTTATGAGCTCATTAAATATGTATAAATTATTTACCTATTTCTTCTGACGGATATTATTACAATTTATATAAGACTTCCATGCATTAAAAATGTAATTTAACATATCACTTTAATCGCAAAACCGAGATAAAATTTCTGCAAGTACTAAAAAAGTTCTATGTAATAAACTACAGAAAGTAATACTATTTCCCTCAATAAAATAGGAATTTGGTCAATTCATCGATAAAAGGCGAACACGCCATTTACGCGCCTAAGCCCATTAAGCGGCAGACTTACTCAATAGAACCGCGGGCGAAGAAAAAAAGCCTCTCGAAGCCCTAACAAGCGGGTGGAAAAAAATCAGGGAAACGGCACACCGCGGAAACCTTTGAAGGTATATACGGTCGCCTCGCAATACAAAGGAGGGTAGCCGAGCGGTGACACAAAAGAGCCTTTACGTCTCTTATGGTTAAGCGGTGTCCCGATGTCCTGCGATCCGCGCGCACTGCACGCACGCGTGTGTCAAAGTAAAATTCCAGCTTGGCTCTTTATATATTTTTGCCGGCGCGCTTGTTTGTATATTTTTTCAGCGCACTGATGCTCCGGTCTTTGTTTTTCCGCGGATGCCTATGGTGCATTGTTTTTTTCTTTTTTTTTTTTAAGGGAATAATCTGAATGAATATTGGGTACTTCAATTAATTCCCGCGAGTTTTCTATAAAAGGTATAGTACCTTTCAATATCTCGTATAAAAAAATCGCTTGTACAGGTGAAAGTACTGTTTTCAATAATCTTCAAAAATGTATGCATTCATTTGATCAAAAGGTGGAAACATCAACGTTCTTATTACGCGGTATCGAGAATGTCAATTTTGACGTACTTGAAAAAATCTGCTGCACTACAAAAGTCGTTTACCGGCTGAAGCTAATAGAATTTAAGAGGAGATGCTTTTTATCTGAAATTACTTGCAAAGAATGGTTTAGACAACTTAAAAGTTGGTAATTTTTACGTGAAAAATAAATAATAACGCCTGGACCAGCCGAAAACTTACTGGAGCAAGTTCATCTTCAACGCTGAAAGACTTATTACCATGACCATCATTATCACCAAGCGGGACCTCCATATTTTTAAAGCTATTGTCTGCATTTAGTGAAATCAGAAAGGCGTACTTGTTTCAGTGCTCGGCCACACGTTACTAAACAAGCAAAAGAGGAAACATTGTAGAGCGCTTTTCTGGGATATCTTATTTAATTCTTGATTATTACTTATTTAGATCGATAGCATAATACTCCAATCTTGTGAAGATATTGAAAAATAATTTGATACATGGATTGCGGCCGAAGGCAAGAGCTTCTTTCGTACTTGGTCCAGCAAAAAATAAAATTATATTTTCCTCTTTCCGTAAAAATAGTCTTTTTTGCATAAAAACAATTAATTCAATTATCCAATATTTTCTCTTATCTAAATTTTGATACAAAATCTGTATGCAAAAATTTATTTCAGTTTTAAAAAGCAAAGAAATTTTAACCGAATATTCGAAAGAACTGTTTCAAAGCTCTTTTAGGAGTCGTTGCTTTTTTTTTTATTATAAACTTTAACTATGAAAAAATTAAGTAAATATTCGGAATGAGCATATTTCTAAAATCAACTGAATTATTCTTTAACGATTTTTTAAGTTTGAACAACTAATTAGAATCTCTTTTCTGCATTTGTTTTATTAAAAATTAGCTTTTTGTAAATTTACATCTATAAATTTTCACCAAACGATATTTTATTTAAATTATTTTTATTTTAATAGTTTGCAGGTGAATTGTGAAAAGAATAACGCAAGGTTTTTAGCTTTTAATTTTTCATTTTTTATTCAAAGATTATTTTTCTGAGTTTCCGCGTATAAATTAATCTTCTTCTTCTTCAGCAGCGGCAGTTCCAGTTCCCTTGCGCAGGTTCTTCCTCTTTACGCGACCAGGGCGACCACCTCCGAAGGGTGATTTCAGAGAGAAGTCAATGTGCTTTTGCGAATCCAAGCGCACTATAAAGGATGGAATGTTCACAACTTGTTTGCGAACGCTAAAAATTAAATAATTTTATAATTAATGTCATCTATTAATCTTCGAACAATATTTTCACGAATTTTTAATATTTTTAAGGAAATTATAAGATTTTACATTAACAAAAAAGCTGTACCAATTTTAAGAATGATATGTCATTCCATTGCAATTTTTCAGACGTTAAATGTTAAAAATAATTTAACATTTAAGTGGTCTTTATGAAATTTGATGAATTTATTTCAATTCTTTTTCAACGTTTGAAATCTCGTCGCTTCCTCTGTGGGAGCAGTTAAGTGTTCAATCTGGTACTTGACTAAAAAATTCATTTAAATTGTAATTTTTTTTCAAAATTTGTCTTATAATAAAAATTTTAGTAGTTATTAAATCTTGAATTTTGACATAGCTTGGTTTATGCACATAAGAAACGTATACTAAAACCTTAAAATTGGTGAAATTTATATATGGATATATTATGGGCTATGCTAAGTTATGTAAAATTATTATGTGCACAATCTATGTCTAAATTTTTAAGATTTTGTTTTCTGATTTGAAGTCAAATGAATAATGGTATTCATTCGATGATTAACACAGAAATTACTTTTGCCTTAATGATTAGAAACACTTTGCAGATACACAAGCATTCCTTGCCCAGACAATAAGGCATTTAAGATTTTGACATTTTATTAAGTGTACAAACCGAATGTGTCTTTGACGGATGAGAACACGAGCATGATGGATAGACTTGGCCAATCCAAGTTTGAAAACTTGGGTTTGGAGACGCCTTTCCAAGAAATCTTCAATTTTCAAACCAAGTACATAATCGAGCTTCATGCGGCTCTCATCAAGTACTCCAATCCTGACCAAACGTCTCAACAAAGCATTACCTAAAATAAGAATAATTTATTATTTATTATATAAAAAGAAAAAGAAATTTCTGCATACAATTATTATATGAAATGCTTCAGATTAAATTCTATCATATCACAATTGATTCAGACAAGAGGTGTCAGAAATAAAAATTTGTTTATCATCATTGAAAATAAACTATTTGATAATTACAAGTTTTTTTTTAATTTATAAGAACGTTCAAAAATTTACCTTCAAAAAGACGTTTTGGGTCTTTTTCTTCCAACGTAAGCAATTCTCGAGCAGCTTTACGGATTTTGGCCAGTGTATACTTGACTCTCCATACTTCACGTTTGTTACGAAGACCATATTCTCCAATAATACGCAACTCCTGATCTAAACGTGCCTTCTCATAAGGTCTTCTGGGGGTAACATAAGTCTTTGAAAAGACTGACGGAATTCTTCCGTTCACCATGGTCGTTCTATTAAAGAAATAAATTTAGTTAAATATCACTAATAAATCCCTAGATTCTTAATTCAAAATATAGATGTTTGTATAAAAAAATCTTGTATTCTGATTTGAAGTCGAATGAGTAACTATACCCATTCGATGATTAACACAGAAATTACTTTTGCCTTAATGATTAGAAACACTTTGCATATATACAAATATTCCTTGCCCAGACAATAAGGCTTTTCTACTTTATTTACAACAAAATTGTATTAAATAAAAGAATTCATTTGAGAATATAACCTTCAAATTATTTAGCATATTACACACCAACGAGTTAAAGTTTTAAATTTATTTTGCGTAGAAATTTGAAAATAATATTAAATAAATTATTAAATAATTAATGCGTTTAATCTATTTATATCACAAAAATCGTAATGACTACTTCTTTAAAATAAAATAAACACGTGGTCGATACGCGTGAACAAGCGCATGCACATTTGTAGTAAAATTTAAAAAATTTTTGTCGATTAAAAATAAAATTATCAAACTTATGCTAAAAATTTGTTTAATTTTAATTAAAAAAACGTTATTGAATAATATCCTTACGTATTGCTTCAACAATAATCAACGACCAAGCTCCTATCACTGCTACAGTCAACGTGGAAATGGCCGAGGTTTTCGTTTCCGCTTCACGCTTGCCGCGTGATCATGAAGTATATAAATTGATGTAGAGATGCAAGTGATATCTATCGTGCAACACTAATAAGAAATTACGAACATGATTTACAATTGGACAAACTCGTGTTTCGACAATTTTATTATTATAAAAAATTATTTATAAAAAACTGATTTTTTTAAATTAATAATTTCAAATATAAAATTATATTCCATTGAACACAAAAGTAATATTTATAATAAAATAGTTTAAACATTATACCACTTTAAATGCAGAGTAAGCGAAATAAAATTATGAATAATTAACAATTTAAAAAGAATTTAAAAAAAAAGAACTTGGAATTTGCTTGGGTTTACCAATTTAATATTTAATTTATTAAAATAAAAAATAAAATAGAATATAGAAAGTATGATTTTTTAAAAATTCCTTTTTATGATATATAATTACATAATTACAATTTTATATAATTTATATAACGAATAACATTTTTTTTTTAGTTAAAGCACAATAATATTACAATATATTTTCTGAATTTGATTTTGCAAATTTTATTTCGAACAGACATAATTTAGTACATTAGTACATTAAAAAAAATTCTTATCAATAGTGATAACACCTAATGATCAGAAATACGTATAATGTAATACGCAAAAAGAAAACGCAGAAAATTTGTTGTTATTAGGATTTTAAGTGTTAGATTTGACAAATCGATACTGAAGTATGCTAAACACAACCACCTTGCTGAAGAAAAAAATACTTATGCCATAAGCAATGCGTCACAAAATCAAGATTATTTTATCGTCATCGTCGTGACGAATTTTGATAACCTTGTCATTTCTTTATCAGAAATATTAACGCACAGATACTTTTACCGTGAATTTTTTGTTTTCTTGTTTTATTGATTTAACAAAAGTAATATTTGTAAATCAGATTGATTCAACAGTCTGCAATATTATTAAAAAAATAATTAATTACTAATTTTTTGCAGGTGTACCTATACGTTTGTTGTCTACATCCAAATCTTTGTTTACATAACCTTCAAGAAAGTGACATTCACTTTTTTGGAAAATGTTTGCCCAATTTTAATTAAATATTTCTAAAACTTATCTTTGAAAAAGATATGTGCCATTGAATTAAAAAAAAATAAATGTAAGGTTTATAATAGAAAATTTTTATATTTTGTGAATTTCTACTTTTTTAAATTTTATAATTCACTTAGAATTAAATTATTTTTCAGAAAGATTTGTATGCTGTTATTACATATGTTTAGGGTTCAGAGAGACTCACGTTTAAATCACGTTTCTCTCACTGATATCAGTTCAGAACCTTATACAGAAACATGTTTTGATATGCAGAGTCATTCAATTGACCCCGAAAGTGAGGAAACGCCGATAAGTAAAGATGTAAGTATCAAAGACTCTCTGAACTCCAGTCAGTATTCTATCAAGCGTTAAGAAGGTTGTGAAGTAACTATTCATCTGTGTGCATTATTGTGAAGAAAATTTTCAAGTTTACAAGTTTTGACAATCTTTATTTTTATCAATAAATACATTAATATGAGACTATGGAAGTCTTAGGAGGTGTAAGTTATTTAATAAATAGTTCTTAAATCTGTAAAAACAGCATAGTTATTCAACAATAAAATACTATGTAATACTTTTTAAAAATTTTTATTTTATTCAATTCTAATCTTATTATAAATTATTAATTATAAATAGTTTTAAAGATGAAAAAATACTATATTTTTATATGTTAAATTTACCATAAATATTTTTAAAAAATAATTTTTACTTTATTAATTTAATTTTAACTTTGTAAAAATTTTTTTACTTTCAAGATTCTAAAATTTAAAATTTAATATTTTGAATATGAAATTATTTTTTTTATAAATATTAATTTCATATGAATTTTATTTTAAAAAAATGATTATTTCTGAAATTAAATTATTAACCCAAATTACAAAACAATTTAAAGTATGCAATCTAAATTTTTTGCAGTAAATAGACCTCCCTGAGAGATGTACACATGTTTGTAGATTAAACTAGTACTATATATTTTTTATTACAGACAAAAATAAAATACAAAATATTTAACTTTTTCATCACTAATTAACTTGATTGTTGCATTTATAAATATAGGAAAAGATTAGAAAAATTTTTCATAGTAAATACTGATTTGAATATTTCCACTTGGCAGCAAATTAGTGTGATATGATAACCCTGTTGTTCTATATTCTTCAAGACAGACCCCCCAAGGAAAGCAGTTATCAAAGATGAATGCTTGTTGAAGTAACCTTTCTGTCAAAGATCAAATAATTCACGTGAGGAAACTCGTGTGAGATTAAATCCACTAATTTTTCCATTACTTTCTGATAGACAAAACTTTTTATAAATGCAACAGATTAATTTAAGTATAAATAATGATAATTAGTATACTTTAATAATAATGGAATATTTCTTAAAATTATTTTTTCAGTATCCTGTATTAAAATCATTTCTTGCTGGTTCTTTCTCTGGTACTTTCTCAACAATTTTATTTCAACCACTAGACTTGATTAAAACAAGGCTTCAAAATAGAGTAAATAATGTGGGGTATGTAATACATTTATTTCAAGAAACTTTTTATTGTAAAATATTTCATTTGACAATATTTTTCTAGGTATCAAAGATATGGCATGGTATCTACTGCTATTACTATTATTCAAAAAGAAAATTTTTCAGGACTATGGAGTGGTATGACACCTGTGAGTATAGTTTTTAAAAGCAATTTAAATTCTTTGATAGCATAATAAAATAATATTAAATTTTTGTAGTCCATAACCAGAGTTGTTCCAGGAGTTGGCTTATACTTTTCAATTTTACATTGGTTAAAAAACACTTTAAATTTAGATGAAAATATTTCACCTATTCAAGCTGTCATTTTAGGAGCTGCAGCAAGAACAATTTCAGGAGGTTTGCTCATCCCTATAACAGTAGTGAAGACAAGATATGAAGTATTATTAATATATACTTTTTAACTGCATCAATTAAATTTTTTAAAACAGATTTTATACATTTTGTAATTTTTTACAGAGTGGTGTCTATAAATATAACAGTATAGGAGAAGCTCTTAGATTAATTCATAAACATGAAGGTATCAAAGGACTTTCAAGTGGCCTTATTCCAACACTTTTAAGAGATGCACCTTATAGTGGTTTATATCTGATGTTTTATACTCAACTTAAGAGTTTAGCAGCTAATGGTAAGCTTAATTATTTTAAAAAATGAATAGTTTTTTTTTTAACCCTTCAACTGGCGAGACTATTATAAGTTTTTGTGCCAAAACTAGTAGCCACAAATACTTTTTCTCTGTTTTGGTTTTTTGGGATCTCTCATTTCAGTTTAAGAGGTTCTTTTTGTCATATAGAATTTCAAAGTAGTTGAAAAGTTTTAGCACGGCTTTTTTTTTCTACATATATGATCCATCGCCAGTTAAGAAGTTAAACAATAATTTCGTGTTTTTATAATTTTATACAAATATTATTTTGATGATTTTTAGAATTTCCAAAATACAGAGATGTTCCAACAACTCATTTTGGCTGTGGAGTGATAGCTGGTATTTTAGCATCTGTTGTTACACATCCTGCAGATGTTGTAAAAACAAAAATGCAACTTTATCCCAAAGAGTTTACAAGCCTAAGAAGTTCATTTACTTTTGTTTATTATAAATATGGAATTTTAGGATACTTCAAAGGTATTGTGCCTCGTATGCTAAGGAGAACTTTAATGACTGCTATGGCTTGGACTGTTTATGAACAAATTACAAAAAGTATAGGCCTTAAGTAAAACTGTACATTTTATAGAAAGAGGATTTATACCATTTTCAGTATTATAAATGACTGAATTATTGATGTCTTCATCAATATTTGTATTATAAAAAATGATTGTATACGTTACTGTAAATAAGATGTTAATGAATTACGTATTGTTTAAAAATACAGCAAATTCTTGTCATTTAAATGTACAAATGGTGCTTAAGAGAAGTTCTTAAAGATATATTATTTTATTGCTTGTTATTAATATTATACTTCCTGCGCAGTCAATATCAGTAGTCTATATGAGAAAAACGTGTATATCATGACGAGTTATTTCGTCACTGTGCGCAGGAGGATTAATGGTAATGTTTTAAAAAATAAAAGTTTAATAATTTGTTTGAAAGATCCTTTATTCATTGAATACAGAAAAGTTATATATTCATTTTTACATTTTTGTAAGTTCTGTATGAAATAGGATGTGAATGTTACAGAATCTGAATGTTAAAAAACTTCCAGAATATTTTGTCCTATGTTAACAAGATCATCTAGTACAATTCAGATGACAAACTATTATCTTTACAGATTTCAAAATTTTTTAATAACAGTAGATCATACTATAAATAAATTATTTTTTATTATTAATGCAATTCACTGATGCAATCTATTTTAAGTGGTGTGACTAAAAAAAAAAGATCGCGTTTTTCATTTAAAATGGAACTTTATTTAGATGACATCTGACTCCTTATTCGCCGATAATCTTGCCAATACAAAATTCACTCTCAAACCAAATTATGGAAAATTGTTACCTTAAATAGTACAATAATCAGCAGCTACATTTTCTTCAAATGACGTTCAATCCTCACAACATCCATCTGCATACTTTCACCCTGAAAATAGACAATTAACTTTGTGAATATAAATTTAAAAAATTGTAAACTAAATTGTTAGGCACATAATTATGTATACAAAAATACACAATTTGTCACAAAATATTAGCCTATTTGCGTAAATCCTATAAAATTCTTGGAAAAGATCTGGATAAAGAAGTCAATAAGAATGTATAAACTATACAAATAGTAGAATTAAAATTTTATAAAAAAATTTGTACGTAAAATCAAATAATCTGTATAAAATATAGTAATGATTAAAAAGAATTACATTATTTATGAATGGCATTATAATTCATTGACTTCTTTTATCACTATTTATATAAGGTGGGTCTTACACCTTATAAATTTGGGAATCCCTATTTTCAGAATGTATTTTATAAATAAAAGATTTATTCAATTTTCAATATTACTACCATAGAAAATTACAATTATGAATAATGCAAATGTGTATTTTAAAGGGTAATATTAAAATTTTCATTAATATTAAATGAACTCTTGTAAATTTCAAATCTGTCCATCTTAAATTGTTGGTTGTTCCCTTAAGTTTCCCATAAATAATCTTGGTTGAAAATTTTAATTTTTTTACTACAATACTTAAATGATCTGCTTGTATGATACCTATTCTAAAAGCTTATTAACTTGAAATTATTAGTCTTAGTTTTAGGTGGCTCTTGTTCTTTATTTCGTGCAAGACCCACCTTGAAGAAAATTTGAATTTAAAAGTAATGTTGATGAAGACGTTATAAGGTCTTATATATTGATATATCAATAGGAAACTATTGTTGACCTATTCCTATTCGAATTCCGAAAAAGGTTATATATTTTTAATTTACGCTATTTCAAGACATGTTTGATTTATTATTACCATAAGATATTTTAGACGCGAAAGGCGGAGCGTCAAATAATGTTAATTATGACTACAGAATTAAATATAAGATAGACCCAAAATTTTATCAATAAAATGTATGTTTAATTTATTTATTATTATTTTTTATTTCTAATTAATTAAAAAATAACTTTAAAATGAAATTACATTTTCGTATTTTAGATATAAGAGAATTGTCAGAAACCAAAACAAGATATAGACAATTATTTATTTTCTTTATTTTAATAATTTCAAAATTATTTCATATAACAAGAAATGTTTTATTATCAATAGTTTTGTATTATTTACGTTAATTTCTGCAATTAATTTTAACAAAGTTTCAGTGCATAAAAAATATCTATTTTGAAGTGAGCAAATTCATTGATTCCTATTTAACAATTTGCATTATAAATTCTGCACTTTTAATTTTTTTCATCATATAAAAAAGAGGCCATGTTTGGTATTATCATTCCGCCATAAATACCTCTGAAATGCGTAGCAGAAGCTAGGATTGTATAGTCAGTCACGCAGGGCACTGTCGAGGCAGGTTTATGGAAGTAGACTCTGTTTCCTCCATTAAATTGCTAATTTTTATTCAATAAAAATACTCTACGCTGTCCTTGGAGTTTATAAAAAAATGTATGTACAACCTAAAGATACATTATGGTCGACCCAAAGCAAGTGTAGGTATACCTTCTCCTACCTTGCTCTGCATATTTTATATTTAAGTAACTTTTTAAATTTGAATATCTACAAATATCACCTTATTCTTTTGTAACTTTTTTCAACCGGATTTTCTTTGCTTTGAACACCCTCTCTTAAATTCTTTTTGTAAACCACTAGTATAAATTTAGTGTGAAAAATTATGATGCACCAAATATTTAGATGAAAGTATGATTTTATAAACAAATAATAACAAGAGGTCAAAAACAATACTCATGTATAAAGGTGCAACTAGTGAAACTTACCTGGCAAAACAATCTGTACAGTTATTGAGACGTTAATATTAAATTATATAATGCATACCTGAGTTTTTGCTCACTCACTAACCAATCAAGAGTAGTTACTTGCGACTTCTACTTCTGGATCGGTGTCGTTTACGAGTTTGATGATTTGAGCTTGGACGATGATCGTGATTACCTGCAAACATTTATGTTAATAATTAACTTTGCTGTTAGTTACAAATTTATTTTTAAACAAATGTTTTACCTCTATCTTTGTTTCGACGGTCTTTGTCCTCCTCTCTATGCCGATCATGTTTGTCTTTTGACCTACTCCTACTTCGATGTTTTGATGATGGATTTCTAAAATTAATCAAAGTAATAATAGTAATAAAACATTTTTGAATAAACAATTATAAAAAGTTGCAGTTTTCGCAATAGTTTACCGGTGTGAATCATGTCTCTTGTCATCATCGTGACGTCGTCGTTTTTCTCTCTCTCGATCTTTCTCTTTATCATGATCCCTGTCTCGCTCTCTGTCCCTATCTCTATGTCTTTCTCGATCTCTGTCACGACGGTCTCTTTCTCTTTCACGATCATCCCTTCTACTTCTGTCATGATCATTTCCACGCCTTTTTCTGTCTTCTTCACGTTTTTGTTCTTTTTCTTCTCTGGCTTTCTCTCGTTTTGCCTGCAATTAAAGTATATAACTATTGTAGTAATATGCAATTATTCTTTTTAACAAGTAGTACAATTTTTTCATCTTTACCATAATTTCTTGTAAAGCACTCTTTAATCTGGCATATCCAACATGTTGTTTACCCATTAAATGATCGTCAATTCTTTGTTGTGCATCACCTACAATAAGAAATGCACCACAAACATCACATACTTCCATTTGTTTTTCTTGAGCAGCTGCTAACTCTGCAGTCTGAAATAAAATATCAATATTATTATTTTCTTATAAATAGAAATCATGTTAACTTGTAGAAATTATATAAAAATTAAGAGCTTACTTGATTATAGTGACTATTATCATTTGATTTTCGAAGAGTTTCTCGTTCTTCTTTTAGTTGATCACAAAGTCGCATTAAACCTTGTGCTTGTTCTACATTTCCTTGAATACCACTTTGTTCTGCTTCTTCAACAAGCTTGTTAATTTTTTCTGTTAACAAAGCAATCTGTTCTTCATTCTTTTGAGTTTGAGCAGGTGACAAAGTAGGCTGAAAAAGTAACAAATTTCATTCCTAAAACGTAACATTTAATTTTATCTAAAAAATTATTCTTAATAAAGAATATATTCAATCCATTTAATAAAAAACTTTAATAAATATTCAAATAAGACTAATTTTTTAGATCTCAAATATATATTTTTAGAAAATTTTGTAAAATTGGTTATATGCAATGTACCGCTTCAGTTTTTCCAATAAGTGCTAAGCGCTGCTTTCCTTTGACAATTTTTCTTTCAACTTCGCTAAGCATACTTTGACAAAATCTAATGAATTCATCTTCATATTGCTGTTTACGATATGAATAAGGTGCTTTTTCAAAAAGTTCTCTTGCTTCGTCATCATGTACTCTTGCACAAGCTCCTAAGTCTGCTCTTGTATTAACAAATAAGTCATGTGGGCAAAATTTGACCAGATATAATTTACAAAACTGAAATGAAAAAATAAAAAATGATTATATACAGATTTTTAAAGTTACTTTAAGGCTGTTGTTAAACCTACGAGATGGTTTTTTAAAGATATCTATTGTACAACCACTCATACGTTTAACATTGTTATTCTTCAAAGGTTCTCAAAAATAGCTCGATAGTTTCATTCACAATTCAAGAGAATAAATGTGCATAAATGTGTCATTATTTCAAACAAAACTGTAACTGTTAAATTTTACAATCCAATAATAAACGCCATTTAACAACTGTACCTCAAATTTTTATGTACTGTTAAGAATCGTAAAAATTGATTTTACCTCGGGATCTTCCCAGTTGAGTTCTTTGGGTTTCTCGTTGGGGAGGACGTTTCGGTTCCTCCCCATCAGCTCATCAAGCAAAGCAGCTGCTGCAGCTGCAGCCATGGCTGTTGTATTTTTTCGCCACTGTACAATCGGACAACCCCGTTAAAAGGCTTGCTGGGGTGCAATCTGCGCGAGTGCACGAAATCACTCCGTGGATACTTCGCTAATCTTGCAGATCGATGTTCAGATAGAGGGAGATACTGAGGTAGAATACTCTTAAAGCATCGGACTTCTTCAGTCACGCAAGATACGATTTATTTTTATTTATTTTAATAAAAAAAAGCTTCAACAAACGTTGCGAATAGAGACGGCCGTTATACGTTGTCCGTAACAACGGTCGCCATGATTCCTAAAGCAGCACACCTACATGCATAGGACTGGACTTATCCATAAAGTATGCATGCAGAATAGAGTAGCGATCATATTCGTCGTTCGTCCGTTTCTCCCGCGTTCATCATTCCTCAATCTAATTCTTTACCGCGTTCGCGCGAATATACAAGGTCTTCAAAAAGTATCGGACCCCCCTGATTCGCGAAAATATTCATTTTCGTAAAACATATCTGAAAAAAGTTTCAAATGACCTTCAAGGTCACGCC
>JAWWML010000062.1:10421489-10440144 GCA_035047165.1 Ormyrus rosae
GGCTTCTTGACTCCGCCGGTGGCCGGAGCGCTCTTACGCGCCGCCTTAGTCGCCAACTGCTTACGAGGAGCCTTGCCCCCGGTAGATTTACGAGCGGTTTGCTTGGTACGAGCCATTGTGACTTTCTGAGTGTTCTTTGAATGATGCTCGGCGCCCGATTCCGGGGCTGCATTTATACCCAGCGCTCGGGACGGCACTTGAAAGCCATTGGCTAACGAGGTTGGAGAAGGGGAACTGGCGCGCAGCCGGCGCCTCCGCCGGCAAACGTCGGTCTATAAATACGGAGACGGTTTCGAAGCAGTCATCAGTTCGCTGTTTGTTGCGATTTAGTTGACTACTTGTTTGCTGTTGAGATGACCGGTCGTGGAAAGGGAGGAAAGGGGCTGGGAAAAGGAGGAGCCAAGCGGCATCGCAAAGTCTTGCGTGACAACATCCAAGGAATTACCAAGCCCGCTATTCGCCGTTTGGCCAGACGTGGAGGCGTCAAGCGTATCTCCGGGCTCATCTACGAAGAGACCCGTGGAGTCCTCAAGGTCTTCCTTGAGAACGTCATCCGTGACGCTGTGACCTACACCGAACACGCCAAGAGGAAGACCGTCACCGCCATGGACGTCGTCTACGCTCTCAAGCGTCAAGGCCGCACTCTCTACGGCTTCGGCGGTTAAATGTCCCCGCACCTTTATACTCCAAAAACAATCGGCCCTTTTCAGGGCCATCAAATACTTTAACGTTTGAGATTTCTCATTCAAAAATAGATAATTTTTATATAAGTATAACAATTATAGCAATATTTTCAAAAATATTTGTATGTACCAAAACTTAAAAAAGTTCTCCTTAGCCTTAAATTATGTAGTTAATAACGTATAGAATAATTTACATAAAATTTCCATGATACATTTAAATGAATTTTAATCAAAGATAAAATTCTGTTTGAATTATATAAAATTAAAAAATAAAAACAGATTTGCAAGCTAATTACTTTTAATTTTACAAGAATTGATTGCAAGAGCACTCACGTTAGTCACATTTTCATGTTATATTTCATTTAACAATTTATACATATAAGTATTTCTAATTAATTACTTACATTTAATTAAATTTAGTATTATGATTTATTTTAAATTCATTTTTTAAAGACAAATCTTCCTCAATTAAATTAAATTTTGTTTATTAAATACTGAATTATTTCAAATATTCATTTCTATTCTAATATTTTACAATAACAGTTGTGCATGGGTTTCGTTCACATTATGCTTTTGATTTAGAAATGAAAAAATGCTCATTTTTCACTAGCTGTATTACTAGGTTTCACAGTGAAAATATGCAATAGAGGTTCGCAGTGTGAAAATGGATTTTCAGAACTTTAATAGCGAGTATCATCGGAAAAGTCCACCTTTCGATGGATTTTCGACTCCTTTCTAGTGTGCAATTATCAGAGCAGCTGAGATAGCGAGGAGGTATTCGATGTGCCGATGCATTCGGAAATATATTCATTAAAAGATAGATATTTAGTTGCTCATCACGTTTACACCGGTCCATACATTTTTTTAACATGATATTACAGCAGATATTTCAGTAATTAGATGAGGGTAAATACTTTTAATCACAATTAAAACCAAACCAAAAACAGCTGCATATGCAACTCTAACCTAACTGTTTTGCTGCAACTGCGCAGTACTCGTAATAATGGAGAGGACAATCACTGTAGCTGCATGGTTGGATACTACCACTCTATAACACATAGTATAGCATTTAAAAAAGAATGGAACGGTGACTGAATGGAAAGTTCCATAACATTAAATGTTATTGTTAAATTGTCAATGCACCGAGAACTATAGCGGCAAGGCTGTCAAAAAGTCTGACAAACACAAAGCTCAGAAGAACATCAGCAAGAGTGACAAGAAAAAGAAGCACGAGAAATGGAGGAAAATCTATGCCATGTACATACATTGGCTTTATTTAATACAATTTCATAAAAGATTGAATTTCCTTTTATGACTTTTAGCATTGAATGTAGCAACTTTCCTCAATTTTAATGTAAAATTTTATACTGAATCCAGACATTTATCAAAAAATTATTCAACTTCCGCAGATACAATTAAAAAACTGCAGTTGAGATAAGATATATATTTAAGGATGTATCTAATCTATTCAAATTTTATTATGGTCTCATGCATATAAAAAATTTTACATGCTTTTAACAAGTTTTTTTATTATAGCACACGTGCAGTGAATACGATGCATGAAATTTTTTTAAATATTTTAAAGATTACGTTTCTTGAACTTTCTTCAAATTCAGCCATTGCAAGAACTGTATATATTATTGCGCACATCGCCATTTATCTATCAGAGCTGCAGGAGCAAGACAGTAATCTCTAGATACTGCAAGAATTCAAATCTGTTTTTTTAAATTCTAATTTTCTTAATGAAAATTCTAATTGAGTATAAATTACAATTGCACCAAATTTATTAAATAGACTTCTATTAACTGCACTGATTTCTTAAAACACGAATATACTATGCGATTAAAGTTATTTTGCGAACATCTGAAATTCGCGTTTACTTTGTCTTTTTATGAATCTTCTTTATTGTATATTAAGCTAAAATTAAAAATAGTACATTTCGTAACTGTTCAAGCAGGATGTCATTGAATAGATGTAGAGAGTGATTTTGTTGCTTCAATGCTCAAACTATTATTCTGTACAAGTTGATAGTACAAGGATGTACAAGCTTAAATTTCTATATAGAAATGACTAATTTATACATAAGTAGGAAGAGAATGTAGACAGAGCGTAAAAAAATTTGCAGAACAAATCATCTTTATTAAGTATTTTTAAGTATTATTTAATATGCGTATGTATAAATACATCTATACATATCCCAAACTTATTATTTAGAAATTCCCCTGCTAGAGATGAAAAACATTAAATACCTATTTATAATAGAAGAGAAGCAAGAAATTTACGTTTTTTTTTAAATTTTACCAAAGCAGTATTATAAATAAATGTTTCGTTTATGCTTCTTATTAATATTTCAGAAAGCTATCTAGATTCTAGATCATTTAGAAATGGTTCTATCTTTATCGGGAAACTTGCCTTTTCAATTATACAATTGTATAAGTCGTTTGAAGCAGATTTTTCGGTTTTCTTGGGCAAGAGAACTGCCTGGATGTTGGGAAGGACACCGCCATATTCAATGGTACGTCCAGAAAGCAATTTGTTCAACTCCTTGTCGTTGCGGATGGCCTGCTGAAGATGACGCGGGATGATTCTCGTCTTCTTGTTGTCACGAGCAGCAGTGCCAGCCAACTCGAGAACTTCAGCGGCTATGTACTCCATGACGGTCGCTAGGTAGACGGGGGCACCAGCTCCGACGCGCTCGGCGTAATTGCCCTTGCGGAGTAGACGATGAATACGACCGACCGGGAACTGCAGTCCAGCCCTGTTGGAGCGGGTCTTTGACTTTCCCTTGACTTTGCCACCACCTTTGCGACCATACTCCTCCGTCTTGTTATCACCAGCAACATTGAGACTAGCCACCTCGGAAGATGCAGCAGGCAACTTCAACGGGAGGGGAGCCACGCCGATCGGGACATCACCTTCGACGCTTTCGGCCCTTTCGGAGAGGGACTTATCCTCGACGTTACCACCACCTTTGCTGAGATAATCGGACATTTCCTCGCCACCAGCAGCATTACTTGCCACCTTGGGAGATGCAATGGGCAACTCCACCAGGCGGGGAGCCACGCGAGCCACGCGGAATCGTTAAGAGAACTACTTATTACTTATAGTGTCATATCAGCGCTTCCGTTATCAGCTTTTGGTGGAGAGGGAGATACACGCAGAAGTTGAGTCACGCGTGCACTGAGAAAAAAATTTTCAGTAAAAATTACTATACCTTTTAATAGAATTGTAGTAAAAATTGGCAGCATAAATAGAGCGACGTTAATTAAGATTAAAAAGAAAAAATTGATAAAGTTCTATTAAATTTTAATATATAATATAGTAATTTTTTAGGAGAATGCAAGTTTGTCCCCGCATTACAAAAAGGTATAGTAATTTTTCTTAGAATATTTTTCTCCGTGTAAAAATATGGTGGCGATACGGTTTTATCTTAACGATCTGCTTAGACCATTGCTACAGCAGATAAAACCATCAGGTCTTTGTAGAAAACTCCCTCTTATCTCTACAATATTACTGATGACGTTCCTTAGCTTCAAATTTGTTCTAATCTTCTTTAACATTTATTATTCCAACATTCCCTCACATGAGCCAATTAATACGACACGATACACTGGTGATGTTGCTCTAATATACTTATCAAGTCGCTTCACACCACTTTTTCGAGCAATTCTCAGCGTACTCCCCTGGTATGTCCGAAACAAATTTTATATGAAACCGGCCTTCCTACTCTTATAAAATCTGCTACAATTTATATCTAAGCTTAAAAGAGCATTTTCAACCTCTTTCTTAAAATTTTACTAAATTACTCTCCAAAACATATGGACCGCTATGAAAAGTCCTGAATGAACATTTTATTATTTTTGAGGTTTAAAATCTTCGAGAAAAAAATAAGGTCTGGCTCATATGAGATGATGATTTTAATCGGTAGGCTGCACTAGCCATCAACAAAAGCAGGAAGAGGTGTAGCAGTATGTTCCAGGACGTTCAACTTTACCGTTGAGTCGTTATGTGGCAACGAAAGCTAAAAGTCTGGCCAAAATTCCAGAAGAGCATCTTCAAGGGAGACTAAAAGAGAAGCATAAGAATAGGAATTAAGGTGTTAAAGCAGGTCCACCCATATCAGCAAAATTTCGTCAATCATATTTTTAAGAGTATTGCCACCGAAACTCTCTCGCCCTGCTCACTACAACAAGAAATCGACCGTCATCCCCGGGAAATCCAGACTGTTTTAGGTTTATCTTTTCGGGTGAAAATATAACAACTTCAAATAATTCCAATTTATTGCTTCTTTAAAATCAACCAACCCTTTTCAGGACAATTAGAGTTTTAAACGGCTTATATTTTTCATTTAATAAATATATATTATAACATATTAATTAAAACAGTTGCGTAATAATATTATTACATATATTGAAAAAAAATTTTCATATTGTTTGTGGGTCATTATTAGTAGTATTTTAAATGCTTGATATAATATTGAAATAGAAATTTATAAAAATATTTAGTCAATTTATAATGTGAAGAAAATTAAATTTAATTATTACACCTATGTATTTATTTTTTATTTATTTATTTATTTTATTTTTACGGACAATAAGTCCACTTGCAATGTGTAATAAAATAATATTTTTATATTAAAAGCATAAAAGATATCAAATTTAAAATATTTTCGATGCAGCAGTTGGCGCACAATTCAATTTTACGCCTAATTTCATTGATAATGCATTTAAACAAGATTGAAAACTTGTCAAGTAGCAGTGTCAGTAACTATGTAAAAATTTTTACAGATTACCACGATTTCTTAGTTTCTATCAAAATAAGCTTTATTTTAAAAAATATTATTTGTATTTTTATTGCACTTATAATATTTTGAAAAACAAATTTATATATTAAAAATATTTTTTATTATTATAATAAATTTCATAATTGAAATTTTGAATACTTATGTATAATTTTTTACAAATTATTTAACTAAATATATTTGTAATGTTTACGTTATAAACTTTAGCATATAAAACTTTACTTAATAAAATACAATTTATCTAAAAGTTAAAAGTAATTATATTATTTTAGTTTTTCTTTTTAAAATGTCTATTGCTCTGTCAAATTTCGCGTTCAGATATCACAGTAGATATAAATGTTAATATATTTTGTAAAAGTATTTTATGGTTGAGACTGATGATTTCGCCATAGAATGACAAGACCTTGATGATCTCCTGATGCCAAAAGAGATTCGTCGTAATTGAAGCTTAAAGTTAGAGTTGGAGCAGAGTGTCCTAGCAACCTGTTTACTTGAGCAGACTTACCGTCTCTTGCAGTGTCTAATAATTGTATGGAGCCATCTTCTGAACCCGTAGCTATTAAAGAAGTCCCTACTTGCGGACAAAACGTTGAACGAATCAAGTATTGCCTAAAATTAAAATATTTGTTTAATGCATAAAAGTTTAAACTTATAATAGAATAGTTTAATATGTTGAGTTTTAAATACCTGTGCCTAACTGGATATCTTTTCCAAAGAACTAATGTACCTTGATCATCAGCTACTCGATATAGAAGTAAAGCATTACAAGCACTACTGACCAAAAGGGTTGGCCATGGAAAGTCTTTTGAAAGCCAAGGACGCCATGAAAGACTAGTTACTACTCCACCAATTCTTTCCATCTTTCGCAATTTATTTAACCGTCCCAAACTAGGTTCTAAACGAAATGAAACAATAATTCCTCTGTCATTTCCTGCCCAAACAAGAGATCCACCACTCTCTTCACAAGTCAAAGTTGTAATCTAAAAAATATCAATTTTATTTATTATATTTTAACATTCTTCAATACATATGCATTTTATAGCTTTAAAACATAAATAATTCAAAGTTCAAAGATGTAACAATTTTTTAATTAAGAATTAATTAATACCTTTCCACCCATTTTAACACTTCCTCCACGAGTATACTTTCCAGTAGAAACATTTAATATTTGAAGCAATCCATGAGAATTTCCAGCTAAAACCAAATTATTGTTGGTAGGAGCAAAAGTACAACACAAAGTTTCAGCTCGCAATTGATCTAACACTACTCTCAAGCAATCTGGATGAGAATCTGGATATATTCTCCATAATCTAATAGTAGCATCCAAAGATGATGAAACTAAAAGATCATTGCTCGTACTCCAGTCAATAGATGTAACTCCTTTTTGATGTCCGTGTAGAACAGCCATAACTTTAGGTGGATTACTAGTAGCTTCACAAATTGAAATAGTCCCATCAAAAGAGGCGCAACAAAATCTGGATCTATCGTTGTTGGCAAACTTGAGCATTGAGATAGCAGATGAATGTTGGTCAAAAACATGGTGAACTCCAGCAAAACTCTCTGCTGTAGATTTTTTGTGCGGAGTCCTAGGTTTCCCTTTTAAATCAACACTTTTCTCAGAAAGTACACTCGATGTTTCTGTGCAGGTACCATATCTGCGCCGAAGAAGCTCTGACCTGAGCTTCAAGTATCTCAATTGCAGCTCAGGATCCCTACAGTGTTTATCTCTAAGTAATTGATTCCTCCTGCGTATGTACATCATACCTTGAAACAAACGAGCCTTTAGATGCAGCAAAATATAAAGAAGCCTTGAATACAGCAAAATAAAAAAAGTAATTCACAGTCTACCTACCTATGCTAGAATTATTCGCTGCCCTCTGTGAGTTATACTTGGCGTCGAGGGCAAAAACCTGTTGATGCCACGTAGAGATCATTTTGCTAGGAATTCCCGAGTTGGATCTCATTCCTGCGTAACCCGCTCTATAAACATTCAACGTTCATCACCTATTAATATTAACAATACCTCCAAAACATGTACTATAGTCACGTGGGACACCGCGGCACATTTTTTCACGCGAGGGAGCCACGAATTAATGTGATCTCCTACTCTTTCTCGGACAACGATCTCCCTCTTGCACAATGCATTGTCCGTGGAAAAACCAGGAGTTATCCGAACCGAATATAATGCAGCGCTATTTCGACGGAGAGTGACCTCGTTATATATATATAATGCGCCCGCGCGTTGCTTTCTGTGACGTCATCGCGGCCCGGGAAATCCAATGGATGCGCTTTCAGTTGTATCAGGTATGAATTTGAGTAAACTTTAATTTGAAAAGGAAAATATATTGATACATTTTTTAGAGCTGTTAAAGCTGTTATTTAGCAACTGCCAGGACATTTCATCATAATTTATATTTAATTACTTTTTAAGATTTTCCCGAAGAATATAAGGTTTCGGTCTTTTAACGAATCTAATCGATATATCCAAACTATTATAAAGAATTCCCCTTTCTACAAATTGATGTAAACTTTACTTGTGTTTTATTTATAACATTTTTATAAAAATTACAGATTGTTTATGCTACAGCATTTAATCCTCTGTTTAATTCTTTAATTATATTTTTGTACAAGAACTTTTAATTCATTTAATGAAAATAAACATAAACAAATAAATAAACAAAAACTAATAAGAAAATTTAATTTTTCTTCCTAAAAATTTTGTGAAACTGATTTGTGTGACCTACTTTTCTGAACTCGTAACACTTAGGTAATAATATACAAGTAGGTCGCGTTTCAAAACCCAGTTTTTGAACTTTAAACTAGTTTCAACAAAGTTATCATAAATTTTGCAACTTTCTTCAAAATAAAAAAGTTTTGATTGTCATCATTTCGACCGATTTCGGCGGAACATCTGAGAAATTATAAATAAAGATATTAAAATTAATTTTATATAGGAATTATTGAGAAGAATGTGCATAAACTTTTTTGTGCTATTCATTCAAGCCCCTGTTATTAGATCTCTTCTTAAAATATCTTTTATAAATGTAATCGAGGTACAATAACCCAAAGCGTTTAATGACCGAATGCATTTGTCATTCTCAACAGTACCTGAATCGAACACGCGTTCCGTGTGAGCAGTTTTTTTTTCAATTTAACTAAAGTTTGATTTTACCAAGTAAAATTAAAATATTAAATATAACGTTTGTGAAAAAAAAATAAAATTAATGGATTTTTTTTATTATGCTATACTGTTATTTAAAATATGTAATTAAAACTTTTCTGAATACATTTGTAAATCTAAAAATGTTTGCCTAAATTTTCTCTTAAAATTTATTTGATCAAAAACCTTTTCAACACTTTAAATTTATTATGAAAGCAGCAATTCAAAAAGATTGTACATTTAATTAAAAATTCTCTTTGATATCTAATCTTTGAAAAAATTTTTATTATTTAATTTTCTGTGTGATTCAAAGTTTAATTCCAGCTGTGACGAAATCGAATTTTTTACTTGGTAATCAACAATGAATCATTTCCTTAGGCCTCGTATATATGCGCCCATCTTTAAACATTCTTTGCTAACGAAATTTGGACGAGCGTTTAATAAAGCTCAGCGAAGCTCAAGCTCTACTCTGCACAATAAATAGCCGAGAAAAAAAAATCTCGGCTAGCCAAGTAAAGCGTAAAAATACACATCCCGCAAAGTAAAAGAAGGGGGTTCTCCCGAGGTGTCTCGGCGCACTTGTCGGCACTTCCAGTCCCGCTGGCGTAATCAGCCATAATACCTCCCACCGCGTTCTCCAAGCGCGAGTGCTGCGTGAACGTACTCTCCCGCACTCCCATGCATGTATGCGTGCATCAGGTCGGTCAGGAGCATCAGACCGAGAGAGCAAGAGAGTGAAAGAGAGGCTTCGCGTAACCCTCTCTCTCCACCCCCTGCAACAGAGCCAAGTACGTGAGAGAGCAAGAGAGAAGCGTTAACTAAACGAAGAGACCTTCCTCCAACTCATCGTCACTTGCGTACTATACTACACATACTCATCCATCCTTCTCTCCCTCTCCTCTTTCTCGCAGTCTCGCGCACATTCGTATGAGCTTTGTCACGCTCTGTGTGCTCGTTTGCTCACAGACACAAGCTCACGCTCGGCCGCGCACACTCGGACGCTCTCTACTCCAGCAGCGAGTTCTCTCTTTCTCTCTCTCTCTTCCGCGGCCCGCGCGCTCCCACGATAGATCCGACCGACGACGACGTCGACGCAGTCTCTTGCTCTCTGTGGAAAAAAGGGAAGCAAGCAAAGGACGACGTGTGTCCGCGAATACACGTCGAGTGTACTAAGGAGCCGCGCGCGCTCAGAGCAGCCAGCCATAGCCGATCCGGAGCCTTCCACAAGAGCTTGCCAAAGGAAGAAACATGCAGGCCATCAAGTGCGTCGTCGTGGGCGACGGGTGAGTGTCCGTCTGGCCCTGGCTTTTTCCTAAATTCTAGGGGAAGACGTAAAGAGCTCCAAAAGCTGCAGCAGCTCCAGTTGCTCGGGGAAGCGTGGCTTTGGTCGTCATTCTGTCCAAGGGAGTAGTCGACCCTTTTTCCATCTCTCTCACGCTTCGGCCAATACCAGCTCTCTGTCTCTTGCCTCTCTTAGGCGTGTGTCCGTTTTATTGATAAGGCAGTTCTCTCGCTGATACTGCTGTATTCATTTTCCACTTTTTCTGACGATGCTGCTATTGTTTTTTTTCAAACCAGCTCAACCGTTTTAGCGCATTCATGGGCGTGGTGAACGCGGGATTTCTGACACTTTTTGCACGGTGTGTGTATACGTGTGATAGAGTCTAGCTCTTTTTCTTTACGTTTCTCTCTCTCTCTCTCTCTCAGTCTCTCCTTGTTACTTGAAGGAGATGGAAAAAATTCTTTTTTGCTGCCGTGCTCCATGTGTACATAGATAATTTGTCCAGAGTACTACGAAAGCACATTGTTGGATCAAGAACTTTTTTGAGAAACACTTGTTCTGGAGGATTCATTTTCATTTTATGCTATCTGATAATTACTGCTTAGAGATGTTAATTATCAGAAATCAGGACTTTTTAATTATATATCAATCCTAGATACATTTTTCTAGAAAATGAAAAAATTTACCTAGTAGAAAATATGCTATAGTTCTATTAACAGAAAATTATTACATAAATATTTTTTTAATAATTTATTATTTTATAATTTAATAAATTAATCTTTTTTACAGAGCTGTCGGTAAAACTTGTTTACTGATCAGTTATACCACCAATGCATTTCCTGGGGAATACATACCAACAGTGTTTGACAACTATTCAGCCAATGTAATGGTTGATGGAAAACCAATCAATTTGGGTCTATGGGATACAGCTGGTCAAGAAGATTACGACAGGCTGCGACCACTTTCTTATCCACAGACTGATGTATTTCTTATTTGTTTTTCACTAGTAAATCCTGCTAGTTTTGAAAATGTAAGAGCTAAATGGTATCCAGAAGTACGTCATCACTGTCCAACAACTCCTATTATTTTGGTTGGGACAAAGCTTGACTTACGTGAAGACAAAGAAACTATTGAACGATTAAAGGATAAGAAACTTGCCCCTATTACTTATCCACAGGTATTTTAAATTTAAGTTAATTTTCAAAACTAAAAACTTCCTATTTTAAAATAAAATGATTTTCTTTAACTAAAATTCACATAATTTTATTGCATATTTAGGGCCTTACAATGGCAAAAGAAATTGGAGCAGTAAAATATCTGGAATGTTCTGCCTTAACACAAAAGGGACTCAAAACAGTATTTGACGAAGCCATTCGAGCTGTTCTTTGTCCTGTCCTGCAGGTGAAGCCAAAACGTAAATGTTGCCTCCTATAATATTAAATTGTTGAGTCACGGCGTAATTTCGTTGGAAGACGCTTTAAGGCGCCATCCTTCTTGAATCCCTTGAAAGTACTGACGCTAGTGAATTAACGTCAAATCGCACAAAAATAATAGCTGTTCTAATAACTTTTATCAAAATGAAAAAACAAAAAAATACGAAGAAAAAAGAACTAACATACACAAAATAAATGAAATAAAAGGGGAGGAAAGAAGACTTCCACGCTGATAGCTTCAGTATTTCCAGTGGACGTGCAAAAGGGTAAAGGGTTTAAATTTACACTCTCCGTTATTACTGAAGATTTGCTTTCATACAGAAGGAAGAATCAATTATAGAAAGAAATTGTGAAAAAGAGCGCCAAGATATAATGCGATTGTGTACAGTATACTAGAGTATATTAATAATTATTATTAATGAATATCTATGAACGGTAAAAAAAATTATATAGATTATACATTCACGCTCTAAAATAAACGACTATGTAAGTTGATTGTGTAATTTCTAGGCTAGGCTTAAGGCGCGCGAAAGAGTGAAAAAAAGAGACGAATCATGAGTATATATGACATTTGCTTCCCTCTGCTCATCATATCTTTTAATTATTACTTTCATGCAACGTCTGTGATTCATACGCACAATGTACCACACGTTTCCGGTGCGCGAAGACGATTAAAAACAATAATGAAAAAAAAGAATGTAAGAGCAGAGATTTTTAACAGCACCATGAAAGCAAATGAGCGTACGTTTGTTCAAAACAAAAAAAAATTTTTGAGAGGTTGAGTGAATCCAAGAGCGTGTACTTGTGAGAATCAAATGGTATGAGGTATAACGAGGAACAACTAGAAGCGATAAATAACTGATAACTTGTAAATAATTGCTGAAGTTCAAACTTGATCCTACTTGCTATCGGCTATACCTTCTTAAGCTACTACTAATCGAATCTAAATCGAAACGTTAATTGTTTTTTTTATATATATATTAAAAAGTATATATAAAATGAGACTGGACTGGAATGTTTAACATAATTTGTAGTTTACACAAGTCTCTTACGTGTAATTTATCACTGCTATGCGTCTTTAGACGCACAGTGAAACAATACTTGTTTCAGTCTAACCACAACACAAAACATAGATATTGTAACTAAATTTGCTTTATTAAATGGGTGTTTACTAAATGAGTGATCTTGAGTCATCTCTTGCATGTCCAAAACACTCTCTATAATAAACTGTTAGCAAAACTACCACAATAGGTACTTTTTTATGATTTATACATTTCTATAAACACTTTATTAAAAAATTAAATATGTTAAAGTTGATTGCCTTGTTAATTTACAATTTTTTTATAAATTTTTTCTTAAAACTAAAAAATTACTTTATAACGTGTTAGAATTTTGAACTTATCTACTAATTAAATTATATCAATAATTTTTTCTACTGCAAACAGATATATATATATATATATATACACAAACTTATGTTCGTACTAATTTTAATATACATTTTATAAATTTTACTTTTTTTTTTAACTTAATAAAAAATTTAAAAAAAAAAAAAAAAAATAGAAGACTTTTTACAAAATAAAAGAAATAAATAAAATGTATTCTCTGCGGTAGTTTTGCTCTTGTAGACCCTTGCAGATCTTTTTTGCAGTCCTCTTCATGCGGCTGTATCAAAGAATGTTTCAATGGTGGTTGCCACTTGTTCGGGACTGAACTTCACATACTTGGCAGGATTCTTGGAGAAATTGGTGTGCCGATACTTATTGTAGAAAGCTGTGTAAACGGGAACAACGGCCTGGCACAGCTCTTTGCGTAACTCTTCACGCAAACGTGCATCTGGCACAGCGTAGGTCCGCTGAAACTTGGCAGCCTCTTCGAACTCTCGTGTGAAGCCGGAGAATCTCTCCTTCAGTACCTTTGCGCCTGCGTTTGATACGAAAAATGTGATTAAAATTAGTACTCTGTAAACATTGCTACATATGTACTCGTGTTGCGCTCTTTTTGCGCTAAAATCAGTATGTTAACATTCGCGAATTTTAAGTTTCTGTACATTTAACGCACGCTGCTTTTTAAAATTTTATATTGTAGATACGTATTATTTTGAAAAATTATGATTCATTTTTATATTTTTCGATTATTAGCACAGTTATCTGAAATTCTTTTAGAAATTCTGTATACTTTTGTATTTTTAAAATAATTTAAAAATCGCAAAATATTAAAAAAATAAATCACAGAAAGTGTTTAAAAATGCGTTTACTGTTTTAAATCAATAAAAGTAAGGAAACTTCATAAAAAATAGATTGACAAATAATTTTTTAAAACCTAAACTTAGATTAATACCATCCATTCGTATATCTCATAAAAAAGAATTCAATTAAATTCTTTCGTACATTAACTGCACCATTCATCGTTGAAGAATTCAGATTAACGTTTTTAAAAGGCTTGAGTCAGCTTTATATACCAGCGTCATTAATTGCGGGAGTTTTATACTTGCTCAAGAAAAAATAGAATCTAATTTTTTTCGCAAACAAACCGTTAGACATACCGGGTTCATCGTTATGATTTTCGATGTAGCCACGAGCTTTAGCGAATGTCGTGGCGACATAATTCGTCCGATCACGCGCCAGCAGATCTTGATACGTCTGCTCGGCGCTCGGCTCCGCTAGCAAAAGTAATTCCATGAGGGAGCTTCTTCTCAAGGCGTTAATCACATAATTGTGATTATTCAAGCGGAATAAAGCACGAAGCGCTGGGTCTGAGTAAGACGTGTCACTCTTGCTTACAAGGGCCAGATTCAAAAGAGCTAAAACTTTCTCTGCAAGCAATTGATTAAATCAGAAATAAATTCTTTAGTTACGTGTATTTGCATAGGTTGAAAGTTTCGATAGTTTCATTTTCACTGTTGTACAATTTAAAGGCAAAGTTTTAAACGAACATTATTTATTAATGAGCATTACATGTATCAATGTAATAATAAAGTAATGAAAAATTTGAAACTATAGAAACATTCAACGATATAATTACATTTTAATAAATGAAAATTTATATGTAAAAAAGTCGAAGCAAAATTCATTCAAATAAAGCTATTAATCAAAATGGAAAATAGAAATAGATTTTCATAAATCTATATTTTTCAGAAGTTGGAAAAAAATTGTTCAAATTACTAATCGTAAAAAAGTTTATTTTGACGCTGTCGCTAAATCTTAAAAATGATCCTGTATATATCTTAGTATTGTTGTTGAAAATAAACTTGACATACTTTCATGAAAGTAAAAGTATGAATTTTATTAATAAAAGAATATACACTACCAATTTCACATTGAACATTCTTTAATTTTTTTTCTTTTTTTTAAATCTTATAAAAAAGAAAATATTAAAAAGTATAAAAATGAAAGATATTTACTTATATAGATTCCTAAGGCAATTCTATACTGAAGGTTATCTGGTTGCTTAACATTTGCAGAATTAGAAGAATCAGTCTCATTGTGACGTTTCAGAACAGTGCCGACAGTATCTGCGTACTCAGTCAATTGTTCTAGAAAAACGAGTACGTTGCTTGTGCTTTCTGCAACAGTTCCGTCTTTGGGTAATACTGCACCAGACTCGTTACGGACATTCTCTCCGAACTGCTCTAAAGCTTGCGCACCCTGTTCAAGAAATTCGAAAATATAGCAATTTAAGCAAATTTTAATCATTAAATGATATCGTTGATAATATATTTTATTCGTATGCCTGTGAATTGTACAAAGTTATGGATGTTGTAGATTTCCAAGTTGTTAGTGTAGCTTTAAAATTTTCGAAAATATCACTGCGTTGTTCTTATGTAAAAAATCTTAAAATAAATAGTACTGAACATTTTCAGAAACTTCGATATCCGTGAATTCTCTACGAGGATGAAAAAGGTGTATAAGTCAATATTAAATATTGAATCAAATATATGATTAAAAGAAAATATGAAATATCTTTAATGACATTTTTTTTAAATAAACTGTCGTTTTTTAAAGACACTTACTATAAATTCTTAATTAAAGAATATAAAATTTGATAATTTTTGATTTTTTAAGAGATGTATAGAAAAGGTTTAATGATAGAAAAGTTTGTCAAACACTTGCACATCCATTAAAGCAAATAGCCGTGAAATTATAAAAATAATTTATCTAAATAACTGAATTTTCAAAATTCAGTTTAAGTCAGTTAGCCTTGATAACGAAAATTCTTTAATCAAATATGTGCTAGCAAATACTATCGCAAAAAGAACGCGGAAAACGATATTAGATTTCATAAAAGTTAACAGATTTAGTAAAAAACCAAGTCTCTCGAATATATAAACTAGAAAATCCCAAGAATGCTTCACAACTTTCTTGACGGATTTGTAGAGCTCTCAGAGAATAAAGCCTCCTAAAGATATAATAGCTCACCGTATCGGTGAGCGTTTGAATGACTGAAGCAAACTTGGACCTGAGCGCATACTCGCAGCCCTCGACAGTCCGCTCCAGGTCGGGCTTGAGTTCCTCAAGATGCTTGAGGATGGGAAAGACGACGAGAACGGCGGTGAAGTCACGGCGAGCGATGCACCGCTTGGCTCTGGCGGCAATGTTCTCGCCGTCATGGGCGACGAGATCCATGGCATCTCGCACGCTGGCCTCGAGCACCTGTAGCTGCAGTGAGGCTGGCAGAATGCGTCCGATGAGCGCCCGTTCAGCTTGCATGAGTTTGTGCAGTCCAGCCGCCAGCAACAGGTAGTTTTCCATCTCTTGCTCGTCGGGCGCCGCGTCGTCCGTCGAGTGGCCCGATGGGCTCTGCGCTGGTTTCCTTGAGCTGGGAAAAGACAGTCCAGTCGTCTGCGAAGCTTTCAGCAGCATTTTGCTTGCCTTCTTCTCGAGTGCCAGCTGCAGCCGCCGAGACGTGCGCCTACCCGCCGTATCGGGTACGGCTAGGGAATGTCGATGTGCGAATTTAGCTCTCTGGAAAACAATCAAGTTGAAGGGTTTATTACCTTTTTTAGCTGTACGTTTTTTAACATCAAATCTTATAGAAGCTTCTGCTTTATAAACTTATTACAACTATCTAATTTCATAAGAACTTGGAGTTATTAATACTTATTTTATAATGGATACCATAAACTTTACAACTGCAGTAAAAATATGATTAGAAATGAGTTAAAAATATTTGACACTTTTAATACACTTTGATATTTCATGCAATATTTTCAATCTTACTTTCTAGTATATTCTGTTACTAGTACAAACTTGTCATTTAATATTATATTATTTTATAAAAAAATATAAAGCAACTATGAATCACATTGGCAATATGTAACACAACAATTATAAAAATTTTCTTTTGAATTAAAATTACATTACTAACTGGCATAGGGCTAGCAGCGTGTGTACTGCCACCACTAGCACTTCTCTGATGTTCTTTCATTAATTGCAAAGAGCGTAAAATGATTGCTGAACGTACAGAAGCATACAATTTCGCATGCCTTCTGTGACCTCTTTCTTCTAGCCAACCTGAGATCTTAATCAAATCAGCAAGTGCACTTTCTGGTAATTGGCATAAAGATTGAGGAGCATCTTCATTACTAGTATCTTCATCTAAGCCTATTAAATCTAAAAGAACTATTGGTAGAACTGGTTTACTTTGTCTTGCTAGAATATCATGAAATTCTGCATAAAGAGATTCAAGTCCTGCATCAAACAGTGTTGACACATTCTCCAATTCAACTGAACTAGGATTATTCTTTTGGAAATAGCGCTGAGCATTATAAAGTCGATTCATAGCTTCCAAAAAGCCATCTAGACCACCAGCACCATTAGGTCCTCCACGTACTGATCCTTCAACTTCTTGACAAACTCCATAATATCCTATTGCATGATCTAGTATTGTCAAAGTTTTCTCAATATCTACAATGATTTGAGAATAATAAATTAATTAAAATTAATTAATTATTTAAGAAATATCAGCTGATTGTAAATATGAATTTTAAAATTAATGAAATTTATAAGAAACATACTTTGCTGTTGATTTTGAAGGTTGCCAGTTTCATTGTAAACTGGAAGAATAGTGCGACGAAGAGTAGCCAATCTCTCCTCTAAAGATGAAAGTATCGTTACCATACCATTTGTTAATTTTTTACTTTGTTCTTCTGCTTCTTTTAAAGCTTCCAATGAAGCCAGCTCAGTTTCAAGTTTGCATTCAATGTCAAATCTTCTTTCAGATGTATCACAATTATTGAACTGCATTTTATATACTTCATTCATCTAAATTAATTCCCTAAAATTAGACGCATATTTATTGTTTCAAGTTGAAAAACAAGGTTAAAATTTATTATTACACTAAATTAACATACTTTTCATTTAACAAATATATTAAATTAAATTAATTTATTAATAATTATACACCTTTTTTTAATTTTACTAACATTATTTTAAATTTATTTTATAAAATATCTATTAAAATTGTAATGACTAAAACGTCACAATAACCTCTCAATTCCGCCCCTACCCCTTCCTTAACTCTCTCCTACTCTCACATAAGGGGCGTTGTACATAAAGAGGTTTTGCTGTTGCTGTGTTGTGCTGTGCTGTGCTGTGCTGTCCGATTCCGTCTATTCCGGCGTCTAGTCCGGTCTAAAACCAATCGTTTTGTTGCTACTCTATGAAATTATATAGTTTGTGTTGTTTGTGTTGATATTGTAAATGATAACAATGTCTTCTAAAAATATTATTAAAAAACTGGAAAACTGTAGTAATTTAATTCATTTATTATTATTAATAAAATATATTAAAAAGAAAAAGAAATCATTAAGAAGATGATGGGTTCGACCACATTTGATGGTCAATGTTAGACAGAAATATGGTGCTTATGATGTGCTGTTTAAATATTTTTTATTAAATGACCATGAAGACTTCCATAAATTTGTAAAAGTGACAGTAAGTCAATTTATGGGTTTATTTAATTTAGTGGAAGTTAGATTAACAAAAAAAAGCAGAAGGCCTTCGCTTCCTCCAATGCTACGCTTGGCAGCAGTTCTCTGGTGAGCATAAAAAAATTAATATCTACATAATTAATGTAATTTATTTTATATTTATATCAGTATAAATAAAGTTATTATGAAGCCTTTTAGCTCATGGAAATAGTGTATCTTGCACAGCGTGGTTATTTAGGATTTTAAAAGAAATTTTATATAGACTGATTCCAGAAGTATGTTCTGCGATACTGGATGAAGTGGCAATTTCCTAATTGCATAGGTGCATTAGATGGCAAACATTTCCGTTTAAACTGTCCATCAAA
>JAWWML010000062.1:10450077-10506518 GCA_035047165.1 Ormyrus rosae
TAAAATGGACATATAAAAATAAAATAATAATACAAACGAGATAATAATGGAACAATAAATTAGTTAGGAGGAAGCTATAACTGCGGCTTTTTATAATCAAGGAGCGCAATCGCACTCTGGGGTACTAAAGCTTGAGCCGACCGTTCTATTTATACTTTGATATTGGTGAGCGAGATTTTCAAATATTTATTACGTCAATCATATAAATCTTTATATTAATTCTAATTTAATGTATAATAATAATAATATTAATATTATTAATATTTCATTTTCAAAACAAATTTTGAAATTTAATACACATTTACATTAATTGTAATACCAATTTTGAAATTTAATAAACATTCTTAAATTTAAGACACGTTTTTGGAAGAAAACTTCATAATTTTTTTAATAGTGATATGTTTTAAGTGCGTAAAATACACTACACTTGGGAGGGAAAGTCGATTAATGCGGGAATTACTTATATGCACGTGTTGCATATACTATTTTTATAAACTGATTACTTAATGTTTGATTTTCGACGCCTATATTACGTACGTAAAGTATCTGATTACCACATTTTTAGTTTTCAGTGCACAAAATATGCTTACCTTGCATATTCAGTGTAAAGTACTACTTCTAAACGTGTATGCAAAACTCCATTTCGTTCCCTGTCGGAAAGACCTGGTAAAATGGTGCAAATACACACATATAACCCGATACCGGTATCAGGTTATATGTGTGCATTTGCACCCATTTTACCAGGTCTTTATGAGGTTTTATCGAACTTTTTCAATAGGGTTGTCTGTCTATTGTACGCAAATCACTTGCTCCCGAAATTTGATGTTGCCCTTGCAGTTTGGAATAAACTAAATTAACATTAGACAATCAGTATCAGTATAATTAAGCCTTTTCACTTGTTTTCTTGCGAATAAATCTCAATTTGTGCGAAATTCATCTCTTTTGTATTACATAATTCCTTATGGGGTATAAATTTAAAATAATCATCTATGGCATAAAAAATATAAGCTTTAATTTTAAGATGATCCTTGTTCACCAAAAAACTTTTTTAAGACGGGCTCTTAAGTACCTCCAAAGTTATTTTCTTAAACACTGTGCGCAAACTAACGTATTCGTACACTATTCAGAAACGTGCGCATAGTAACTTTTTATAGTGTTTATATTAAATAGATGAGTTATGATGTGGTAAATACTAATTATATACTATTTATAAATTGATTTCAGTGCTTTCGTTTGTTTAATTTTTATTACACATTTAACATTGATAAGGTTTTAAAGGGATAAGGGATATCCTTTATCGCTATTATAATATTATAATAAACCATACTTGCCTTTATTTTATAATTTCGTAGAAAGTAATTTTAAAGAAATTTTACAATTTTTAAAGAATCGTAATGCAACAAACGTACAAATTAAATGTAATAATTCATTCATAAAATTTTCCTAATATTCATTAATTTTATCTGTTAATTAGTTTCTGATTGACACTGCTGATTCATCTACCCATTTTATTTACATCATATTATATTATATTGTATATATTGTCCAGTGGTGATACTAATAATCTTTTAGAAAATCTTAAAATTTTGATAATGTAATAAAAACCGCTGCCAATTCATTGGCACTTAGCTTTCTCCTAACTAATTTATCGTTCCAATATTATCTCATGAGATTCATAATAAAAAAAGTCTAATCGCAGTTAATCGTGTATCTTTTGAAATTCACTAGATAAAAAATCAAGATATTCATTAAAGTATATATAGCGGATCGGTAACACGCGTCTCAAGCGTTAGTGAAACCCTAAAGATGAAGGTTCTCCTTAACACTCTCATTTTGTGCTTTGTTGTAGCAGCTACCCATGGTAAATAAGCACTAATTAATATTAATTAAAATATTTAAGTAAGCTCTCCTTTTCTTAATTCACAACATATTTGTTTTTATATTTTATATTTTTCTAATATTATAAAAAATCGTGAAAAATTAACGAAATTACTTAGTAAATATTGTCAATTTGTAGCTGCTCCAAGAGTTGTTGGTGGTAATGATGCTCCTGATGGTAAATATCCATATCAGATATCCCTTCAAACCAAACGTCATTTCTGCGGTGGATCAATCATCAATAAACGATGGATCCTGACTGCTGCTCACTGCCTTCTAAAGTAATTATTTGTTTTAATAATTCATCTGATAAATAATTACTTACGATAATATAACATTATTGTCTAGCAGCCCTTATATAATTCTACCAACAATAATTAATAAACTAAGGCAATGATTCGTTCTGTTAAATAATAGCCAGGAAGCTGACAGTATTAAAGTCTTTGCTGGGATCAACAAATTCAAGGGTGGCAAACCCCAGATCTACCAGGCTGATTACATCGTATTCAATAAGAAGTTCAGCTTGTCGGGAGCTAATTCCGACATTGGTTTGGTGCACGTAAACCGCGATATTGAATATAACGAAAAAGTTCAGCCAATTTCTCTTCCCGTTAATGACTTCAACAAAGTCAACTACAATGCCACACTCGCCGGCTGGGGCTCCACAAGCGTAAGCGGAAAACAATCGATTCTAATTTTTAAACATTTAATAAAAAACTGAATTTTTTTAACAATTTCATTTTGTATGCTCAGCTCGGATCTTCGGCATCGAACAGTCTTCAACAGATTAAACTCCGCATTTACGACCAAGACAAGTGCAAAACTGCATGGGCCAGCCGCTACGATATCACCGAATCTCATATTTGTACTCTGAATGGAGTTGACGAAGGTGCCTGCCACGTAAGTAATTCTCTAATTCCAATCGGGAATTTAAACCATTTCTCATCGCAACGGATTCTCTAATGCACAAACCTGTTCTCTTATGTTTACAGGGCGACTCTGGCGGTCCTCTCGTTGTTGACGATGTCCAAATTGGTATTGTGTCCTTCGGCTGGTTATGCGCTGCTAATGTGCCCGACGTTTTCACCAGAGTGTATACTTTCTTGAACTGGATCAAGGAGGAAATTGCTAAATACGAAAATTAACGAACCTCTTTGCCTTTTATAGATTAATCAATTATTTAAATGTAAATAAATTTGATAATGTAAATAAATGTAAATAAATTAACCCTTCCCTCTCTGAAAACATCCTAACAAATATTTATTGTAAAATGTTTTTTCATCGAAAGAATAAAACGAGACAAATCTTGGCTCCTTTGATAAAAAATTAAATTTATTTTATAATAAATGTTTGAGTCTGTTAAGCGTAGTAAGTCAAGCCGTTGCACATCAAATTCAATTATATATTGATAAATTAAAATTAGATTATATAATTTTAATACAAGGAAGAATTTGTTGAAAATATATTAAGTACTGTTACAGATAAAAAATATAATCGAAATCCTAAAATAACTGAAACTCTTATCTATCACTGATACCTAGTGTCACATTTGATCAAAAGCAGTAATCAAGATTTCCAATATAATATAAATAAAATAGCTGCTAGGTAAAATTTCAAATGTTAGTACTTCAACGTTAAAAGTCTAAGCAAAAACAATGAGAGTAATAATAGTATTTATATATTATGCTGAGTTCCATATTAGCGATTCACGGTAAGTATTTTTATTTGTTCGGACTCTTCATATTTTTTGAAAAAGATTAAATTTTTTTTGGTAAAGTAAAATAAAGTGAATTTTGACATTTCTACTCATATGCTCATAGGCATTAATGCAAGACATTCACATCCAATGTAGCAGAATCATTTTATGTATTAGAGGATCAGGATCGGATGATATTTATTGCTCAAAGAAAATATGAATTTTCATGTCAATTCAGTAATTTCTGTTTTGACAAGTTACCTATCCAGGAGCATTTAAATTTGTTTAAATAAAAAACTGTTAGTAATACAAAGAGTAAAAAAGTTTATTCAAAACGAAAAGTTTTTACAGCAAGTAATATTTATTCAATTCGGAGGTAAGTATTGTTTGCCTCCACCTCCGCCAGGGCCACCTTTGCCACCACCTCCTCCTCCGATACCACCTCGACCACCACCTCCTCCTGCACCACCGCCGCCTCCTCCTCCTCCTCCTGCCCCTCCACCGCCGCCTCCTCCAGAAATTCCTCCAGGTGGCCTAGATTTCGAGCCCGACCCGCCAGCCGAAGCTTTTCCAATCGTGAAGCTAGCCGCATTTCCGTTCTCATCAGCCATGTACCTGCACAAAAATGCGGTAATAAAACAATACAGTACGAGCATCGAAGGAGAAGCAAACTTACTTGAAAGACACGGGCAGACCCTCCGGGCTCTGAAAGGCGTAGTCGCCGACGACGACTCGGATGGTCTCGCCGTTGACCTCCTTGAACGAGACGGTCTCGGACTTTTGCACGCCGTCCTGCTCGGGGATCTGCTGGGCCGGGGCGCTCCCGGCGGAGGGTTTGAGCCTGCCGACGTTCGCCGGGGTCAGTCCCCCTGTGGGCAGCGCCAGCGCCCTGCCCGCCGAGCTCTTGGCGTGCGCCGGGGCCTTCTGGCTGGGGGACAGTTTGTCCGGCGCCGACTCGATCCGCCAGATCGCCAGGCACACCACCTACGCAACCGCGAGCGTTACCGTATTTTCGATGCCTCTCGTTTTTAGCCCCCCCCCTTTGTATTGCGAATTTTTCGTGATGAACGATTTTAAAAAATTATAGGAATACTTAACAGTTGTTTTAAGTTGCACATAATAAAACGAACATCCGTTGCATAATTAATGGAAACACTGACGCAAGGAGCGCTCCGATGAATTAAATAATGCGCGTAAAAAATGAACAGCTCCTGCGTCACGGTTTACATTCGATCCGTTCGAATAAAAAATGTAGGTGCAGAACAAGAGTTAAGATTCGTCTTGCAACGCGTTGGAAACAATAAGAGAAAGAGTCGAAAAGCAGAAATATACCAGGGTCTGAAAGAGCAGCCGTCTCCTGGGCGTCGCACTCATGGTGAACCGAAGAAAAACCAACTAAAGTCACAGTAACGCTTCGCGACACGGCAATTGCATGTTTGCAGCTGCGCTCCTGGCGGCTCTTCGCCGTGCATTTATACATCCTCGCGCTCCCCGTAGGAGCCAATAAGGGACGCATCTCTTTCTTTCTCTCGGTAGCGCGAATGAATCCCCCTCTCGTGTCGCGCATACAGCCACGATGGGATATTGAGCTTCGCGGCTCGATATGCATCTAACAGGCGGCGATGTACGAGTCTATTCCCTTTTCGAATCACGACTCTGTCGGCGCCGCGTGGAATCCGCGACCTTTTTTCAGCTCTTATATAAGCGCAATTAGCATTTTCTGGTGTTTCACCCGGCGAGACGCTTTTAGATTTTAATCCGATCTAAAGGAGGCCTGGTGGACTGATCGATTCCGAAGATGAGTGTCAATGAAAATTCCTGCGTCGCGGGGTTTTCGAAACCCGACGGGGAGATTCGATCCCCCGAATGACGAGGATCGTGTAGCTGCGACGTTTTTACGCTTTTTTAAACTCTTTTGAACGATTACAGACGAATATGCATATTACAAGACTCGACTCGATTAATTCATTATTTTGAGAATCGACGGATATTCCAAGTTTTATTTCAAAATACGTCCATCAAATGGTTTTATCTTCATTCGCTAACAAACCGCGTATCTGTTTCTTGTTGACAGAAAGAAACGTGATTTATGCGCGACGTTCGGGATTTGATTGGCTTACATATTTGATTTATACTCCTAAAAAGATCCAAGTAAACTCACTGCAGCACCTACGACGTTTTTTCAACGATATTTAAATCCGCGGTTTTTAATAAGTATTAGGTATATAATAAGCTTAACCAACCAACAAAGACTAAAAGCTTCGATAATAATAACCCTAACCATTAGGCGTAATTGAAAAGCTTTTCTTCATTCCTCGCAAGCATATATACACATTGTTCCTAGAAACTGAATCTTTTAATTCAATGTTGATTGTTATCACTTGGAATCTATTCTCCAGTTCGGATTAACATATCTCAAGCCGATCACACTAAATAAAACAAACAATAGACGAGAAAAATAATAAAAGCCAGTAGTGGATATAACGTCAGCTCCGCCGTCGATCCTAAATCTTAAAATAAAAGCGTCGTTCTCTACCGCGGATCGCCGCGGCGAAGAAATGACGGACAAATCTCCGCGGGGCTCGAGATCATTCATTAAATCTCGCTCCCTCGCCGAGAGATGCCAAGCCGCGATACATATATAATCCATCGGCAATAATAAAAGCCCGCGCGGAGCCTTGGCGACGATTCATCTCAAGCCCGTTCTGGTGACCTCTGAACCTCTAATAGGATGCGCGGCCGCGTTGACAGTGCGCACCAGCCACCGTACCCACATTCCCGCATCGCGATTTATGCCTTGCGTGCGCGCGCGCGCGCGCACAGGCTAAAACTACCGTGTGAAGGGCGCGAGCGAAAGAGCGTTCACTCTCTTGCGAGCGAGCCGATGTGCGCTTCTGCTACTTTTCGTTAATTGGCGGGGCCTCGATTTATAGTGTCATTAGGCGCTGATCATTGTGTATCAAGCCGATCGAGAACAATGAGGCGATAATTCAAGGCTTTTAGGCAGAAAGGGATTAGCTGTGTTATTACGGGGAATCTTTTTGCTCTCGGCGATCGACAATGTGCTCTAATCGATTATGCTGCGCGCCGAATCTTTTTGCGAGGGCGCAACGTTCGCGGTCTCAATCGGAGCCGAGAGTTGGCTAATGTGGGTGCGAAGAGCGAGGATTTAATAAGAAGTATAATGACAGTGATTATAGCGTTTGCGATACGAGTGTCGCCGGTGCGCACTGCGGAAAAATTCATTTCAAAGATTTTATCGTCGATTGATGGCGCAAACTTAATCCATAAGTGCTGGAAATAAAATTGAAACTTTTAATGACGATATCGATCGAGCAAATTTTTTACGACGTCTGACATGTTCAAGATTCATTGTTAGAAAACTTCCATGCATATAGATATAGTTCCATTTATATATATGTGGCCTGCTACTCTTTGTAAAGGGAAAATGAAACACTTTACTTGAAATGTAAACGGTTAATTTATATTTAAAAATAGAAACATAAATTGAACGTCTCGATAATAAAAAAAAAAAAAAATTGTACGGCATTCGTTTAATGGCTCGTTGCAACGTATCGCGCAATGTGCAGCGAGTAAAAAGCAGCGAAATTTCTTTGAGACGTACACTTGCCTCTCGTGACTCTACCGAAAAATTTCAATGGGCTAGGCGTGTTTGTGTAACAAGTGCACGTCGGCTTGACTATGTACGGTACTCCGTTTGTTCTAAAAGACGATCCCTCAATACCTCTCCTTGCATTTTTTCGATACTTGACCCACGAAGCTCGTGACTTTTACTTGGATTCTCAGCGGTCGCTTGAGCACAGCCTTTCTTCGATCTTGATTTGCTCGCGAAAATCCTACGGCTGGCAGAGTTAATTCTGTTGTTGCGATGGTGCGGAGTTGATTTACTTACGGATCATCGTAATCCCATTGTGCGCCGAGCTTAACTTACCGTTACTTTTATTGCGGTATTACTGGAGTGATAGTACAATTTTCAGATGCTTACAGAGGTGAGCTTTCAGAAATTCAAAAGATGCTGGTAACAAAGTAAGTGATATTAATAAAATGTCAAGAACTAATTCGTGAAAAACAGAAAACATTTTCTTTTGCTTTTAGAGATCAAGGAATAGAGAAGGAAAATATATTCCAAAGATTCTTATATCCGGAAAGGAAATCAACGAACAGGTCAAAGAACAATCATCAAGAGTTGACTTCTAGTTCAGATATGACTCAACCCCATTCAGTCAAGAAGCAACGGGCCGAAATTGACAACACGAATAATAATATCTTGGCTGACATATGGACTCTCATCACCCACCTGGAGGATCGGATAGATGAACTAAATAGTCGATTACTAATAGAAACATTTTTCATCCTCTAATGTCAAGGACTAATTCGTGAAAAACAGAAAACATGTTCTTTTGCTTTTAGAGATCAAGGAATAGAGAAGGAAAATATATTCCAAAGATTTTCCTGGAAAATGTGACGGGTAAGTAAGTAAAAATAAAGGTTCTTTTTTAACAAGACATTTAATATTCGTTTAATATCCGTAAGCTCAGCAGAATCAACAGTTGCGCGGGACAGATGTTACAATAGTTTATTTTGCTTACTTTTTTTTATGTCAATTTTCATGCGAGTATTTTAACATCCGCGGGAACTTACAATTCTAAAATAGTAAGTGGTCACCTATCCATCGATTCGCGCCACTCCATTATCCGCACACTTGACTGTTGAACAGTAATTACATGTCCCACACGTATTTTGTCACGTATATAAACCAGGTTCGTTTCCGCAACTACGTACATACGAAAAAAGTAGGTAGCAGTAGCGACAGGCGTGTAATCGTCTTCTATTTAAGGGAGTTTTCATCGGTAAAAAATCTTTGATTTGACACTGCTCGCTAAAAAGGATTATCTTTCATCTGACATTCTCAATGCATCTGAGATCCCTTACGGCGTCGGCTTCTCAAGTTTCATCAACGAATTGATGCGACTCGCGTGTTGGCTCGGCGTCTTTAAATTATGCAATTCAATGTACAATTTTTACTCTCTTAGTTTTCAATAAAATCGAGGAAACAATCTTCTTCGAACGCTGAAATCGCAGCTAAAAATTAATCGAACTGTACGTAAGGTACAAGCAGACGGCAGTTCCAGTCGAGCCACATTCGGCCGTTCGAGCAATATCACTAAAACGAAGGAATTTCGGTCAATTTCTTACGTTATGAATAAATAAACGTATAACAAATTCATTCGGTACGGTGCATTTAATGCTGCAATCACTGAAAGTCCTCGAACTAAAAGGCGACTTGTCTCGCGCTGAACATGTAATTAAAAAATCAGACAGCTTAAAAAGAGCCTAGGCATTTATGTATATACATATACATATAGAGGTTCAGATTATATATAATATTATGTATGTATCGATGCCAGTCTGTGTACACGTACTCTTTACATGTATATATATTTATAATATCTATGCTTGATGCGGGACAAGTAGGTACTGAATTTAAAAGGAACCCAGCGACTTAAAACATGTTTTCATAGCGAGTCCATTCCTAATCGACACTGAAAAACCACGCGTACTTCGCTGGCGCCTGTCCGTACGCCTCTTAACTTGCAATAGAATCTTCAAAAATTGGAAAACTAATGCGCTTATGCGGTGTCGATTAAAGATCGAGTCGTTCGATATATATTTATATAAAATAAAAACAAAGATAAAAGGTTCGTCGAGCTTCCCATTACGCAGGGCATTAAAAACTCGATACTCGTTTGCACCTGGGCCTCTCTCTGATAAAAATGAGCGAGCGAGAGGGGCCGAAAAGGAGGAAATCATTAAAAACAAAGTAGACAATAAATAAAAACGTCTGCGTGCGCGCGTTATCTAAATAGCTTGCTTGCTTGATTGGTCGAAGGATTAAAAAATAAAGAAACGCGTCGAATGCTGCCTAGGAGCTGCTTCGAGAGCTTTTTTTTCCAAATTATGCTTTCTTACAGTATAATTTGTGCACTAGCAGCGATTGGAGAGCGCGATTCGGAGGAGCAATTTCGATGGTATTGCGTTTATCTCGTTTTCTCGTGTATAAAAATAAATCATAAAACAAGGAGCCAAATCATGCGCAACAAACTAACAAAATACTGGACTCGATTTGCTTCCTCCGCCTGTATCCGGCATCACGCTTTTTTTTTCTCTTTGTTTAGCTTCATATTCCGGTTAAATCTCTGCCATTTTGCGACCGCAAACTTTTCTAATAATATATTTACAAGAATTTCATTTGAAAAAATCGCAAAATCCTGACACTCGGAAAGTACATTCATTATAGCTTGTCTGAGTCGTGAAAGATTTCTCTCCTGCACTTGACGATGCGGCTCGTCGCGCAGCTCCCTTTTAAAGAATTCAACTTGTTTCGCTGGAAGAGAAAGAAGGGGCTCGTCGCTTGCTTCGGCGATCGTCCCTTTATGTCGTCTAGTAACCACAATAATAAAAGCACTTAAGCTATTAAAGATAGCTACTATTATCTGTATCTCTGTATCTACAATATATTTTCAATAGACTTCTCGATCTTTCGTCCTTCCGAAAGGCGTGTGTGTGTATGTGTGTGTGTGATCTTGTAAGCGTGCGAGCCGAGGGGAGAACGACTTGGGCGTCTCTCGCCTCTGGGTGCACGCACGTACGATCGCAGCCGCTGCCTCGCGAGAGAACCGCCGCGGAAGACGAGGCGGCACGGAGGCGCGAAAATTAGTAGTCTGAAGGCTGGGGCGCCTGTGCCGTCGCCCGACTGGCGTGCGATGTTTTCTTGACAGAGAGAGATAGAGGGAGAGAGTTTTGCTGAGGCTGCGCGAGAGGCCCGTTACTGGAGGACACAGCACTTGCACTTGGGCTTCTTCTTCAGGGTGACGTGCTCCACCTGCGAGGCGTCGCCCGGGCCTGCCGCCGTCACTCTGCCCACCTCCACTGTGGCCGCAATCTGAAAGTGTAGTTTTCACATTAGTCGATTGCAAATAAAAGCTTTAGCAGTCAGTTAATAATTCTACTTTGATGAGCTCGCGGTATTCGTGATTCTTAGAACGCTGACGGGCGAGCCGCGCGAAAATAAAGGATTTAATTCTGCAAGCTCTCGTCGCATATCAAAACGATTATTTTCCAGAGAACCCAAAGCCGATTACAGTTATATAGCGAAAAAACTTTTGTAATTTCGAGAGGCAATTAAAATTGAACGGCGCGCTTTTTACCAGCGCGGCAGAGAAGAAAAGCGTCGGCGGTTCATGCTTGAAGCGACGGTTCCGCTCGAAAGGTGGGATCGGTGCAGCGTCAGGCTCTCTTAGCAAAAAAAAAAAAAAAAAAAAGAAAAAGAAAAAGGCAAGCAAGGAGGCACACGAGCACCTTTTCGTTAACGGGCTGCTGATTGTTGGAGGGCTTGATAGGCGTGCTGTGGGCGTTCCCGTTGCCCTGATGCGAGGCACTCGTGCGTAGATTCGTCGAGTCGAGCAGCGGACTGGAGCTCGAGTCGTGTTCCGTCGCCTTCCGCTCGCAGCCGGGCAGCGCCGGCGGGTTCTGTCCGGGCGTCGGCGTGATCGGCTTGCCGCCCTTTATCAGCTCGACGATCTCGTCCGCCTCTCGCGACAGGTCGCCGTCCGGCCTGAACGGATTGTCCCAGCCGCTGTCCGTGCTGAAATCAAAAAGCTCGACGTTAGTTTCGGTGTCGTTGAAAAGTGTGCTCTTTTAAAAAGAAGGGAATGAAATTCAATGTCGTCATTGCGTAGTTATAAATAGTGTAACGTATGAAGTATACTAAAATTACGTCCTTGCGAACGAATATTACTTTAACCTTGGTAGTTGTTATTTTCAAAGAAAAAAAAAACGCAAAAACAGCCATTTTTTTGCAGCTACGGCTCATTACGGAAACAGTCTCTGATAAAACCTGCGGTCTATCGACAACTTTCGATTTCCATATACGTCGCCTCGTCGAAACAAAAGCGCGCTCGATTTTTTTAAAGCGCGAATCGAGATCCGCCGCTAAATAGGAAGTCCGTGAGAGGGGGACATTATACATTTCGCCGCGGTCGCAACGATTCCGAGAGGAGGAGGCCCGTCGGGGCGCCTGCAATCGTCCAGATACGCAATGAATAGAGCCTGGCTCGTGCACGCGATGAATCGGCGCGCCGGACGATTGCGCAGCGCGGCACTCCTCGCCCAGTGTACGCTCTACGACACTGACTTTTAACTCTGACATTGAATCGCCTCTAATTACCCGGCGCCGCAATAAAGATTAGCTCGGCGAGATACGCCGCTTTTAAAACTCGACGCGCGAAATATCGAGCTCGGAGCCGTTTAGCAGCGGAGAATCGAGGCAGGCGAGTGCAGAATTTTCCGCGGTCTCTCGTTAATACACGATCAGGTGCTCGGCGCGAGCGGTTACGTCAGTCGCTGCTTTTATAGTTGCAGTTGCATCCTCGCGTTTCCAGCCCGTGTATCGCCTCTCGACGAGCGTAAGACTGAAAAGACGAACACCTCTTGTCTCGGGAGACGGAGCGGGACCTCGATTCGGCACTCGTCACCGGGAAATCGAATTCTTACGATATACAACCTGAATAAGAAAAGCGCCGCTTGGCTCGGCGCCAGCTCGACTGGTAAACTTTTCACGCGGCCGCGCGCATACGCAGAAAGAGAGAGAGAGAGAGAGAGAGAAAGCGAGCTGGGTTAAGGTAAAAGCGCGTAGCTGCGAAACGGAGAATGAGGCTGCACTGCGACGACGAGCGCTTTGCGTAACTTTTCCCGGAGAATCCAAGGCCAATGCTAATGCAGTTTTTTTTTTCAGCGGCCTGGAAGGCGGCAATTTTCGTTTATTTATAGATCGGGGGACTTTCTCATCGGAGGACAATTGGAGCAGGCTACATAGACAAGCGGAGCGAGCAGTCGAGCCAAGCCGAGACGCGGCTCGGGGTTATAGACCGATGACATATAAGAAGCGGCGCACGCTAGTCGGAATGGACGATATTGCCAACTCTAGGTACTTCACCTCTCCGCAACACGTAATCCCTCCCTCCTCGGGGCGTCGGCTCTCTCTCTCGCTAAACGCCGCGGGCCTAAGCAGCCGGATGATGATTGCCTCGGCAAGATTTATTAAAATAGAGATTGCACGGAGGGGAAAGAATGCGAGTGAGTCAGAAAAAAAAGGCGCCGAGTGCCGATGACTCAGGCAGTTTTAATAAAATCGAGAAAAACGCGCGGGGAACGACTCGCTCGGCGCGGAAAAACAGAACGGCGCGACCGGCGAATTTTCCTCCAAAGCTCCACCGCCATTGTTTGCTCGGATGTAGGTTAGCAAGCTCAGATACATATAGATATATATATATGTGCGGTATAGCTCGGGGCTCGTTGGAACCAGCAGATACATCTATACAGTCGACTGTCGGGAGCAAAGGCTTGCGCCGCCCGCAGATTCGGAACAAGAGGCAATCGCCCCGTGCGCGCGGAGGAAAAAAGGGCCGGGGAGCATCGACTCTTCCGTCCTCGCTCCTCGCGGAGGGGAGGTTGCATAAACCGCGCACGTCGGGCGCACCGCGTACGGGTCGATAAGCGGCGCGCTCTGCAGCCGGCTGCGATCCGCCGGGAAAGCCGAGTTATAGGTCAGGCGCGCCTCGTAGGAGAGCGAGCGAGCGAGGCGATCGGGAGTAAAATGAGATCACTGGGGTTCAAGCACCCGGCGATTAACAGTCCCTCTCTTCTCTTACGTATGCGGCGAGTGATTTCGCGGCTTAACGGCGCGCGGCTCGAAATAGTACCTCGTGTTGGCGGCGTCCGCTCCTCCGTCTTTGGGCACTTTGATCACGTAGTAGACGTGACCGCCGTGAGTCGTCGTCGTCATCGCTGCTGAGCTCGGTGCCTTAAAGCCTCGTGTATGCTTTTTCGTCTGCCTTTCCTCTTCGCCGGAAGATCTCTAGCGGTCGCACATCGCTGATTTCCGATCGGATATCAGGAGATCGCACAGTTGTTCGCGGGCGCTAATCGCGCGGCGCGCTCCCCGTCATCCGGCCGAACGGCTTTGAGAATTATTTTCGGGGGAGCCGCCGCCGAGAGCCGCGCATCCTCGCCGACTATTTCCGTCCGAAGAATTTCTTTTCCGCTCGGCGCGCCTTCCCCCGCCCCTCCTCCTGCGTGCTCTCGAGCGGTCCCGCAAAGATTCGAGCTCGGCTCTCGTCTCGCGGCGCTGAAAAACAATATTTAGTTTCCCGCTTGCACTTGGCATGGACGGCGAACACTCAACGCGAAATTCGAGGCTTTTCCGTTGTACGGCCGAAGCGAGCGGAAAGAAAGAGCGAGATCAACGGGGCGTTACGAGTGGGAGAGAAAGCGCGAGGCCGATACAGCATTATAGTTTCGAGCACGTCCGTGACCTCTGACCTATATAAAGTAAGTCCTGCCCGCGTTCGAGGCGCAAAGCTCGAGGATTTTTGGGGAACAAACTTTTTTTTTTTTTTACCAACGATGGCTTTATTAAAGGCGGCTGCGGGATTTACTCTCGCTTGTTGGAGGTGCGCTAATTGCTTTTACCCTGAGAAGGCTGCGAATGAGCTGTTTTAATTAGAGGAGTTGAATTATTGAATTAAAAATGCCGATGTAAACAGAGGCGTATTTACCAAGCCGCTGAAACCGCGATTAGGAATACTGCCAATTCCTGCCGAGGCTTGGAATATTTAGAAAACAGGAAGTAGTAAACGATTTTACGAGCGAATAAATTCCGTTATTTAAGCAATTTCAGGATTTTTTTTTAATCGCGCCTTTTATTACATCATTCGTGAGTCACCGATTAAGTAGGGAACAAGTGATTTCGCAAGAGATCTGAAATAGGTGGGAAAGTTTGCAAAGTCAACAGAAAACTACTGAAAGAGAAGCGTATCGAAAACCGTTTCGAATCTTCGAAAATAATGTGCACGAACATTCTTTACTGTGCCAAAGCATTCCATTTGAAAAGCAAATTTTCCTGCATCGCTAAAGCGACTGGTACAATACCGTACCGTGCAGGTTTTTCTTATTTTTATCGTGTACCGTAACAATAGACAAGTTTTTCCTGTTTACCAGTCGCTCGCGGGAAGACCGCTGTATTCATGAAAAAGCCCCCCCACCTATTATTTTCACGTGAAAGCCGCAATATTTTCAGCGGCATAAAGCACGTCTGATGGACTCTGCATTTTTAATAACACTTACGGAGTATATACTCCGCGATTCTCAGGGCCTATAGAAAGCCGCATCGGCGCTCGTTTCCCGAGAATTTCCACGTGCAAAGCTGCACCTCGGCGCTGAAAGCACAGGGCCGCGAAAGAGAGCGTCGAAGACGCGGTGCGCGCGCGATCCGTGACTTCCGTCGAGCTAGAGACCGGGAGGTACACACGATATCGATTCGCTGCACTTTTCCATCCAAGCGCCAAGGAGTACGGCTTCCTATGGGCAGAAATTGTCGCCGACTTCGAGGCGGCGAAGACGTACGAGTAGCTGAAATCCAGAATGGATCGGCGATCTCCGAAGCAGCTTTGCGAACGAGATACCGCGAATCCTCGTCCTTTGGAGAATGAACTTTTCGGTTGCGAGACGGAGTCAGAAGGTATAGGAATGCGTTCGCATTGGTAAATTCACCTCCCGCGGAGTGCCTCTATCGACGTCAACGGCGAGATTTTCCCTTTTCAACACGCGCGCATGAGCAAATGAAGGAAGGAGCTGCGAGAGCGTTGCAGGCCGCGGGGGAGGGTTTATTCCCTCCGAAACGAATTCAGGTCAGGGCTGCTGCGTTTCTGCGTCTGGTTCACGAGTTTAATCGAGTTTGCGCCGCGAGCCTAATCCTCCGACTATTCATCAAAGCCGCTTCCGACCGCAGCGAAATCACCGAGTCTGCAAAGAGGCTTGCGAGAAAAACAAAAAAGGAAAAAAAGGGGGCAACTCCGCGTGGTCTCGAGAGAAAAACAAAGAGAGAAAGAGAGTGTGGATTAGACAAGTGGGCAACAAGTAAAACATGACGTTGGCGCGATTAAGCGAAGGGCAATAGACGCTGAGTAGACTGGCACGAGGGTGCGTTAAGCAGAATTAACCTCGTTATTTGCGAGCAACGGACGTAACTCGCGCACAGACGCTGCGAGGGCGTTAAACACTGATCTAAATAGCCGAACAAGGACGAGAGATTTGTTTGTTCTCTCTCGCTGCACAATGCTCCTCTTACGCGTCCGAAAAAAGCTGCTCGTTACGATATACACACACACAGGCACACGCACACACGCGCGAGCGTCGTTCGGATGCTTTCTCGAACGAGCGAAGGCTATTTTCGGAGCTTTCAAACTGATTTCTATTGGAAGATTAGAGGCGCAATTCGTTTTATGGAAAGAGAAACGGCTGAAAATTGGCAGGTCCTTTGTGGAATGAGACTTTTTGTTTTTTTTTTTTTCCGTTTAAAAGCCAGCCGAGTTTACGACTCGGTATTGGAAACCTCATCGCCTTTCTCTAATATAAACGAAAGAGTAACGAGCTCTGGTCTCGATTTTTCTCCAGAGATAAACGAAACAGATACACCCAGAACATTCTCATGCGTAAAACTGGGCAGTGCACACAGAGAGAAAAATCCATCGGGCCACTATCCCGCGCTGCCGCGCATTTAACGATTAGCAATTACAATTTACTATCAATAAAGTAGAAAGTTGAAGCACGGAATTCACCTGGCTGTGCACCGTCGACGGGGCACCGGCACTTCGTACACCTCCTCATCGATCCCCCCCTCCGCCCCGTCGACGGGGCCTTTCACTCGTCGCGGGCCGCGTTCGCCGCCGGCGGAAAATCGGAAAAGCACACCCTCCCGTCCCCCGCGAACAGATCAGAGAATCACAGACGCCGGCTATCTTTAGCCGAGAGCGAGCTTTTTCTTACGCAACGCGCCGGCCGTACACGAAAGGGCGCGTACTCTCAGCTCAGCTCCGGAAGTACAGAGGAAGAGAGAGAGAGAGAGAGAGAGCGAGATAGAGGTGCTGGTGCAGTCCGCCGCGCGACTGCCGCCTCGGCTCGGCTCGCTCGGCGACGACGACGACTCGACTCGCGGCGCCTCGGTCGCGCGGCGGCGGCGGTTCTCCCTCTCGCGCGCGGCGTCCACCCACGCTATATCGATCCTCCATCCTCGTGCCGCCGCTACCTCCGCGAGTCTCTCTCTCTCTCTCTCTCTCTGTCTGCGCGCGCAAGAGCCGGGAGGACCGAGACCAGCACTCTCTTCCTCTCTCTCTCTCTTTCTGTCCTCTCTCGCGGATGCCGCCGATGCGAATTCGGTGGAAGGCGCTGCGAAGGCTGCGGAGCCAACGAGGAGGTGAAGCTTAGAGGTCGGGGAGACGATGCTGCTGGATTTAATTGCCGGAACGGCTCGCGTTTATTCGCTGCAAGTGCACCGATTGAAGAGAGATGTTGCTGGTGTTGTAGTGTCTTTTCTGGTTGTTGGTCGAAATGTTTTTTTTTTTTTAACACTGAAAACGGGTTTATATGAAATTTAATTTAATTCGTGAAATTAGATTTAAAAAGAATTCGAATTGTGAAAATGCAAAGTTTCTGGCGGAACGAAAATAAATAATTTCAGAATGATGCGTAAGCCACTTTTAAAATTGCAGGTTGAAGCTTATTTTAAGAAAGAGTTTAAACACTGCTTTTTGAAACAGAATTTTCTATTGAAAAAGGGGGAATTTTGTATAGCGAAACTTCGCGCGCTGCCGTTAATTCAGTATGCTCTAGATTTCCTCATCGACGGCACGATGTACGTGATTTTCTGGGTGATTGTTCGCTCGGCAGCGACGTTCTATACCGCTCTCTGGAGAGAGAGAGGTGAAAGCTTTCCCGTACAATGGGTGAGACTTTTTAATTGCGGTATCGGATTTTAATTTTACTCTGCCGCTTATTATAGAGCAGGCATCCCGGGCTTCTGACAGTAAAAATATTATTAATGGAAAAAAATTAAGAATTTCAAGCTGTGGCTTACAGTTTAATAATGGGTATTATCGGTTATCTTATAATAAAGCCGTTAGCTAATTAAATCGCCGACGGGAAACTCTCTGAAGTGGATTCAGGATTAAATTAACTGGAGGTATATTCATTGAATTATATTTTTAAAAATAATCTGCCTTTTTTTTCAAAAATATGTCGCGTTAAAGCGAATAAATTTGCACAAAGTACGAGGTGGAAAAGGCTATTCTAGCCTGTCACAAAATCGACATTCAGCATATAGTGAGTTCCAAAGAAGTATCGAACAATTTCTCCCCTCGCAACCCGAACACAAAAACAATACCTAAAAGGTCTATTGATTTCTCATGAAAGCGTTTTGCGTTTTCCGGGAAATAATTCACTTTCAAATACCTACAAGTTTCGAAAGCGCAAACGCAGCCGTTCGACAAATAACCTTTCAAAATTCGTCTCTGATCCGAATTAGCAAATTCGAGCGGACGTCGTTACGCGAGCGGCGCGCACAATATGACCAGCAGTCATTGAAATTGGCGGCGCCGAAGGAAGCGGCTCCGTGCAGCGGTAATAGGCGCGGAGATAGGGGCGTCGGCGTCGATAAACGCGATAAGAAGAAGGAGTGTCTCCTCCTCTTCTCCGGCATCGAAGCTCGTCGGGAGGTTTGAAAAAACCCATCGACCCTATCGACTTTCATTCAATCAACCTCCTTTCTCCGTCTTTACTTTTTCTGCTTTTTTCTTTTTTTTTTTTTTTGCAGTGCCGCCGTGTTTCGCCGGAGAGCGATGCATAACGATGCTGGCTCGATTTTCATCATCCATGCCGCGCTTCGCACCTCGATAATAAGGTGGAAGAGAGCGAGGCGCTGCAGACTGGGGTTCCGGCACCGTTGATCCATTGCGATCCTCCGCAGAATATTTACGGATGCCTTTTCACAGACTGACTGGCTTTCTTTCCTTCTAAATTATTGCGATAGGAGCGACCGCACTTTTTATCGGTTTTACGAGTAAGTTGTCGAGATTTCTAACTTTTTAATTAAAATACGTCTTTACATTTTTCTTACTCGTTAGAGTAAAATTGGGCTCGTGCAAAGCACTTTTATTCAGCTACTTGTTAAAACAGAAGCTACACAAGAATAATCGTACAAATATATACGTAAGCAAAATTTACCTGATTTGTGTGGTATACATAGGAATGGTATGATCGGCGTGAGCGGTCAAAAGTTCCGCTGTACCGGCTGCCATAATGTCGATCGGAGGTCCAATCGGTTCCAGTAGTAGAACTCCGGGCGTAGACGGAAACGGAGTAGGCCCTAATAACGAGACGCGCACCTTCTCTCTACCCTCGCTGAAAGAAAGAAAGATAGGAGTTAATAATTTCGGAGCGCGGACGAGGGGAACAAAAAAAAAAAAAGGATCTCTCGGCGAAGGAGCGAGCCCGCGACGTAATTCGCGAAGCGGGAGCCTCGAAAACGGTCAAACTGACGCGTCGTCGGCAGCATTATTTAGCATCGGCCCGGAGCGTTAATAAAGATTGGCAGCGAGCGCTCTGCCGTCTGCGCCGCAACAATCTGCCTCGCGACGGACGGACTCTAACGATTTAACTTCCCGCATCGTCGCGCCACACCCCCTCGCGTGCCGGTTTCGAATAAAAATCCACGCACCGGGAAACAGGGAGGGGGGGGGGGACGCGTTCGAGGGCGCTAAATGCGTTCGTTACCGAGCTATTAGCCGCTAAACTGCCTGCTAATGATTCGCCGGAATTTTGCACGCGAGAATATTTTCAAGTGGCTTATACATATAGCGAAGGTGATTCGCTAAAGTGGCGGCGCTGATCCGCTTTAAAAATTATTGTATTACAGACGACGATAGTTGAATCAAGCTTGATTCCCGGGCGAATCGCGGAATTTTCATTCGCGGTTATGACACTTCCTATCGTAAATCTGGGAGGCTAACGGTTTGTCGCGTTGAGTGCAGACTCAATTGGCGATATAAAAGATTGCTCTATAAATCACTTGCTACGTGACCCTTTAGAGTTAATAAAAGAAAAAAAAAAAGAATGTCGTTGGAAACGGGCGTTTTTTTGAATTAGAGGCGGTCTCCTTTGTAATTTACGGCCAATTAAGGCTCGTCGACTCCCGCGGCGGGCGTCACATCCAGGAGCAATCAAAAACTTCGTAATCTAATCCTCGACCACACTGTATACTCCTTCGCCTCTCGCCTGCATTCGCCCGTTTTGTGGATTTAAAACGAAAGCTCGCAGGTCTTCGAACGAGCCTGAACTTGTTTCGCAGCTTTCGGAACTCGACGGACGTCAAAACCATTCTGCCCCAAGAGTTCGTCCGCGGCGAGGATTACGATCCGCCGTTATATTTTTACCATTTTCAAAGTCTCCGGCGGTGTTTTATTTTTGCTTTTAAATTAGCATTTAAAGCATGAATATTACCGACTTGACGAGGTACTTTTTTGCGACGGTGATTATTAACGAAGCCTGTGTGTTTGCGCGAGAGGCCGTTCGGCATGCGTAAGCATCGTCGTTTAAGAAAATTCATCTAATTAGCAGACCGGTTAATTCCTGTCTTCTCGAAGCGCCTGTGCCTCGGACGCAATGAGTTCCACTTATTTATGTTAACAACTATTGCACCGAACGCACGACGCGCCAGTTCCGCTCGCCCGCGCGCCTGATACTTTTTTTCCACTCGGCGGGTATTATAATGGAAGGCCGCCGAGCGTCGACGATAAAGAAGCAAAGCCGTATACACGTCTCGCGGAAAAAAGTAAGCTATTTACCGGCGGCTACAAAGCTGCGAGATTTTTAAAGGCAGAAATTGAATTTCTGGATGTTCTTTCTTGCACATGTTGCTCGAGTGGCTTTATGCCAGGCCTGCCTTGCCAATGTGTGTGCCCGGCTAATCCGTATGCCGCCCGGTCTTTTTTATCCCGCCGCGGGCAGGCCTACGATCGCGGTTCAAGCTGAAATTCCTGCGCGAGCTCGCGAGCTTTGCCTCGCTGGAGCTTCGGAATAATCACTTGAGCCGCGGGAGCCGATAATTTCGAATGGATCGGTATACGAGAGGTCTGAAAATCTGTCTTGCAAAAAGTTAAGTGCGGCCCGAGGCTTGATATTTATAGAACGATAAAAATAGCGTTTTATTGTATACTTTACTTTCCAGAAATCGTCGTTTTATTGTGAAACGAATGTCCCGTTTTCATATTTATATAGAGTTTCTGTAATGGGGAGAGAAAAGTATCTGAAATGCATTCTCTCCCAATATGCCAGTACATCTATCGATCTTCAATAGAACTCGTTAGGTAGCTTCGCATTTTTCAAATATTACCTAATATTCCGTTTCGTCGATTCACAGCATTCGAAACTACATTCATCAACAACGCAAAAGATTACGGTTTAAAATCGTTTTAAATACATCGCGCTTTAACAACGTCGTTTGTTATTCAATTAAATTTCTCGTCTCGAGGCGATGCAGAGTTTCAAGTATAAACAAAAGCTTGTCTAACGCGTGATAACAGACAGTACATTACGCAGTAAGCGCGAAATGAGCAAAACGTGGTACTGTCAGCGCGTCGCGCCAACGTGAAAGAATCTTTGTCGCGCTTCATTATTTTTTATTTTGAAATATATAATGAAAAGCAAGCTAAAAATAATGACTTGCAAGCACGATAAGTATACAATACCACAGAGGCAGAGCGTCAACGCGAGTAGAGAAAAATAAAATAGCTCGATCGGCGGGAGTAAACAGAATCGTCGAATTTTTTGCGTCACGTACTATAGTCAAGGTCCAAGGCGTATATATGTACGTCGCGCATAGCGAAGAGCTGACGTCACGACTATAATACCGAGTCGCCGTCGAAACGAGGAAAAGGGCGAGGGTGCCTTCCTCGCGCGCGCGCTGTGCTTCGTAAAAAAACGGCCTTGCTCATTATATAGCCGACGCTATCGAACTCAGCTCCAAGCCAAGAGAAAAAAAAAAAAAGAAACTAGTGCGCGCAGCTTAACGATAAGCCGCGCGAGTAGTCGTAACGCGAATTCGATAAGAGCAGTAAAGTGCGATTGGTCGCGCATTAAAAGCACGCGAAGAGCGCGGCGACGGCGGTGCAGGCTTATGCAATTGACTCGCTCTTCCCGCGGAACCGAAAAAGGTGTGCGCCGGATTAAGATCGACCTGTCGCCGAGTGCTTTTACGTATATACGAGCGACGCATCTCTCCGTCTCTCTCTCTCTCCGTTGCGCGCACCGAGATAACGAAGGCGCGGCGATCGTATGTACAATCGTGCGCGAAGATAACCGTGGCCCAGTAAGAGACGAGTCGAGCACACTTGTCGATGCTGGAGGAAAGCCGTAAATTGTTTGAATAATTGCCGAGCGCGATGATGACGCCGGTAAAAATAGCTTCTCTCGCCGCCTAATGGGATTCGTGCCGGTTTCAGCTGATTTTCCCGTTCGAGTTTGTTCCCGTCGATTGAACGGCCGATTGTAAATCCGAAATGGCCTTCTCGATATTAATTGACCCATATTTCGCGGCGTAATCAGTACCGTAAGGGATCCTCGTCAAATACATCCAATATATTAGCGGCGCTTCGCCGCGCGACTGCATAATGCACGGGGATACAATTACGTTCCGTTTGTTCCTGTCCGAGTTATCCTGCGGGTAAGTCCGGCAACGTCGGACTACACACCGACACCCTAACCCACTTCTCCTCTCCCTTTTCCTCCTCATTTCCTCCTCCGACCCTTTGACGCTTCGACGGCGAGGCGAGGCGGGTCGGGCTGGCGCGCGCGCACAGAGACAAATGCGACGACGGCGGCGTCCTATCGTCAGGCCGGTATTTGCAAACAATGACATCGATCTCCGGCCCGGCGAGGAGGAAAAAAACTGCCCGGGGGTGGCTTCGCGGCGCCGTTAAGTCTGCCCTTACGGGCTCAGGTGGCGCCGCGTCAAAAGGAAGAGGAAAATCGTTCTCGTACGCGGGGACAAAGCGCTGTTTTTTTTTCATTGTCGCGCGCCTTGCTTTTATTTTTCGACGGGAATCGAGGCCAGCGGGGGAGCGAATTCTTGAGCCGTGATATATATATATATTTCTTTTTTTCTTTTTATGCCGTCAGCCGCGCCGGCCCGATTGGTATTCATGGTTTTACGCGTCTGGAGATCGAATTAAATGCTGTACCATGGAGTCGTTTTATCATACAGAGTTAATTCGATTCGAGGCTTCTTCGTCTTCTAAGCCAGTCGAGCTGGAGCTCGACTGGGCGTTTTTTTTTTTTTTTTACGTCCGAACAGATCACGCAAGCCGGCGTAACCCAGAAATATGTTGCTCGGGTAACTTTAACTGGCGCAACGAAAGCGAAGCCGACTCGCAATCTCCTTCGGTAAATACACATCGAGTTTGCACTCGAAATTGACGAGAAAAGTAAACGCGCGGAGAGGAGAGGAGAGACGAACCGGCGAAACGAGTCCATCAGCTGATTGGCTTTTCATTATCGAATCGCATATTAAACGGCTGCGCCAGCGGCGGAACCTTCCGAGATTCCTCGGATGACTCGTCGGCGTCGGGGGAAGGGAGGGAGGGGAAGCTCGGAAGGGCCCCTCTGCCAGACATGAACGAGCCGGAGCAGATGAATGAAAGGAATGCACCAGCAGCCACCAATTGCAGCTGCTCCAGTACTGTCGCCGCGCTGCGGATTGGTAAGCGTGGCGACGACGTAAACAGCCAGGGGAAAAAAAGTTTCTCTCGCACTTTCGATTCCGCTCGAGGAATCGTTTTCCGGAAAGCGAAAGGGGAAGAGGCGCACTTTTCGACCCAAGGGCAATTGGGCGCGTGGCTAAAAAGAAAAAAGTGTACGTCCCTTTGTTCGGTGAGGAAGGCACATGCCGCTCTCGGTGTAACTCGGGATCAGCCGGCGATCGAGTCCGTCTGTGTATATGTAAGTCAAGCGTGCGGCGAATAAAGCGGCGAGAAAGGTGGCGGCTTAAAAAGCCGAGGGCGATCAGGCCCGACGATGAGCCTCGAGTGCCGCGAGAGCCTGCACACACTGTGTCAAGATGGCGAGTCGCCATAGCAACACTCGGAAAGCGCGCGGGGATCATTCGACCTTTGGGAGAGGATGCACTTTTACACACCGGGCTTGCACGCCTGTATATTCGCACGCGGAGCGACCGATCGATCCGACACGCACACGCACTCGGGGGGGGAGTCCGCTTTTAATTCGGCTGCCTTATTGCGCGTCTAACCGGCGGCTCCCCGGCTCGAGCGGAGCCTTCTGGCAGCGGGGGTGGGTGGGGGGGCTTATCAGTCGGCGGGGCGAAAAATCGGCTGATCTCCTTACCTGGCTGTTGCTCGTTAAAGGCCGACAATCGATTCACTGGAGGCGAAGGAACACCGACACGCGCGTTATCTCCGGCGGGCAGCTCGGCGCGCACTGGCCGCTCTTTTTTTGGCAGACGCCTCCGCGCGCGGGGACTGGCAGTCAAACTGGCGGAGGAGGGGAGGGGGGAGGAAAGAGAGAATTCGCTGCTGCTGCTGCTGCTGCTGGAGGCAGGTGAAGTTGCGCGCCGCTGTCAAAGGCTTTTACACTACTAGCCGAGTTGCCGCAGCGCGACCCTCGACGAAGACGCGCACCACGCCTCGGATACGCCGCCGCCGCCGCCGCCGACGTCGCCATCGCTCGACGAGCCGACAAAGCAGTCGCGCGCATGTGCCGCTGCTCTCGGCAGAGGAGAGTCCTGCGTAAAGTTCGGTTAAAGTTGCGAGGAACGAAAGCGAGTTCGTTCGCGTATCCCCCTATACTTTCCTTCGTTTTTACTCCGCTCGCCGATGGGAGAGAGAGAGCCGAGAGGCGGCCGGCAGAGGCGCTGGTCTATCGCGAGACCGGCTACCTGCTGCTGGTGCGGACGGTCCCAACATCGGACCTACGCGGCTTTAACAGTTTAACTTTAACGAGTATCAAAACCGACCTACTTTCGCTCGTGTCTGACAACTTCTTTTATTCCGCTAACGTCGGATTGGAAGATTTGATGGGCGTTCTCATTTTACATCGCGAGATTAATGTTGAATTTTGAGCTTTTATTTGCATACTCTTTAATATATAATCCCTTCGAGCAAAAAAAAAAATCAATTTTTCAAAGAATCTAAAATAATCGAGGCGTTCCTTTAAATTTTTCTTCAAAAAAGCCCGAAAAGGCACCTCATTCCAAGGAGAGAAAAGCCGCGCCCGGAAAAAGAAAGAAAACAGCCGCGCACGGATGCTCCACTTTTTTTTTTTTTTTTTTTTTTTTTTTTTCATTTTCTTTGCTTCTTGACCCTGTATCTATCTTTCTCTCGAGCCGAATAGCGCCTAGAACCGTATAGCCTTCTGAAGAGCAGCGCCCCCATCGTCAACAGTAAGAACTCGATTGAGATTTCATTTGCTGCCAACACCGGCCGTATATCAGTCTGTAAAATTTATTCTTCCTCTCTCCCTCCCTCGCGATCCAGCCGTGCACTCCCACGCTCTTTACGACTGTTTACAAACGGTCTGCCGTATTTAATGAGCTAGGCCCTGTAACGCAGCCTCGAATTGTTGATTAATTCTATAATTAACTGAAATTACAGCTGTCGTCCGGCTACGAAGCAGCATCGGAAAAAAGGTGATTCCGTGACATCAGCCTGCGTTAATAACCGCGTCCGCGTGCGCGCGTGTACCGCGCGTAGTAAAAAAGAAGAAAAATAAAAAACAGAAAAAAGCGCGGAAGAGAGCTGCGAATCGGCGGAGGAGGCAGCGCGCTGCACTCGGGTCTGTTTACGCGCGCGTCGCGCCGAAAATTGAAGCTGACGCAACGGCGACGCGACCTCGGGGGGGGAATAAAAAGCTCGATAGTTATCCGGGGCCGCGCAATTTCTGAAAAAAGACTCGGCGCGGCCCTCCTAGACGACATTATCTCTCTCTCTCCCGCTCGCCCGAATGCCGTCTGGCTGACGGCTTCATTTCGCGGTGGGCCTCTGTTTACCCAAGTGCTCTTTCTTTCCCCGTCTCGGCGCTTCCGCGAAAGAGTGCCATTATCGGCGCGGCCCCGCAATAATATCGGCCGCCCGCAATTTCGGCAAGAACGGGGCCAGAATAATAATTGGAAATTTCGCTCGATTGTCGGCGCGGTCATTGTTTTCTGGCTTGGCGTAGCGCGAGAGCGAGAGCGCGAGGATTAGCCCGGCGGCCGGGCCGAAACAGGAAATCACTTATGATTGCTCGAGTAATCAGGCTGACGAGCATAATTGATCGGCCGGCGAGGCGCGCGCGAGAGAGAGGCGGACCTCGAGCCACGTACGTACGCGTACACCATGCATATCGAAAAGACGCTCCACCTTTGGAGCGAGTCCACGAGCGGGGAGTCTCGCGCGCGCGTACGGCACCTCCCCCGGTTCCTTTCTACGGCTTTTAACGGGCCTTTCTCTCGGCCCGCGCTCGAGGCGCGCGGCGTTACCTAACAAGGCACTCGGCCAACTGCTGGCTATTTTAAATGCTTTTGTACGCACTCGTCATAAGCATTGTTCTCCGGGGGGACAAATTGTCGTCTTCCGCTCTGGAAAATCGAGATCGGACTCTTTGTATTTTTTTTTTTTTTTTTCTTTTTACTCGAAACTCGGAAATTTCATTTTACTCCTCTCGCAGTCCCGTCCGAATTAAAGCTTCGACTGCACTGGAGCTATTTTATTTTATCGTTGCCCGCCTAATCCAAATGTAAAATTCTACAGCAAGACACGAGGCGGGATAATTTTGCCGACTGACGTCACACGGCTCTGTGTCGCACAGCTATCTGCGTATAAACCGCGTTGTTATGTTAAAATTTATTCACGCCCGAACAATTGTTGGGACGCGGGGCATATATATATTTGGATTTCTGCACTTGACGTCAAACAGTTAATGACAAATTCGAATTAATTAATTTATATAGCAATCTCTATTATTATCACGTAAATGACGATGCAGCGGACCCACTCCACTTCTCGACACAAAAAAGGGCACTCGACCGAAATTCTCCATTGATCGATTCGATTTTTTTTTTTTGCCGCCGCGCGACCTTGATCCAATTGACTGTCCCGGCGGCGGCGGGTATTTAGGGATATTGCGCCGCCGGCGCTTATTTCCGGGCGCCAGGAGAATCGCTCGCCGAGATCCACCGTTGCCGACGGTCAATCAGCGAAATATCGAGCCGTCCTTTCGGTCGCCCTCGTAAATCAGAGTTGTCGCAGGGAGTTCTGCTCGTCGATTGCTTTTCGTTTGGGTTCTACGGATTCAAGTATATTGCTTAGCGCTCGAACTTACTCGGTATCGGGAACTGGTATCATCGGAGCTGGCAGACGACCATTGTGCTCCAGAAAATGGTTGCCTTCTGGCTCCTCTTGAACCGGCGTCTCGTACACCAAAGTCTCGACCATCGAGCCCTTACTCGAGCCAAATGACACTCTGGACAAGTAAATGGATTCGATTAATAAAGCTGTTGGGAATTAAAGGATTAGTGCTGCTTATTGTGATAAATAAAGACTGCAAGTAAGAAAAATGAAGAAAGTATCGGTAAACCGCGCAAAATCAAGCACAGGCAGTGTATTATAGACATTCATTCCACTTCACTCCAATTAAACTTCTACAGAACAAAGCATTCTATATAATACTGCATTCCACCTATAAACGATACAGGCGCGCGTAAAACAGTCCTACTTTACGCTCTCCGGCGAAGATGCACCGCATCGAGCGCGCGCACATTTCATTGAATTCGAATTCGCGGCCGAAATCTGGTCCGCGCGTATCGACACTTGCGGCCGCGGCGACGGGTAGAGAGAGGGAGAGAAAAAAAACATGCCGGCCGTAAACCTCGATTTCCTATCGCGTGACAGCGGCCCGAGTCGTCGACCGCAGAGCACCGGTACGACGCGGTGACAAAAAACGAGCAGCGAGTCCAAATTCTACACGCTATCACTCGGCTCGCGGATCGAACTGCGGCTTTTGAGATGCGCTTCTTGGGTGCCACCGAGGAGAGAGGAGTTCCGTGCTCTCGAGTCACGACGCGGGACGGCTCGATCGAACGAGTTTGTATCTTTGAGTAGCTCGCCGAGGGGCTGCTTTGGACGAAGTTTGCAATTACATTTACGGCTGCTTGGCCGATTAGCTCGATGAACTGTTTGATTGAAGCTCGAGGAGATTATTCGAGATGCGTCCACGGGCTGCTAAAGGTATAGAATCCTTAAAATGTCATTTGAGACGAGATGTCGGGATATAGTTTACGTTCGCAGGCAGATAAACGAATTTTAAAAATAACCTCGAGTAAAGCTTTCAAAGGCTGCATGGCCGAGGGTCGACTCTAATTGCAAAAGAAAAACTTGCTCCGCATATTTTTCAGACGCCTCTGTCTGTTCTCTTATAGAAAAGCAAAAGCGGAAGAAAGCAGCGTCGGTCCTCGGGCGGAAAAGGGAGCAGATCCGAACTAGTTTCAACGAACGCGTCGCGGAACTCGCTGTTAAACACTGCATCTTGCATGCACGCGGCCGGGTGACGAATCGATAACGTAATTTATTCACAGCCGAGACTGTTGCTCGCACTCCGCTCGGCAGAGTATCGCGTTTATTCGGACGATTCGTGCGGTAAATCGGAGAGGCCCGTCTCGGGGGTCTTTCTCTATCGGCCGTTGTAAATTCAAATGAGCCGCGGTCGGACTTTATCGGGCCGCGCCTCCGCTGAAAACCGCGAAGAAATTTGCGGATATATTAGACGAGCGAAGCCGCTAAATATTGCAGTTTGCGCGCGAACGACGGGTTGCGGGTAAGAGGAGTGCAGCTTTTCTGGGTCGATCATCTTTTCGTGTTCTTGTATTTTTACTCGCTCGAAGCCGTTAGTATCGCCTGTATTTTCTAGATTATGTAGGGCAGCGGATGAAGGACTTCGATCGCGATAATTATCTGTTAATTCAAGAGAATCGATATGAAGAAACGGAAAATTATGTCGGACTAATTTTTTTTTTTGCCACTTAAAGCCAAAAATAGATAAAATTTTCAGATCAAAATCTAAGGAATGTCGCCACCTCTTTTTTCCAGCGCTCACGTCACTATTAAGTAATAGAATTCGCAGTGATTTAAAGGTCAGAAGTGACTGAATGAAAGCCGCCTTGGCCGCTCCGAAGCGTCTCGGTGCCGACACCTATCGGCTTCTCGCGAAACCATCGCGAGCGATGCGCCGAGCGAGGAGCGACGTAAATTCGTGCGAATGTGTCAGAGTCACGTGGACTTGGCTCCCCTCCCCCCGTACTCGGCTTGTATGTACACAAAAGCAATGTTTAGCCGGCGTAACGCAATGTGTCATCCTCTGCCAAGCGCGGTGACGCAACGCAGATTCTCCGCCTCTCTTCTTCGTTCCACATCCCCCGCAGATGTTCCCTTCGTTACGCAATCCGTATAACGCCGCGACGAGAGCGTTCGTTTCGCCGCTCCGATCGTCTCGCGCGAGCTTATCTCGTTTCTCGTCCAACGGCGCTCTAAAGCAAGCTTTATCGGATATGGAACTTTTAAGATTTTCGATCCGACTGATAAGGGACTCTTACGTAGCGGCACTTGACGCGGTTAATTTTTATCGTACGCAGTTTGCGAATCGCGACATCGCGTGCCAAAAATCGCGACGAACTCGCTGATCACGCGGTGCTCGTGAAAATAGATTTGACGCTCGAGACTTCTGCCAACGGCTAGGATGTCGCGGCTCTGTTTTGTTATGCTTTCGCGAGAGCGAAAGCACGAAACGCAGGCTCGCGGCAAATAGCTTGTGTTTTCGTTTGCGTCGTTGCAAAAACAAAAAAAAAAAAAAAAAAAGAAATAAAAAAAATTTCGCGCTAATAATAACCGAGAATTTTATTTTCTTTGTATCGAGATCCGAGCAGTCTGTAAAAAGTGTGTTTTCAATCCTAAGCCCGCGCAAACAATAAACCGGCGTGACAACGTTATCTAAAATGTTGCATTCTTTTCAGCCCGGCCGGAGGAGATAGCCGTGCAGGTGCAGAGCTCGATCGCGAGCGGGGCCTTGACATTGAACGGATTTTTCGCTCGATGCCGCGCGCGACGTAGCTGCACGTTGCCGGTGCCAGTACGTACTTTGTGTGCTTCGAAATTGCGCAGACTTTACGGAAATTTAAACGCTGCCTCATCGACTCCCGCGTATTTCACCTCTATACTGCTCGATCTGCTCTCGGTTGGACTCATACATTTAAGGTGTAATGTAAGAAAACGGAAAATATAAATAAGGGGGAGCTCGAGGACTCACCTCTTGAGATTGGCGTGCTTGGGCCCGTTGATCATCTTGCTCTTGCGGTCGCTGCCCTGCGTGCTGGCGTCGCTGTCGATGCTGTAGAGGCTCTCGTCCTTGCTGACCTTGGACGTGTGGAGGGTGGACTTGCGGACGGTGGCGTTGCCGTTGTGCTTGGGGCTGCTGTCGCTGCTGCCGCTGGGGGGCAGGAGGGGCGCGGCCGAGCCCGGCCGGGGCGGCTGGTGCTCGTGGAACATGACGACGCCGCCGCTCGAGGTAGCTCGAGGGACTCGGTGCTGGGGCTCAGCGGGACCGGCCCGGTGGCAGCGCACGCTCTGGCTGCTGATGCTGCTTCTCAACGAACGGAAGACTTGCTGCTGCTGCTGTTGCTGATCGCTCGCTGGAGGCTTCTCCTCGCTCGGCAGCATGTACGACAGCATCCTTCGGCGGACACTTTCTAGGCTCTGCAACAGACGCTTGAGTATTAGTCTCGGAATTCGCAGGGAATTGAAGGGTTCGAGAAAATAAAGCAAGAGAAAAGCTGCAGACACGCACACGTTAGAGCGCAAGACCACCGACAAAGTATATGGCCAATTGGCCGCGCTGTGTTACCACTTGTTTACACCGCCGCGCGCCGGTACATAACTTTCCTCGGTGAGCGAGAGACGAAGGAAAGTCAATCAGTCCGCGCTCCCCGGCGCAAAAAACGAGCACGAGTCGGCGAAGCGAGCAGCCGCGCGGTAAAAGTACGAGAGCGCCGCACATCTCGCGCGCGCGCGCTCGGATGTGGAGCAGCACCGATGGACGACTGTCATTTCTGCGCGGCGCGCGTCGCTCTGTTTACCCCGCGCCGAGACGCGACCGAGGTGCACGACTGACGCCGCGCCGCCGCTCCTAACCGGCCGACGATTAATATGACCGCTCTACTGTTGAGTGGGCTGTTTTTTTTTTATTGACATCATTTTCGCGGCTTTAGATTTGCCCGATTATGCTGTTCTTTAACGATGTCTTGTTCAAGTGATTGTCAGGTTTAATTTTGAGAAAATGGCAGAGACGAGATAACAGAGCTACGGGGAAAGTTACGACGTGGAAATTATTTGGCTGCAATTGCAATCAAAAGGCATCTTGTTATTTAGGAGCAACATTATTCAGGTATTCTAGGAAACTCTAAGGAACGTCCTTCTTGAGTATAAAAAATTGTTTGCGCTGTTAACAACTGCAATCTTCGCAATCTGGTTTCGTTACAAGGAGAAAACGCTAATAGTGAGAATTACTGTACTTTTATTATTTACTAAAAATTTATCCAATTATTATATTGCACATTATACTCGTACACTGAGAGAAAAAAAAGACTAAAAATTACTATTTTGTATCGTTATTTCAGATATGAGAAGAAAAATAAGAATATTTACTATATGAACAGTAAATATCAAAATAAAAATTTGTAGATATGAGCAGAAAAATAATAATATTTACTATCTGAATAGCAAAAATTGCTTTTTTCTACTGATCTAAATAGTAAATATTCTTATTTTTCTTCTCATATCTGAAATAACTATACAAAATAGTAATTGTTACTCTATTTTTTCTCTCAGTATAGTAAAAAAATGTTAAAATTGTCATAAATTTTAGAATAGCGTACATAATTTTTCGCTCTTCGCTCTTGGAAAGTTAGGTATACACGAAATTTTTATCATTAACTTTCCTCAGCGTGCCAGTAGCCAATGAAAGCGCGCAGACTGCAGTTTGCGCTTAAACTTTTTCGCCGGGAAATTTCAATTTCCCAGCACTCGAAAAAGAGTTTCAAAGCGGCACGCCAGCGACTAACGGCAACCTTAACGACTTACCTATCTGAGAAAAAAAAATTCCTATAGACTGTGGCGCTCGGACTAGACGTCGGTGCAGCATCTGAGCGGCGGATCTGCAACAGAGAGAAAAGCCGCGATATTAGGAAAATCAAAAGCTCGGCAAAGAGTAAATGTAGGCTGGTCTCACGGGCTCGAGAGGGAGATTGTTTTTTCAAAAGTCATTAGGGCGCGCTGTGTACCTTCCGCGGTGGAGCTTTGAATGAAGGGAGACTCGAGACGCGCCGTCGCCGACGGCGACGCACACACCCCCGGCCGCACACAGGTGAGCGGGATTTCCAAGCTGAATAAACACCTGTTCCAGCAGACAGCGAGACTACCGCCTCTCCCGCCGAGGTCGTCGACCTCATGGGCCGACTTACAAGCGCTGCTTTGCGAGCTATTAATGATGTATCGGAGGGGCGGGAGGGGTTGCCGGCGCGGACTTGCGTTAGTGACACGCTTTCCTTTTCTCGCGCTGCAAGAGGAGGCTCTCGCTGTACTACCCTACCTGCGAGTGCGTGCGCTTTCGGTGTCAGGGCGGTTATCGATTTTGCAAACTTTGCCGGGGCTTTGATTCGTGCGCGAAATAAACCTCTTTTCAATTCGAGTGAACGCCGTGTTATGATTCGAGTTTGGAACTTTGGATTCGTATCGTAAAATAATTGGCAATGTTTGTTAACTGCCAGGATTATTTGAAAATCGATTGATAATACACTTTTCGCAACTGATTCATTCAGCTTAATTGAATTTTCATTAATCCAGAAATCCTTTTTATATTTGGTTTACGGTAAAAGTTTTGACCTATATTTACACATATTTTAATACATATATTAGATTAACTTTTATATAATTAAGGAAAATATGTGGAGATAATGCAAATTGGTATTACTATACTGATGCAGAAAGTCCTACTTTCTATACTTGGCTTCTAAAAATGAGTATAGTTTCAATCGTAAGATCTAGCTAACTTTATTTAAACACTATATCAACGCAAATGTAATTACTTATCTAAATATTTAACGAAAATTTTGTATAAAAAAAAGCGAAAAATTCTACGATTAAATGAAACTCTATTACTGCAGAGAAATGCGATAAAATCCGTCGCTCGTCGGCGAGCTCCTCAGGGGAAAGCCTCTGTATTCTACAATTTAGACGGCGCGAATCTTCTTTATCGTTCCCCGTGAATCCGTGCAAAAAGGACCCTCCGCGACTCGCCAAAGTCTGCCATAGAAAGGTGCAGATAAACCGTGGGACGATGGCTGGCCTTCTAAAAAAAAAAAAAGCTATAAGGCTGTTCAAGAGCCGCCGTAGCTGCCAGCTGCTTTGATGAATTCGTTGATTGCGGCACGACGTCGTTGCAGTGCAATGCGCTTGAGTGCGCCGGAGAACTAAATTGATAAATTTGCATGCCGCCGCCGCATCTCGCCGCGCGGACGCTTCTGCACGCGCTGACCGGCCTTATTTAAATCTTCGAGCGCGCCTTATCCGCTCCCGATCTGCCGTGTTATTAGGTTAATTGAACGAGAAAAGAGCGTCTCGCGCCGTTCGATCGTTCGATACCCCGGAAGTCGTAAAAGAAGAAATGGATACTTATTTTTTACTTTGTGCCTTTTTCAATGATAATTCAAGAAAAATGTCTCCAGCCTCCCGTCGTATCCTGGGCAAGAAAAAAACTGATCGCCGAGAGACGCGCGACGGGCGCGCGCGCGTTCGACATGGCACTGCACGTCCGCGCCCGCTGGCAGAAGGATCAGCTTCCGGCAACGGCAGCGATGTTGGCTCCCTTTCGGGACTTCCGGCGCGTGCCGGCGTGACTTCCGGCTGTGACGCAACACCGCGCAGGATGCGATTCCTGGCATCGATATCTCCGCGTATTCTTTTTCGATCAATCTAGTAATTTTACGCCGCGGCCCGCAGTATGAGAATACAATCGAAATCGTCGGTCGTTACCCTCGAGAAGTAGGAAAACCGCCAAGTCACAAGGACATTACCGCGCGGATTGCGCTGCTGACTTGAGCCACGCGTGGGAGATACTCCGGCGGAGGGCCTCTCGAGAGAAGCGTTTTCGGCCTCTCCGCGATTAGTCACTCGTCAAAGTCGCGCGCCTGGAGCTGGAGCGAGGAGCTTTCAAGGTTCCCGAGAAGTACATCTAGCGCCGACGTAAGAGACGAACCGAGAGCGAAGTCACGCCGTCTGAGATCATTTGGCTTTTTTAGGAGCGAGGAACAACGACTTGTTTCGGTCGCTTTCAGGGCGCGGTCTTTTTTTACTTTGTCGCAAGTCTTGGGTGGGAATGTATTGCGTTGGATATTTGAACTTGATTGAAGTAAAGGACTTTTTCGCTTTTAGACAATTGTTAAAATGCGTAATTATTTTTTTAAAAGACAATGTCTTACATATTACGTCGAATCAATTAGCTGCGCCGTAGCTTTATCTTTCATTGTTCAGGAAACTTTATTTCTCCCGGGGGCCGCGAAGCGTCTCTTCAAACTCTGTATTCGAGGTCAAAGCACCTTTGAATTTGGAGACGCCGGCCTCAATCGTCGCACTCTGTCCTGGAGAAAAAGTGTCGTGTCGTATATCCGCGGCGGCATTGTTTCCTCCTCGAGAGAGCATCCAAAAATCCAGCGCGTTCGGTCACGTTCCGCGCCGGAAAAGGAGGAGGAGAGGAAAAACCCCTCGACGATTAACAAGCTCCGCCGGTCAATAAGCCATTTTTCGACTCGTCGTTTTCCGCTATTTGCGTTCTTGCTCTCGCTCGATCCCATCCCAGTCATCTTTAGGAGAGAGAGAGAGAGAGGAGCCGCTGCCGGAAGCCGCCTTATACTTGCCTCGGTTTAATCCGCGGATCCACGCCGGGCATTAACGTAACTGTAGTACCGTAGACCGTAACGCGGCCAGGATTCAGCTCCGAGTAATGACATACATCGTGATTATACAGAATATTCCATTATATTAGCCGTGTAGAAAGGTAATTACCATTATTTTTTTTTTTCTTTTTCTATCTCCAATCGCTCATCCAGCCTGTTGTACCGTTCGCGCTTCTTTTATCTTTAGAAGAATGTATTTATAGATCTTAAATAACTGCATTCATTTTAGGACACCGCGCCCCGTCCTTCAGTCTGTACAAAATGATGCTAAAATATTTTTCGAATAAAGCTTCTCTACTCACCCGTTTTCAAGAATAAATCGTTTCCCATTGATAAAACAGAACTATCGATCTCGGAGATTACCGTGGCAGGAAATGCGTTGAACCCCCCCTCGATACGGTTGTTTTCATTTTTTTTTAGAATAGAAAATGAACCACTCGAGCGTGAACCAACTGCGAAAGGTCCACTAATCGTCGATTTCATGCGCGCCGCGCGCACTGTACAGCAGCAGCGCGCACACACACACACATACACACCGTGCAAAGCTCAATTATACGAAGGTGACTCACGGCGTCGGCTTTAGAACAATTTAAAGAAAATTAATGATCGTCCATAAAGATAGAGCAAATAACGCGCCGCGGTGTGGTATAAGCAATCAATCGAGCACCGCTCCGCTTCTATTAGCGTTCCTGCACTCGATACGGCGCGCGCGTTTGGTTTTCGTCCGCGGGCAGATAACTGCACACCGCGGGCATCGGAAATACACCGAGTCATGCAGCCTCGCATCTGGCGAACGAATTGATCCGGGCTTCCGAGAAGCCCGTCTGTACGCTCGATCACTTCGCGACTTGTTTTCAAAATAACTCGTCATCCGCAAATCGGATATCTCTCTCTATTTTTCCTTGCGCCGATATCGCACAGCGGCCCGTTAAATTTCTGCGCACACCGCCGAACTTGCTTTATTAATTGTTTTATCGCCTTTTCTATGCTAATGCGAGGAGAGGAGAGGAGAGAGAGAGAGAGAGAGACAAAGGCGATAACGAAGGGGCTCATTAAAATTTCAAGGCGCTGCTTCGGCGGAGCACTCGATAATCGATTATCATCCCGGGCTGCTGGTCTCTGTGTGTACACAAGCGGCTTCGCCGGTGAAGGATAGCGGCGAAAAAGCCAGGGAAAATCGTGTGTGCGGAGCATCGAGTCAACGCACTGTTAACGAGCATAACTCCGCGTACGAAAGTACTATACACGCTCGCCGCGTGATTCTTAATTTTTGCCGCTCCGTATCGTAAAATCGGGGGATGAGGAAACGCTCGCGTAAAAACCTCCTCGTAAAGTTTCTTTTATTCCCCCCCCACGCATTCCTTACAAGCCGAATCCAAAACTTTTTACGGCGACGTTCAAGCCCGCTTAAGGACGTTTTTCTTTTTCAATCTGCGAATCGTTAAATCCGCGCCCTACTCGACGAGCGTTCGCTCTCGATCCGCAAAGTCGCAGGGCCAAAGTGATGATATACCGGGATTATCAGCGAATAAAAAAAAGCTATATATACGAGCCCGTCGCGCGCACTTGTCACCCAATTATTCTCACCGGGTCGTTTTACCGCGCGATTATCCCCCGACGGGCAGCTCGATTCGCCGGCCGAAAGCAGTCGCGGCGTCGTTGCAGGATACAAGCGCGCGTTTTTTTTTATACATCGCCGCGAGATAGGCGGTGTGCCAGGAGCCCCTTTCGAACGACCGCGCGCCTTCAATTTTCCTCCTGTTTCGAGCGGCGGAAGGACGCGGGAGGGAGGGCTGGTTGTAGAGCGAGTCGCAGGGGTGGCGTGGGGTTCTACTAACTGCTTTACGTTTCAACCGGCTGGAGGGATCTGTTTCACTTTGATATATACGGGTTGGGGCTCGCTTTGAAGTCGAATTTGTATTCTTTAATTACTGACGGGCTGTCTTTCAAATATATTCTGTAATAATTTACGTAATGCGAGAGTTCGCTGAAAAGATTGTAGACGGAGACTGGCACTCGCCGTTTTAGTCTTTATTCTTATTCAGATTTTAATTCGAAGCGTTGTTTATTTTTATACCGCGAGAATTTATAAATCGCTGAGACGGCTTATTACTATAGCGATACTTGCATTGAATTTCACTCGCTGCGCTGCAAATATTAGCCCATTAAACAAGTCCCAACGTAAACATAAAGCAGCGCCCCGTACGTTTGAAGTGATTTGATCTGCACTCTGTTCCGGATGGGCAATCGTGCGAAGAATAAACCTATACGGATTCTGGCAGCCGGTGGAGTGTGCCAGTGAAGGCTCACTCGTACCGACGCAGTCGTTCGGCATTACGACCCGGAAGGACGGGTTCAGCGTGATACCATTACCTTCCTTCTGCAAAGCCCTTTCTCTAATGGACTTAGTTTTTTTTTAATAAAAGTGATTTTCACGCGGCTCCTGCAGGGATATTGCTTTAGTTAGAGCAGTCATTAAAATGTTTCATTGTGTCGAAGCGGAAGCCACGTTTCGTTTCTTCACTGGTATCCTATAATATAATTACGATTAATTGACGAAGACAATGAGGTTGACGTAAAATAATGATTAGGCGAATCGGCCATCCGTTTCCAAGTACATTGAGCGAAAGCCAAAGCGACGAATGAAAAATGTTTCATCAGCCTATTCAATCTGAACAGTGCGCGCAATTTTCTTTTTTTTTTTTTTTAATGATTATTATTATTAATATTTATAAGTCGTAAAGCTCGCATTGAGAACGCGAAAAAAAAAATCATAATCTCCATTTTATAGAATCGTACAGCATTTTTGCATCTCAATGTAAATTACGAACGCGTAAAATATTCATAAAAAGGAAGCTTTGGCAACGCGTTACTCTGACGAAATTAATTAACATCTTCCTCCGTAACAATGCACAATTTACGCTAAGTAATCCTCCAACAACAAACAATATTCTAACGAGGAGCTCGAGAGCCAAGGACTCTTCTTCACCTCCGTAACTCAAAGTGGGCGTGCGTCGGTGGTGTCAATTGGCCGAATGAAAAAGGTTACACGCTCGTCCAGTGCTTCAGCGATAATGCAATGACGATTACACGTTTCTTCTGTAAACGAGGAAATTGTCGACGTTGCGGGTTAGCGCGGTGGCCCCCTCCGCCGACCTCGTCGATTTTCGCATCGACCTACTTTGCCGCTCTCCCATTATTATCAGTTCGGCGGTCATTTTCGTCGGCGCACTGCGCCGCTCGAAATTTCGCGTGCGGATAAGGTTAGAGCGCTCGAATTAAGCACGTACTTTCGCTCTCGAGACGCGTGAATAGCCGGAATTACAGGCCGTTCGGCAGAAAGAGAGAGAGAGCCTCTCGCACGACGTCTTCCCCTCAAAGCACTGCCCCCCCTCCCTCCCTCTCTCACTCTCTTTCTCTCTCTGCGACTTGATTTTCTACGGAGTATTATAACAGCTGTGCTATTAATGCAATATTCGCCGCCGCTCGAGCAAAGCCACATCACGACTCCGTTCCCCGAGGACAGATGGGCGTACAGTCGTAAAAATTCAGCCCAAGACATTTATGAAATGCTAAGCGCTCGACCTCGGCGTTTAATCTCGACGGGGAAATTAACGCGCCCTCGATTTGTCGGGTGAAAAAAAAAATGTATATATATACATATATACGTGGCGTCTACCTCCCGTATATTAATAACATTCTTTATATACGCTTTTGGAGGCGGCGCGAGTGTATTGTTTTACAAAAAAACCGCGGCTAATCGGCGTAATGCAATTCCGTTAACGACTCTGTTTATGTTATCCCGGTGCGAGCCGGCCGCGAGATGGAATTCGGATGTTTCCGCGCAACGAGAGTCCAAGTTTCACGTGCCAAGTTATTTCTATCCCCGCTGGACGGTGGGTCAGTGTACCAAGACAATTTTCTCGAATACGCGGCAAGTACAAACGTGTCGCTCGCGAGGACAAACCCAAATTAGCAATTGGTAAATCGGTCTGCCGCTTTAATATTCATGACGCATTTTCGAACTCGTTCCGTGCCGCTGAATTTTTTCTTTTTTTTTCCGGTTTCATTTGGCTCTTTAAACTGTACTATTGTACAGACTCGCGGTGCAGTTTCTTCGAAGTTTGTCTTATTCCGGCTGTAAAATTGACTGACAAACATTTCTTTACTTTATCGCCAAATGAACAAAGAATTATTAACAATCATTTTTACGAGCTTATATATATTTTAAAATTCCAAGACTATCGCGTCCTCCGCATTTCACGGTAGTGCATTGCGTGACTCGAACCTCTCCTTGGCATAAAGGCAGCGCCGCTCTCATTATTTACCGGGCTGAAATACACCGAGCCTCGCGACCGTCCGAAAGCCAGGCCAGACTCGCGGAGCCGCGCAATTCAGCGAGATTGCGCACAAGTGTACATGATTGCGGTAGTCCATCTAGTGGCACAGTCTCTCTCTCTCTCTCTCTCTCCCGCCCACGTCGTCGATCGCAGACGCAGCCGGTTCGGGTCAGTTTCCGAATTTAGAAAATTGCGCGAGATCCGTACCCGTTTCCGATGGCAGCTCCGCGCGCGGCGCGCAGGAAGCTCGATCGGCTCCGGCTCGATGGAAGGGCGCGATAACGGAAGCTTTTAAAAACTGTGTACCGTCGATAGGTGGCATATACGAGCGTGCCGAGCCGTTTTTAGCTCGCCTCGTTGGGAGAAAAGAGAGAGAGAGAGACAGCAGAGACGGGGTGGAGCTTTTGTGCGCATGGCGCCACTGCGGGGACTCGAAGCACCGAGTTCCTGGACAGGATGGGCGCCGGTCCTATTCAATTTACGGTCGGTTCGTGTACGTTAAAAATGGCTTTTTTTCTATTGTTGGATCAAATGAGTTGGCGCCTGCGTAAATACTGAGAAAAACACGGATTTCCTACTCCGACGAGGAGAACTTGATTACGCTCGGGGCGTAATTGACTGCTTCAAGCTCATTCGGCTGTGTCGATTGATCCTTGGCCAGATATTGTTTACGTTATTGCTTGGAAAAGCGGTGCCTTTTGAGAATAATTGTTGAATTCGATAATTTTTTGAAAAGCGTTTTGAAAAAAATTTTAGAATTAAAATTATGAAATGAAAGTAAAAGAGAAGCATTAATATTTTTTATTTAAATAAATATAAACTAGGTAAAAAATTCTTTTTATTAATATCTTTAAAATGCTAATTTTCAGGTGAAATCGGATCGGTGTAGCGGCAATTTTCAGCAGTGACATCAAGGCGCGCTGTAAATTAATTTTCCAAATTGAGAATAAATCGTTTTTGTCACGCAAGTTACATTATCAATGGCAGTTATAACTCGATACATATTTGGATGCTACTTGCGTAATAAGTAAAGCGAAGCACGCAAACACGACCGTAAGCGTGACGTGCTGTCCATTATTGGCTCTGAAATTCTCTAAATACGTCGATTTTGCGAGCTGCGAGTTTATCAATGGACTTCAAGAAAGACATCAAAGCATCGAGTGATTAGCAAAATTAGCAAAGTTTAATACGAAGGTTCCAATCTGTATTTTAAAAATAAATCAGTGATAAAAAAAAATAGCTGAAATCTACAATAACTCGATAAAATACTAGCCGCAATTTTCGAAATATTTCGGTGCCCCGTCTGCCCTACTCTCGATACCTCGAAAACACACGCGCCAGTTTCCGAAAAATGCCGCTCGAATCTAGCATTCCCAGAAGCGATTGTCGCTTCTAGACACGTTACACACATTCTGCCAGCAAGCGACGAAGAAGCGATCGCGTCTCCGCCTAAATATAAAACTCCGCGCGAAAGAATGCATCATTGGCGAAAGTGGAGCAAGTGAATTACGAGGGGCAGGTTAGGGGCGTAATATTTAACTTATAAAATTATTCCAGCGGCCACGAGAATAGGAGAGAAAAACAATGGCCCTAGTTGGTAAGAAGCTACGGCGCTCGCATGAGACTGCGGCTATAGCTCTTTCCCACGAAAGAAAGAAGCCGCGCGTCACAGGGCCGATAACAAATGTGTAACAAAGTTTGCACGATCCGCACTGGATGTCGTATACGATTCTGTTACGCGTCCAAGTGAAGATGGCACTGCAGCTTTTTGGTATAATTGATTGAGCCTCCGTTGGAAATGAACCGGTAATTAGCTGCGCTGAGATTGCGGCTTAGCGTTGCGTGCCTAAGATTGACCTTGAAACGTAGTTGCTATTTTATTCCGTACGGTGAAGTGAATTTCACCGAGAGAGAGAGAGAGAGAGAGAGAGAGAAATGCGATCGGCTTTTATAAAGCTTTGCGGTCTTTGTATTTTTAATTAAATAAATGAATACTCCATAGGTTTATAAATAATCTAACGGCGCCTATTTAAAAGAATCGATAATGATTCCTTCAAAACGGGAGCGGTATTTTTAGACAGTCCCATCGACCATCGCTTGCTGCACTTGTTATCCTCGTGCATTTTGAATTTAACGGGCTTTCCCTTAGCCGTAAGTCCGCGGTCACGAGCGTATTGAAATTTCGAATTTTCCGCATTACCGAACGACCTCGACGAGACGAATCGTCCCCGGCAAAAAGTAGCAGCCTCGCGGGCTTTCCGAGGAATTTCGAGTGCCAGAGTGCAGCGCCGGGGCTACTCCTCGCGCGGCGCCGCGTTCGCCAATGCCTGCAGGAGAAAATCTAGCCTTTGCAGCGCGGAGCAACGGGGGGAGAGACGACGGGCGAAAGTGTACGCCGAGCGCGCGTCGCGAGCGAAATCGATAATGCGCAGGCGCATTGCGTCCGAGCCACGAGGGTGCATCCGTTTACTCTCTCTCTCTCTCCGTTACCCTAACTTTTTCTCTCTTCCCTCCCCCTATACTTGCCTTCTCTCTCCTTTACGCCCTCGTAGCTTTAACTTTCGACGCTGCTACGGATGTTTCAGCATTGACCAGCGCTTTTAGATCGATGCCTCTATAGCCACTACTGCTCGACTTTTGCCATTTCAGGCTCTGAAACTAGAGTCCGTCGCATAGGCTGTGGGTAATTTAGAGTTCCTAAGGATGACGAGCCGCGTGCCTGAAATTCCCATCCGAGCTAATTTATGCCCTCTTCGCTTACGAGGTGCTTATTTGACTTTTCTTTCGAGCCTAATACGAATACTCTAACTTGCTTGCTTGCGAGGTAATGGATTTTTACGTCAGCCATTTCCGAAGGGGATGTATATTTTTACACTTTCTTTCCGAGTATTTCGATGGACGCCTTTTTTTTCTTTGCTCCGCAAATTTTAATTGAGCTCGCGGCAAGTTGCCGGCATTACGTTGGACCTTCTTATTTTTAATTCGATTTGGTCGAGTTTAGAATTACGGGAATTAAAGGCTTAATTGTAATTGTCCTCTATGCCTCGAAGTAATGCAATCTCCTTTGAGTCATGCGCTTCTAGTGCGAAAAGAGCAGAGCGTGCACTTATAGTAAGCAAATTTTTGAATCAAATTATATCGAGTGAGTAACCCTTTGAGAGCGAAAATGTGAATATTCAAAATAAACTTTAGTCTCAAGTTTGCCGATAAATCGCGACGAAGAAGCTCCGAGTTATTAATTAACGCCGCACACTTTGTATGTTATATTTGAAGTAATTACACGGTAGAGAAAACTGCTTTTTGACGAGGGGGCTCCCCTCCGGGGAATACCTCGCGGAGCCGACGTAATTCCTTGCCCAGAAACAAAGAAACTGAAGGGAAAAAAGGGAATCTCGAACCTTTTTGAGCGCACACATTTGCGCTCAGCCAGCTTCGCTTCTCGCAATAGCCGCCGACGTCGGGGCGAGAGAGATGGAGGGTGGATTTTCGCGTTGATGCCTGGAACGAGGGGAGAATCAGTCAGAATTTTCGCTGGATTCCCGGGAATCGAGAACGAATTCTCGGTCGGCCCCCCGGCGAATTTTAGGCTCCGCCGAAATGTGACTTAGATTATCCGTCATTTTCTTCATTCCGCATTTTCCCTCTTAAATTTAATATCTAAAACTTCATTAATTATTAGGCGGATTATTTATGTACGAGGAATTTCGTACTGTCTTTTCACAAAGGAGAGTTTTTATAACTTTTAAAATGATAAAATTTCTTATTTATAGCAAATACACGGCACTGAAGGTCCTTCTGGAACCACATAAAATTTTAAGGATTGGTGGGGAGTTTAATATTATCACATGTTTGGAGAGGATGGGGCAGAAGGAAAAGCAAATACGTTCTGAAAAGAATCACTGAACTGAAAAAAAACTTCATTTCCTAAGAAATAAATAAATCTGACAATACCTGCCCTCCAATGCGATATTATTTATTACGAATCGAACTTAGCCCTATTCTTTCATTCGTATTTCAAATTCGTAACAATAATTTCAGAATATGTTTTTTAAAATTATTTTTTAACAGCTCGTTAGCATAAGGGAAACTAAGAAAAACGAAAAAAAAAAGCTGAGCCACGTTTTCAATAGACGTAAGAATCGATTTTACTAATGGCTGTAATCAAAGAGTACGAAGAAAAGTGAGACATAAATCAAATGTCACAGTGTAGTACGAAATACATAATTCAGCATTTCCTGCCTTTGATTCACGCGCGAAAAGGCCTCAAGCTGCAAAAACCCGACAAAGCTGCAATCCTTACGTATAACAACTCGAGCCTCGAGCATCGCAAAAAAAGCCGCAATTATACGACATTCCCCCAGCTAAGAATTCCCGCCGAAGCTTTTTTTGCGCCGACGCTACAGTAACCTTAGCGAAAGCGTGTATGTAATAACTTGAAGCACGCAAAGTCCTTTGGCACAGTGACATGGAATCCGCGTGAATCCTAACTGCAAGTCGTAAGTTGCAGCGTTCGATTAAAAATTTTAAGTCGCATAATAACGTTCGAATTTCATTTTCACATTTCAGCTGATTAGATCGTGAGTAAGGTTTCATTACGTAAACAGAGAAAGCAATATAAAAATTGAAATTTTACTTTACTGCTTTTGGGCGAACGCCTTTTAATCCTTTCAGTAAGCAATATACCTATCAGATCATTTAATTTTCATAAAATTTTTACAGTTCTTTCATAATTTCAACATCAATATTATACTTTCCTTTTTCTCACCATCGTACCAAGATCTCGGGAAAATGAGCGGCGGCGGCAATAAGCTACCGTCATCCAGTCTGTGGGTCTTAATTGGCCTAGAATGTAGGCGGTAGACGTTTTTTTTTCAAAAGGCTCGCCGAGAAAAGACGCGAAATTGCTTCGCACGACATTTTCTTTTTGTGCAAAAATTGTCAAGTTGATTGAGAGTGAAGTGCAACTGGAATTAAGTAAAGCTCAAAGCGGTTTACATTTTACGTTTTACGAAGCATCGATTCCATTAGGGAAGAATTGGCGAGCGACAAATTGAGTTTCAGTAAAAAAAAAAAAGAATACGCGCGTGCACGGAGAAAAATTTTCTATGTAAAAATTACAATAATAGAACATTTTAATTTGATCGCAGACTGTAAAAATTTTAAAAATTACCACGTTCCTAGTAAATTTTACAAGTTTAAATATGAAAATTTATCGTTGACCACGTAAAATTTACTAGAAACTTATGGTAATTTTTTAGATTTTTACGCTCCGTGATCAAATAAAAATGTGCTTATTGTGTAATTTTTAATTTACAATGAGAAGTTTTAAAACATCACGGCGTTCACTAAAATCCATCAGTTCCGTCGAGAGCTTTTTTTTGCAGCTTTTCGTACAGCATTCGCAAAACCCCCGCTCGCGTCTCTCCTTCGGCCGCCGCCGAAAAACTCATCGATCCTGTTTTCGGTTTAACAGGTCGCTGACTCGAGCCCTTGCTCCAATTAGATCCCTCGACTGCCGAGCGGTAAGCTTTTACAATTTAAGCATTAACACATGCTGGCTTATCTCTCGAGAGTGCAGAGTCTCTCCTTGCGGAACCGTCGATTGCCCGACGATTCTGCACTGCGCAAAGAGGAGAGAACACGACCGCTTGAATCGCGCGAGGGCGACCGAGCGGCTTTTAACGGAAACGTTAACGACGAGTGGCAAGATCTAGGAAAATATGCTGCTGCGCGTTATAAATAGCGGGGGTATGTATCGATTTATTCGATAAGCTTGGCTTTCCAAGTGCCGCAGTGGACGAAACGCTTCGCCTCGGCATTACAAATGAGATGATGGGATATATTTGCTGGGCTATTGAGCCGCGTCGGATGAGCTTTATTTCTGGTGAGAAGATTCACCTGACTGGAAAAGAAAGCGCTTTTTTATACGGAAGGGCATGGCTTGAGTGTTTATTGAAGCCGTGCCAGTGGATGGAGTCGGCGAGATTGAATCGGAAATTAATTTACTTGCTCGGATTGTTTCCTTTCTTATTCCGCGATTACATTTTACCCGCAGTGTAAGAATATTAATTAAAAATTTCATTCGTTATTGCTTCTTTTATTCGTCCTTTTGTAACCAAAAAGGATTATTGGTTTGTTTCAATCGTGCACAATTTAGCATATATTTGAATTTGAATTTATTTGACCAGATAAATTAACATATCTGTATATGAATTTTATCAAGGCTAAATTATGCACGACGGTTAAGTGTACGATACTCGTGTACGTGAACAATAACACGTTCTAAAACGAGAAACGTAATTTTCATGTAAATTATGAAGAGCAACGCACTTTAAAAATTAGAAGGAGCACGTTCATAACGAACGTAATTATTTTAATTACGAATTTCTTCGTTAAACGGCACGCAAGAATAAAAAGTGTGAGACCCAGCTTCATTTCAGCTCCAACATTCCTACGCAGCTTTTTGAACGTAATTTTCTCCGTTAAATTGTAAATTTTCACGTCAATATTAAAAGCAAAATTCCAAGTTCTTTAAAGCACTCGAGAGAAAAAACCCCAAAGCAAAAGGTCCATTCCAGCTAATATACAAGTCTTAGATTTTGCCTGCAGACAAAAAAAAAGATCGCTCGCCCGTCCCCCGAGCAACGCCGCAAACAGTTTACACAATTAAACGCATTACCGAACGGCGCGCGAGATTCCCGGAATTTCATTAAACGCGGGGGAAGGTCAGGCTGGTGTACGGCCGCGTTACATCACCGTATAATCCTCCTCCTCGGACGGTGCGCAGTTAACGCGCCCGGGAGGAGGATCGTCACACGCTCTCGTTGACGCGCGGAGCGGCCCGCTTGCGTAATAACGCGCGCGGAGAGCCGAGAGCTATCGCGTTACTCTCTGCGGTGCATCCACCTTCCGCGTTCGCGGCCGAAATCTTCGCCGGACACCCAACACCGAGGAGGAGGCTCTTCCCCGCGCCTCCACCACCGACTGGCTGCTTTTTAAGTTTACTGCGAATTTGCGTTCATTTTCAGTCGTTCTAAAGCGATTAATGGCATTTGTTTCAACGAATTTGTTCATCCTTATTCTCATCAGACAAAGCTCCGCGGCGGTTGAACGCGAAGAAAATCGTCCGTTACTTCGAACAATATATCGGAGCGCGACGACAGCAGCGACGGGAGAAGCGTCGATGTGTATATAAAAAAAAAAATCGTTTTCCCGCGCATGCAGAGTATAGAAAGGACGGCGCGTCAGCAAGATTTCTGATGGATTCCGGAACCGCGAGCGCACGCAAAAGGCTCGTCGTCAGAGTCAAAAGCCGATTAGATGTCAGACTCGACAATGGGCTCAGACGAACGACGACCGTTTAAGCCTTCGGAGAGCTTTCGCGCAAATATGGGAATACTTGGACAATTGACATCGCCGAGATAGGACAGGAACGCGAAAATATTTTTCGATATGCAGCGCGGCGCCTGATTGCTCTTGCGACCTGGCTTAATCCTTTTACGGACATCGATTCCCCGCTCAGACAGATAAAAGCGGCATTGCGCTTAATATCTTTATTAAGGCTTCAATTTCTCTGTCGGGTTGGCAAATACTTGCTCAACGATAACACGTATATAGATTTGGAGAATGTTTAATAGTGAAGTGTCCGAGTCTCGGAGGAGGTCGTCGCTTTTTCGGCGATTTAACTATTTAAATCTCCTCAATTGGCGTTCGTAACTGATATTTCAGCCATTGTTTACCGACTAAACCTTATAAATATTTACAAAAGCAGCGCGACAAATTCAAGAGGGCGTGCTGGAACAAATGTTTTTTTACTCGAACAGCTCTCATTGTATTGCTCTCTCACGACGATTGGACACTTTTTATTAACTGCGCGGTCTCGGCCAAGCATTCTAATCCATTTAACTCCCGAATCCCTTCGAAAGGGGAGACCCGATGAATCAAGTCGAAACTGTCTTGACGCTCTTTCCTAAATACGTATAGCCCTCGTGAACAAGAGAACCAGTTCTTCTCCAGCATAAACGCAGAGTGGGGTGGGAGCATCAACACAGGGAGAGAGAGAGAGAAAGAGAGTGGGGATCTGGGTAAAGGGCTCGATCAGAAAAAAGCTTCACGTACCTTTGCTGACGAGTGGGCGGAAAAGAGATGTCGCGTCCTCGTGGAACAGCTGATCGCGGGCCTGGCTTAGAGATCGGCCGAGCCGGCGGCCTAATCCTCCAGGTCGGCTGGCGTCTGGCTCGGCGCTGGCTTCCGCTGTTGCCAGGCCGCTGCGGCGACGTAACCCAATTCGGGCCCGGAAGGACCTCGCTTAGGTCTCATCTCGGGCGGGCGCGGGCGCCCACTCTCTCTCTCTCTCTCACGCTCCCTTCCTTCCTTCCTTCCTTCCTTCCTCCCGGCCGAGCCCCTTTCACGGGAGCCCCGTCTAGGATCGGGCGCAGGATCGACTGAACCGCGATGGTGCGACAACTCGCTCGAGCTTGCACGGCTAGGTAAAGAGAGCTTTCGGAATATTAACCTCAAAAGCGCCGCCGCCGGCACTGACACTGGTGCGCGCGCGCGCCCGCTCTCTCTCTCGAACCAAAATACGCGACGACACACTCCGCGACGGGGGTGGCAGCGGAGCGACTATTTAGACGGACGAACGGCAGCGACAAAGAGAAAGCAGCGGCGCCGAGTCTACGGATGCTCCCGTCGTCGGGTCGCGCGGCACTCGCGAGCGAGCGAGCAAACGATACTGGCTCTCCGAGTTTGCGGGCTTATCGTCGCGCCGCCGCAGCCGCCAAGCCGGGTCGACGGCGTAGGAGTAGAGGGGCCTCGCGCGCAGACGCACTCCACTCCGAGCTAGCGGGCGCAGGATTTTATTTTCTCCTCTCCCTGTGTCTATACCTTTATTCTCCCGAACCCGACGCACTGGGCACGCGGCCCAGCGAACCCTGTAACCTGCTCTTGATCCCTCTTTACTGGTTGCCTCGAGCTTTCGATGCTCCCCGCGCTGAGAGCTTCTTTTTACGAGATTCCTTTCCTGCGCGCCTGGCTGCTCACTCGATTTTCACGCTTTTTTCTTTGTCCGTAATTCTATGGATTACGTAGTAGATTTTGAATTCGCGCGCCACTAATTGGCATACTTGCCGAGGTCCCGGAATTTTTACAAATCTCATTCGTTTATTGCAGTTGCAGCTGATACTCGAATGCTTCGATGCGAAATTTGAGTTTTAGGTAGATATGACTTTGTTCAAGTTTAAACGAGTTATTTTGATATTGCATCATATATTGCCAAAAGACATTGTCGTTTGTAAGCTTTAGAAATTAACACCTTCGTGTAAAGTGAGAAGTGCTGCACGTACATCAATATTTACGTTTTTACGATTTGCATATGCATGAAAGTACTCCTTGCAATAAAGTTTGTAAAATCATAAATATTTAGATTTTTTCGCCGATTACTACAAATATGCACGTAACAATGTGTTTTGTAAAAGCTTTTAATTAAATTAACATTCTCCGAAGTTGAACAACGGGCGCATATTAACTCCAAATAACGATTTTTTGAAAAAAACATTTTTTTCTTCTTTTTTTAATATTTTTTTTAATGTTAATTAAAACATTCTCAACATTTTTATATAATGATGCTATATTTAGCTAGATTTATTATATAGTATGGTTTTATACTTTTTAAAATGTTACATTCATTATCCATTTGTAAAATTTATGAATGTATTTTTGAAAAATGGTAAGTAAATAAAAACCTTCGTTTTTTCCATTTATGTTACAATTATCAATATATTATATATTATGTATTAAAATACAAATGCCGCTTTTTTCGAAGAATAAACAATAGATGCTCATATTTTACATTTTCGTTCATTTTTCCGGTTGTAAAAATCACAAACTTTAATACAATGATTGACGTGCTTAGGTCATAAGTCAAATAAATGAGACTCCAATATTTCTAATATTTGCAATTTTTTTGGTTTACAAGAAATATTTTATGAGGCACTTTTAAAATGCTTGTCCTTTAATATGATATGAATGAAATACAAAGAGCCAAATCATATTAAATAGAAATGCAAAATATTTTTCTATAAAAACTACGTAAAAGGAAACAATTTTTCTGCTTGAATTACAGAATTAATGCAGCTTCTTTACATTAAAGCTTGCATTTATTGGCAGTTAGTTAAGTGCTAGTAACTCGACCAACCTTTCTATCTTTCAATGATGAATAAAGAGTTTGTAACTCTTTAAAAGCAAGCCATTTTAGAGATAAACTTAGAGTAGAATTTTAGTGCCTGCATTCTCTAAGCTACAAAAGATTTAGACATTTTCACTGTTCGTCCTTATCCTTGGCACCGTGCTTCAAGATCCTTGTGAACTCGAGGTAGTCAAACATACTGTTCTTAATCGGAGCTTCACGGTACATTTCATCAACATCATCATCAGTGAATCTATCGTTTAAACAAAGCAAAATTAGCAAATGAAAAAGAAATAGATATATTTAAAGAAAACAATTGTTTACCGATCTCCCATTGTAGTAAGAAGTTCTCTAAGACGTTCTTCATTTATATGACCTGTGTTTTCTTCATCAAAGCATCCAAATGCATTTTTTATTACATCTTCTGGATCTGTACCTTGTAATCTTTCACCAAAAAGTGTAAGGAACATAGTGAAATTGATAGGTCCTGGAGCTTCATTCATCATACCCTCCAAATATTCATCTGTAGGATTTTTACCTAAAGAAGCCAACATATCATGAAGGTCTTCTTTATCAATAAAGCCATCATGGTTATGATCAATCATATTAAATGCCTCCTTAAATTCTGCAATTTGAGCTTGATCAAACATGGCAAAGACATTTGAAGTTGCACGCTGGGCACGCTTCTTTGTGGTTGCACGACGACCTGCTGTTTTCCGGGAAGACATTTTTATCTGCAATGAATAATATAGTTAAATATTTTATAGTTATATAGTTACATTATATAGTTAAATAATAGAAACATTAAAATTAAAAACATTTTAGAAATATTTCAATGTAATAAACAGTGCTTTAAAGTAATTTAATTGCATTCTTAGAAGCCTCGTATCTTGCCAAGACACAGTAAAAATCCTTATGTTTATTTTTGGAAAATTAATAGAGAAAACTGTCCAACACGGTCAAAGAGGAGATAAAAATAATATAGCTTGCTACCAAGAGTGATTGACACAGTACCATCCTGGTATTTGAGCAATTTATGTCAGTGCATAAAAAATAAAAACACTCGAGCAGCTGCATATAACGATATAGCTAGTGAAGACAGAATGGTGAGTAGATCGGTAAGCTTCTTTAGATGGCAACTGTGTTGGAACTCTTATATGGAAGGTAGCTGAGTAATCAAGATCACCAAGCCATATTTCAACACTGATTCCAGAATATATTTTTAGCGAATCAAACATTAATACAAGAATTCACTTTGGAGCATTGAACCTTATCTCAATGACTAAGACTACAGTGACCTTTAAAGAATTGTGAATCATTTTAGATTTAATATAATAAATTTCTTTAACACTTCCAAAATGTGGAAAAGTAGTTCATCAACTTCTTTTACATACTTTCAAAGTATGTAAAAGTAATCGATCAATTTTTTTAAATACTTCAAGCTATATTCAATGTTTAAATCATAAACAATTCAATGTAAACAAATTAGAAGAAAACCGAAAGGCACGTTTATAATTTGCCAGAAACCATTCAATAAACGGGGTGAAATTCAGATCACGTATGTGCAGATTCTAAGATCAGTTTCGACAGAAAGCAACATGCAAAAATCGAGGCCAAAGAGGATGACTCCTCGTCACTGGCATGCAACAATGGCTGCTCCTGAATTCCGGACGTTCTGTCAGACCGACATTCGTCCGATTTTTTACCTCAAATGTTTTCTATCTTTATTCCTTTGACCCTTAAAATGTAGATACTCACGAGTTTTGTTGTATTAAAATGAAGAAAAAATGAAGGTAAAAGCAAAGGCACTCGAAGAAACGGCAGATTCCGTGCACTACAATTCAACGCACAAGTCTGTGGACGACTGCGCGACTTTGTTGAGGCCTCTCTAGATTGGAGCCATTCGCGGACGTTCACCACACCCGACAGCCCAGCAAGACTCGCCCTCTGGCGGCTATGGCGACGAAGCTCCGTCGAATGGATTATAAGTAAAAACAGAATAACAGATTGAAAGCCCTATTTGGACTAGCCCTCCAGGAATAAACTTGAGCTTTTTTTATCCTAGCAAGTGTGTAAGTATAGAATTTGTTTTTGAGAAATTCAACAGACGTGCAAACTTTTGTTTTCTCCTTTTTTTAAAATTGGAATTTATAATGTGTTCATGATAATTTGCTTAGAAAAAGTGCGCTCTTTGAAAAACGAATATAAATGAAAATTTCAAATTTTGGATTAAAAATTGCGCAATTTTAACAGTAACGCGAGGATTAACTTTTTTTGGAAAAAATTGATAAGCAGAGTGCGTGATTCGCATTTGACCATGGGGCAATTCATTGCCTTATTTGGTAATCGGTACTCGCAAGAGGCCACAATATAAGCGATATCCTCGTTATTTTGCAATCGCCGCGCAAGGCGCACTCGTTTTCGACCCATAAAGGAGCTGCTTGCTAAAAAACAAAATAATCTTTTAAAGGCAAGGAAATTAATTAAAATGCTTCTGACAATTTTAAAGTATTGAAATTAAATTTGTTTTTCTTAGAATTAATAAAGATAAAAATGACAATTGCGTGAAAATCGCCAAAAAATCTAGTCTCATTTTCTTTGAAAATTTTTTTAACGCTTCTATTATAATCTAAGATAACAAAAAAAAATTTATTTTATTGGTAAATCAATTAATTATATAACTAAAATTTGAATAAGCGTTGATTATAAATTTAGCAATTGGATCCATATATCACATTTCGAGCGTTTTTTCGAAATCGATCTCGACCTTGAAATCAAAATCAGAACGCAATGAAATCTCATGGACAATCTTGAGTATTACGTAATTGGAGAACATAAAGCGTGAAGAGGGTGATGGTTGAATAATGTTTGAATATTGGCTAAATAATGGTCGAATTTTGACTGAATAATGGCCGAATAATGGATGAATAATGGTTGAATATTGGTTAAATATATATTGGTCGAATATTGGCTAATTTAAATAATCGCAATACATTTTAATGTAAGGGAAATACAGTTTTAGATAAAAAACAGATCGGCTTACTTTTTTCCAATTTTATGGTGATTGTGACGAAAAAATTGGTAGCATCAATTTTTTTTGTACTTGAGCTTTATTCTAAGACTCTAGGGAACTAAACAATCAATTTATTGGTTATTTGTATAAGGCAATCAAGCAATTCTTTTTCGTGTAAGGTTTCGTGCTTTGCAAAATGAAAATGCAATATATTTTCACTACATAATATTTTCTTTTTTATTACATAACTCGCTTTTTACTTGAATGAACGTGTAACGTTCATCGTCTCGCGTGATCATCTAAAATACAGATAAAACGTAAATCTACCCTTAAGCAAAGTCTAAACCTAAAGCAGATTTGACGCATTATATATACAACATACATTTACAAAGCGCCACATGGCTACATCAATTTTCCTTCACTGCTTTAAGCAGCGAGGCAAATGCTTCTTCACCTCCGTTGCTTCAATTAATATTGAAAACTATTTACATATGCTCTTAATTAGGCGGCCGTCAGCAAAAGTACAAACAAATTTATGTATCATTTGGTTAATACATAATAGATCTTTAAATCGCTACCATAGTTATAAATATATATTCTTTTAGTTTAGAATAAATTATATGGACAGAAAGAAGTGTATATACGTTACTGCATTTATTCATACTTTTACTATCGGGCTAAAAGAATTTAACGAAACAAATAGTATAAAATACCTATGTTCTAATAAAAAAAAGAACTGACGTGTTGCAACTCTCTAATACTCTACTCTTGGTTTAAAGCTTTCAACGGACGTTTAAAAGATAAAAGCTTTCATGTAGATTGAAGAGTGATTGTACAGATTGATATAGAAAAATATGGGATCTGTCGGTTCGCCGCTTAGAAACTTATGTACAAAGTTCATTTCTAACGGCAGTTATGTAGCTGTAAATTACGTTTTGGAACTCTTTGACTATGTTTTGCAATCAAGGCGGCATCGTAAACTATCTAACGGCTACGCCGTTGATGGTGATTCCATTTCGGACGACCGGTTCTGCCTCGTAGTGGCCGGATCTGCTGTAATTCCTTCTGCCTTGTCCCGTGCCGTATCTGCGTTTTCACCAAAAAGTTAAGTTAGAATGTTAATAAAACATGTGTGCGAGTTAACCTAATTGAAAATTATATTGCCATCGATTCGCGCCGGAATGTCGGCATTTAATCAGTATACCAAGAGCTAAATAGTTGGATATTTTTCCAAATTATTCCGATTAATGCATCTAAATTATATTTTCTCGGTGCAAGAACGTTTTTTTGCTTTCTCATAGAGAAAGCTTTGGATCGGTGAAATTTTTCGAATTTCATATTTTGACACAGAAGCACATTTGTAGGTTCAGAAAGTCCAAAAAAGTAGTTTTTAAAAAATATCCGGATGTGTGTACGTACGTACGTAGCTCCCCCTTAACTACTTTTAAACGACGCCGTGGATTCGCTTCAAATTTCGCGCACAAGTTTTATTTCATTTTTATGAGGGGGCTTGAAAATTTCAACCACTTCTGTAGATTAATTTTTGTTTAATCGTCAATTTTCGATTTTTGAAAAATTTTAATGATAGGATTGAGATATGTCAATCGAACAAAAAACATTTTAAAGAGTTTTTTTGTTTTTATCAAAAATGTGTTTTTTTATAAAAAGATTATAACTCTTAAATTAAATTATCAATTGCTCTGAAAAAATTTTTTGGCAATTAACAGTATATAGAACTATAATTTATACAAATTTCAAGCGATTTTGTCAATTAGTTTTTGAGAAAAAAAGCTGAAAACTGAAAAAAATGAGATTTCTATGTTCAACGATTACGTAAGTAAAAAGGTTTCAATTGACTTGAAATTTTAAGAAAAGGTAGATCTTTTGCATGTTTATAGCTGTATAGCTTTTCTGCTTATGAAACTTATTAGTTCAAAAAATATTAAGGTTCTATTTATTTTTTTCAATTTTTTGAATATCTGTACCTTATTAAATAATCGGTTTTTTTTCAATAATCAATTTTAATTAATAATTTTAATATGTTTTTTTATTTAATTAAGATTTTTATCTTACTTTGGAAACTTTGGCGGAACCTATCATGGTTATGCCATGTAATGTAGTGAAAAATTCATAGTCTTATGAAACAAACTAAAAAATTTTAGTACTTGAAAATCAATTGATGAATCATATAACACCGCCTCTAATTTAACATGACACGTAAGACGAACTATTAATGAAATTGATAAATTTTAACTTAAATTTCACCTTTTAATAGATAAGATACTAGTAATTATTTCATAACACTCCATTTATAATATAAATTAATTGTTGCATTCTTTTTACGTCCTCTATGAGAAAGCATTGCGCCAAAATCGGTTGGCAGCGTTTTTTTTTTCCAAGCTCTATTCCTTACCCGTAAGTACTGCCAGTCATACTGTACGGATGGTCGTAGAGACCATCCTCAGGAACATTTTCGTACATCGTGTTCGGCGTGCCGTCGTTCAAGGTCGCGTACGACATGACGGCTGCGTTCTGATCCTCCTTGCGCTCGGCCGCTTGAACGTTCTCCGTGTTCTTGACCGGCGTAGCCTTGCGCCTAAGTGAGAAAAACCGGCAAATTTAGCGAGAACAAAGAGAGCAATAGACTGAACAAAAAAAAAAAACGAGAATAGCTTACAATCTGAGGTAGACCAAGCCGATGATGATCAAAATAATGATGATCACTCCTGCGGCGATTCCCACGCTCGTGCCGACTCCTTGGGCTTCCGCGATCTCGTTGCCCGATTCTGCGAGGAAAAATGAACGGCTCAGAACGCGGCGACTTCCTCTCTCTTTTCGCATCGTAAATATTTACCTTCGCATCTGGGCTCCTCGCCGCTCCACATCCCGCTGTCCAGGCACTTTCTCAAAAACAAGCCGACCCTCTCGAACTGCGGCAAACAGTGGTACTCGGCAGCACCTCCGTAGGTCGTGGTCCCGTTAACGACGATCACTCGGCCGTTGTCTATCGACGGCGGATGCTTGCAGTCGACGGCTGTTGAAACGAGACGCGCGCATTATTGCCTCGATCTTATTTCCGAGCGTTTCCTTAGATTTTTAACGAGATCTTACCGAAACAGGCGGGGGCTCTGCCGCTCCAGGAGCCGTTCTGCAGGCATATCCGGGTCGCGTTGCCCTCCATCGAGTATCCTCGCGGGCAGTTGTAGTGGGCGACGCCGCCGACGCTGTACGTCGAGACCTGCGTGCTCGCCACCCCGATCTTCTCCGGCTCCTTGCACTTTATTTCTGAAAATTTTCCAAAGCTCCGTATTAGAGATTCAATTGTTCAAATATTCGGCCTCTCTCACCGTACAACCGACAATGGCGACTCACCTTTGCAGACCGGCTTCTCGCTGCTCCACGTGCCGTTCTCGAGGCAGAGCCTCCTGGCGAAGCCGTCGAGCTCGTAATTCCCGTCGCACTCGTAAAGTGCCGCCGCTCCGTAGTACGTCACGTTCGAGGTGAGCGTGTAGCGGCCGTGCTGTATCTGCTCGGGCTTGCCGCAGTCCACGTCTGGGGAAGCGAATTAATCATATCGAGACCTCGAGCTTTATTTACTCCCTTAACCGAGGCGCTTATTGATTCAATGCCGTTCCTTACCGCGCGGAACGACGACGACGCGCTTCCGCTCGAAGATCTTTATTTAATCTTAACGAGGGATCTTTATATGCTGCCCTCGATAATTTTTCGTTCTTTCGTTCGCTGCATTTTTTATAGAACTATATCTACTACGTTTTATATTCATTATTCCAATTGACTTATTCAAAAATTCAAATGAACGCCGAAAAATGAGACGAATCACCGAGAGGGTAATTAGGAAAATAACTCATCGAAATCCCGGCAATTGAATTTCCCGAGCGAAAGCACCTCGATAATCTCTATAAACTAGTGTATCTAGAAACGAGCTTGAAATCGAGTCGCCCGGCTAATCCCGCTTAATTTCGGCTGATTGGCCGCGCGAATCGATATCTCGACACGCTTATACGTTACGTCGCTTCGACTTACAGACGCACTGTGGCAGCTCGCCGCTCCACTTGCCGTTGTCCTCGCAGGTGGAGAGCGAGTCGCCGACGACCTTGTAGCCCCGCTCGCACCTGTACTTGGCGAGGGCGCCGATCTTGTAGGAGGTCGCGCCCGTGTTCGAGTTCTCCGCGGTCCCGGTCCTTATCAGGGTGCGTCCGTACATGCGGTCGTTACCCGTCAGCGAGAGGATGCCGTGCTTCGCCAGTACGGGCTCCGGGCATCTGATCTCTGCGGATTAGCATTCGAGCTTTTAGACTAGTTTTTTTTTTTTTTTTTTTTTTTTTTTTTTGGAAAGAAAGAAAATATAA
>JAWWML010000062.1:10506618-10562949 GCA_035047165.1 Ormyrus rosae
TAAAAAAAAAGTATTATAATCAATGATTGTATGATCCGAATCATTTTAAAACATGATTGATTAAGAATTTTACTAGTTTTTTTTTTTTTTTTTTTTTTTTTGTTTCGAAAGAAAGAAAATAGAAGAACCTTCGCATTTGGGGGTGGCGTCGCTCCAGACTCCGTTGTCGAGGCAGTAGCGCCTGGAGCTGCCGTTGAGCCGGTAGTTCTTGGCGCAGCTGTAAGTGATCTCGCTGCCCAAGTAGGTCGTCCCGTTTACGTAATCGACCGAGCCGTTCGGGACGGGCAGGACCTTGCCGCAGTCGACGTCTAAACAGACAAAGATCCGTCAAGCGATTCATCGACCCTCACCTTGCCTCATTTAAATGCAGCCTCGGGATCGAGGAGCGACATTAACTCTCAACCAAAGTATACATTGAAACGAGAGGCATTAGAATTTCATGTAAATCGTACATTCGCAATAGGGCAGCTCTCCGGTCCACTCTCCGTTTTTGTCGCAGGTGTGCTTGGCCTCGCCGTGCAGCAGGTAGCCTTCCTCGCAGTGGTACTCGATCGTACTGTGGATGTAGAGATCGTAGCCCACGACGTAGCTGCCGTTCGGTACCTCCGGCTCCTCGCAGGTGATCACTGAAAGATATACCTATGCAATTATCCACCTCGAAATCTCTGCATTATCGACCGAATTATATGCGAAAGCCTTACGCTCGCACTGCGGGCTCTTGTGGCTCCACTTGCCCTCCTTGGTGCACTCCTGCCTGGCCTCCCCGTCGACCCAGAAGTCCTGCTCGCAGCTGTACTCGACGAGGCTGCCGACGGTGGTGGTGCCGTTGAGCAGCTTCACGGTCCCGTGGGAGATCTGGCCCGGGGCCCCGCAGTCGACGTACCGACACTGCGGTGTCTTGCCGGACCACTGCCCGCCAATGTCGCACGTCAGGACCTTCAACAGAGATTTTTCGTATGTGACAATAACGCAGCTGCCTGCCTGCCTGCCTGCCTGCCTTTCACCGAGCGCCTAGCCTGACCTCCATACCGATTCCGCGGCGACTAATACATCTCGCCGCCTTATCTAAGCGCTCGGTCGCGCTTTTTTTCGACGGCGACACAACGAGCCATTGTTTTGCCTAATGCGAATTGCTGCATGCCTCGAGTGCCGGGCTCCGACTTCACGGCTAACAGTTTCTTGCTAAATAATAATCTCTCTGCGCCGCGACCTTCAACGCGGACCTTTCTCGCGCTCCTGTCGCAAATGGCAGCTTTCCTCGCGGACGAAATAATCAAGTGTCAATTATGGAGCAATGTCCTCTCGAATCGCCACTTACGTTATCTCCGAAGAGTACAAAGCCGTTCTGGCAGGAGTAAGTAGCCTTGGATCCAGCTCGCTTCCCGCTGAACTCGACGACGCCGCCGTTGACCTCCGGCGGATCCGGGCACCAGTCGACTGAAACGCCGCGCAAAAGCATTACATGAGAATATATGAATATAATCGGCGAGAAGAAAAGATATATATTTCGTATACTCACACAAGCACTGCGGCTTGTGGCCGCTCCAGATACCGCCGTCGCCGCACCTTCGCCTCGCGTCTCCCACGAGCGTGTAGTTCTCCTTGCAGGTGTAATCGGCGAACGCCCCGTGGGTCGTGCGCCCGTTGACCAGCTTCACGCTGCCGTTCACCGGATCGTCGAGCGCGCCGCAGTCGACGACTGGAAAAGCGGAATTTCAGAGGGTCAAACAGTCTGTACTTATCAATATTCACGAAGCACCGCCGCGCGGCTCTTACATTTGCAGGAGGGCGGCGCGCCGCTCCAGAAGCCGCTCGGTTCGCACGTTCGGTTCCTCGAGCCGAGCAGCATGTAGCCGTCGGGACAGGCGTACTCGATGCTCGAGCCGAGAGCTCGCTTGGTATTCACGATCGTCGTGTTCTCCAGCTTCTCGGGACTTCCACAGGTCGATGGCTCTGCAGAGCGAGAGTTATGTAAGGAATTGTGCAACGTCTGCTCGGACTCGGGGATTAATTAAGAGATAGGCTGGCTTTTTATGCGCTCCGTATAAACTGATAGCGAATTGCCGGTGTTAAAGCGTTCTTAAGGATTGAAAGTGAAGCCGAGCGCGCATATTCGTGCTCTCAATTAATTTTTATTCTGTACTTCGTTTAAAGTATATAGTTTAAAAGGCTTTAGTGCAGGATTAACCGATTTTCTATATAAAAGGCTCAATACTCGAGGCGGATATACCTCGAGAGGCTAATTTAACGACAAGTAGCTTTTTACGGGCTCTGATAATGGTAAGATCGTTGCGCGCGCAAACGAGCTTGCGAATTTGTAAAACGCGATATCGCCACTAAATATTTCCGAGCCACCGAGTGAAATCGAAAGCAAATGAGGCGAATTGCGCAAATCCCATAATGACTCACGGCTCTGGCAGATCCAATGCAGATAGTCCAGGTTGCATCCGACGTCGTTCCAGAGCCAGGATCTGCCGCCGTCGAGCACCACGCAATTCTGCTCGCCGTTGTAATTGTTCGGCTGGTCCTTGCCCCAGTGGGGCTTCTGAATGATCTCACCTGAGGAGGAGAATAACAAAAAGAAAAAGAACGTTCACTCTCCGTCGGCTGCGTGTATATGTATATACATATCTCGGCGGGCATCGTTGCGCAACGGCGCCGATATACGGCGGGGATCAATGACTCGCGAAGGAATTAAAACGGACGGAATACGTCGCTTGGACAGGTGCTTTGCAATCAGAGAGCCGCTCGATATCGCGAAGCTGCGCCGATTGCTCAATCCCGCAGCCCCGTTCCCATCGCGCGGCTCTCCGCAATTATTACGTACACGTACGCGCGTGACAAGTGCGCTTGCGTTTTTTCTGCATAAATGGAAAGGTCGCGGGAGGCAACGCCGGCATCAGACGTCCCCGGACGATCGTGCTATGACCATTTTTTTTTTCTTTTTTTTTTCCGTCGGCCGAGAACGACACCTGCGCGAGCCCGTTATAAGAGCGACGGTCGATGCACTTACCGTCCACCCATTTCCACGTTCGGACTGTTATCAGCGGCTCCTTCTGCGCGCCGATCCACACCAGCTGAGTCTTGAGCTTGCTCTTGCGTCGCTCCAGATTGTTCAGGATGAAAGTCGACGAAATGCCCTGCGAAATGTCAATACTTTTTACTCTCTCCGTCGGTCGATTTTTAGTCGAATCGGGGGAATAAAGGCGCACGGCTCGAGTCCCCCGTAAAGCCGTCGAGTGTTTTGGCGCTGTTCGAGGTGGCTTTTTCTACGCTTTCCTTTAAAGGAGGAAGTTCGCTTTTTCGCTCTTTGGGCCGCAATGAAATATTAGCTTGGAAATTACATTTCCTGGTAAGGCAGCTGCTGCAGATGTGCACCGGGAATGGTTCATTCCGTGCGAACTGCAGCCTTGCATACCTGATCAGTGTTGATTTTTTTTTACCTACCGACCGCAGTGGTTACGTCCAATGACTTAATTACTTTTCGCCGCGGAAAGCCCTTGAACGCCCGCGTAAATTAAAGCAATTAAGAGAACAAAGTTACGCGAGTTCAGTTTCAGCCCTTTCCCCCCCGCTGCAATCGCCAAGAAGAATATATAGCGTGCGCCCAGGCTCCGTGGGAGAAACGATACCTTGAAACCGTGCACCAAGTCGCCGCCGCGCGCCTGGCAGTAGGATCTGGCCTGCTGGAAGGAGTCGCCTTTGTTAATGACGAATTCGTAGCACGTCGAGTTGAAAGCCGCTAAATCGGCGTCGGCCGGCGTGCCGGCGTGGGCGCACCTATCCACCGAGAACTCTGCAACAAACAAAAAAAAAAAAGCGCCGAGCTTCGATTAGCGATTCCTCGTCTGTACAGTATACTTGCGCAACCGCGAGCCTTTCTCTTTTTCGCTCTCGGCCGCCTCCTCCTCCTCCTCCTCCTCGGCTGAACTTGAAAACCGTGGCAAAAAAGAAGCACTCACCGTCGACGGCGAAGACCTCCACCTCGCAGAGGCTGAGGCTGCCCTCGACGCCGACCAGCTGCAGGAAGACGTACTGGCCGATGAGGGCCCGCGCGCAGGCGAACGTCTTGGTGATGCCCTCCTCTGTGGAACGAACGAGCCGATTACCGGGCAACTCTCTCGCCAACTGTTAACCCGTACTTACCGATTGTTCCCGGAAACCAGGCGCAGAGCGGATTCCTCTGCAGCTCGGCGCTGCTGTTGCCCACGCGGATCTCGATGTCTTGCAAAGGCTGATGACCTGCCGGGACGAACGACCGACGTCAGACACGACTCGTCCCCGAGAGACGTATATATATATATATATATACTCACCGCAGCAGCCGCGCGTCGTCACGCGCACGACCTTGACCGAGTAGGGCTGGAGGAGATCGACCCGCCACCAGGGGCTGGGCTCGCTCTGCGTCTCGGTGCAGCGCTTGCCGTCGTGCTCCGTGCCCAGGTCACCGTCGTTGCCGTGGGCCGCGTCGCCGCCCCGGACCGTCGTCGATTGGTTCGCCGGCTTCCTCAGGCCGACATTCACGCCTGCCGATGGGAAACGTATTTTTTTTATATCCTTAGAGATTATACCGCTTTAGTGGCAAGTTCTTTTTAACGTTTCAAGCGATTCCTTTCAGGTTTCTAAAGCGATTCGCGGACTCTTTAAGCCTCGGGATCCTTGGCTGATTGATTGTTCGGAGATCGTTGTTGCGCAATCGGTGTATACGGAAAGTATCCCAGACGTATGCGAAATTACACGTTCCTTTTTAAACGAAAGTACGAACTTTTTAATTGTATTTCGCTAGACGAGCGCGCAGGAGCCTGCTATTAGTTCTAATAGCCGAGCGTAGTAATAGTTACGAAGAAATTGCGCGGAGAAAAATGAAAATCAACGAAAACCCATTACGGGCCGCGCGCGCAAGTTTTTCGCCCGACCGAATACAGAATAAAGGAAAAAGGCATCGGCCGCCTCTTGGAAAATCAGGTGAACGACGAAATGCCATTTTATACACCGGCGACTTGTAAACCCCAAGTGTTTTTCCAGTCGCGCGTGAGAAAAAGTGGAACACACCGACTCCGCGCTCAGGCGGGCACAAAAGCCAGGCTCTCGTTCCATTCTGTTACTTTCCGATCGAATAATTGGCGACTTTTTGCCCCTGTCCGTTTCCGAGGAGTCGACAAACTTCATAACTGCACGCGCGCGCTGTCGAAACGCAAACTCCTCGATCGGCAGACTTTTCATTGTTTCCTTTCCACGACTCCGCGTGCCTTTCAAAAGCCGTTATAATACTCCTCGCAAACCTCCGCGCTCCCAGACGCCCCGAATATAATTATCCTTTCGAACCGAATCTCTAAAAATCTCCCCCCCCCCCGGCCGACATTAGCCAATGGAGAGCAAATAAACTCCGAAAATACCGGCATTCCCAGCGGGATCGAGGCGCGTGGGTCGAAATCGTTTTCTCCGCGAGCGCGCGGCTGCAACTTTCGTTCGACGCGCGCGGAATATATACAACAATGCGCGCATATTTTCTCCGACGCAAAAAACTTTTACCGCGGCGATAATGCCGCGAGCGCGCCGCGCACTTTTCTCTTTGAAACGAGAGCAGCGGTATTAGGCGTAGAAGATCGGGTTGCGCAAGCAGATATCTGCATGCCGCGCGGCTTTTTCTCAAGCGGATATACGTATATATAATATATATATAATCGTTTCGCGAAAGGCTTTCCTTCTTATCGGCGACCGCAGGTCCTCGCGCCTGGCAGGTGAACCGAGCGGATTTCGAGTGCGCGACGATGCTTACAGCAGCGGTTGAGCAACGAGAGCGAGCGCATTTATTGCTCCGGGACGAGAGGAGACGGTAATTGCCACTTTCGTAAATTATTATTGGCCCGTTAAATTTATGCGAACGTCTTTGATATTGCTACGGATTTTTTGCGCATCAAAGCCGCGCGGTACGAGTCTAACGATACATAGCCGAGGAGATCGATCGGGCAGGATGCGGCGGCGTCTCGCGCAACGATCGCGCGCATTTGCGCAAAGCCGCTTCCGCTTCTCCGCTTTCCACTATCCCGCGGCTTTTTATTCGTTTTGACTTCCGCGAGATGCGCGGAGAGCGCAAATCAAGCCTTTATTTACGACTTACCGCAGAAAGGTAGCTCTCCTAGCCATTTTCCTTTGTTGCCGCAGGTCAGGCTGCCGGTGCTGAAACAAAAATCCCCCCCAATATTAATATACTTTCAACAGGCGCATCGCAGACGTGCGAAATCTGCCAAAACCATCTGGCTAACAAACCGAATAAACGCTCGACGAAACCCGGCTCGTTACAAAGAGCGCGGCGCGGGGAAAGATCGCGGAGTTAGAAAGCGATTTGCGCGCGAACGCGGCACACCGGATCGTCGCGCAGCGTCGTTGAAGCCAAACGTTCCGCTCGGTTGACAGCGATTACGCACCGGCGCGTCTAGGAGCCATCCTTCAATTATATATACCCATCGGAAAGTCTCTCGAAACTTTCGACTCGTCGCGCGGCGCGGGGCAAAAAATAACTCTTAGTTAAGCGCGCGTTAAGAAACGGTTTATTGTGCCTCGAACGGGCTTGGAATGAAATTTTTTAATTAAGCCAAGCCGCATCGCCGCGGCGGCGTATTGTCTTCTTAAGTAGGTAACCCACATGTATCGGGAGTTAAGTTAACGGTTAATTGCTGCACTTTTATTTTCTGTATTTACCGGTAGCTAATTCTCTGCATGGGAAAATTACTCTACGCGTTTCGTTTAAACGAGTGCGCTTTTTTGAAAATATAACCGTTTATGTAACTGCAGATTTTTATTAAATTTCATTTTCTATATGCGCGATGCGCATGCATTATTCAAACAAAGCAGTAAAATCTGGTTTTATCACGGCGTCTCGTGTATATAAAAAATAAACTTTCATAAGCGCGCGTACTTACATATTTAGTATTCTGGCATTGGCTTTATCAGATACTATTTTTGATACATACTAATAGCAGCGAGCACCGGACTTGAACAATTTCCTTGAAAATAAAATCTCGACCTCTACACGACATTCTCCGGTTTACTCCGCGTTATAACCGACAATAACCGACAACGATTACATTCGATACGAGAAGCTTTATCGAAGCGTTTACCAACAAGACTCGTACACAAGCCGAGGCGAAAAAGCTGAAGAGAATTTTCTCAAAACATTCCGCTTCTACGAAGGTAAGGATAATGCTCCAACGGCGAAGGCTCTACGAAAATAATCTCTCCGAGCGCAAGATCCGCTATCTCGCGTCGGCGATGCTCTCCGCTTCCCAGCGGTAGGAAGAGGAAAGCCGCCTCGCCGCTTTCCCAGTGATAATTGCGCGGACTAAATCGAGAGGAGATCAAGCCGCTAATTAAGCGAGCCTCACCCGAAGAGCTCGTAGCCGACGTCGCAGTTGTAAGTCGCCGTCGTGCCGGCCTTCAGGGAGTCGCTCGACAGAGTGACCCGCGCGTTCATCGGCACTGCTGGATGGCCACATTTTACTTCTGAAACACAGAGAAACACACAGACATTTATTAATACCACACCTGGCGATTACGATTGCCTTCAATGGGACTTTTCGCACGGTGCTAGTACATACGCTGCTTAATCCTTGAGCTGGATGTCTAATGACTGTACCATTTGCATACACGCGCAAGTATACTTTATTCAGAACCCATAAACCTGCCGACAACTATATACACTCAATTTGCGGCTCGTAGAAAGAATGTGGAATCGAGAGATCTCTCGCATTACGGCGCATTACAATTTCGCACAAGAGCAGTCGCAATTTGTGTAAACACTGTGAAAGCCGCATTTTATATATATATATATATATATGTATATCATTCGCCGTCTAACCGTAAATCATCGCGGTGCATCCGTAATTTAACGGATCCGAATCCCCCTACCTCTCCACTCGAGAGTCGATCTCGAACGGGCTGTCGACCGCCGGGGAAAATAAGATTGATTCGCCTAATACATACCGTAAGTCGATTTCGCGGGCGCCTGGCTTTCCGCGCGGCTATACACGATCGAGAGCGCGTAACCCAGATATATATATATATATATATATATAAATGAAATGCCGCCGTTCCAGTTGCACCGGGACATCTAGCATTGACATTGGCCCGGGTGGCAATAGCAGGGACCGGACGTCCGCGGACCAGTTTGCGCGCGCGCGCGCGACCTCTCGACCGGCTAATGCTTCCTTTCGTTTCGCGCGCGGCACCGCTCGACGACACATCCGCCCCGCGGCTAATCAGCCGTGAACACGCCGCTTGTGGAAAAGCGCTCCTCGCGGTTATATTATTACAGCCGTCTAGTCGCCATACGGAAAATAAAAGGATAAATTCCGCGAATGTGTAACTATATACGCCGCGACTGCGCATTGTTCTCTTTGCGGACTTTTGATTTCGGTTAGGAATAACCAGGATTTAATTAACGTATATAAAAAAAGTATATACTGTTGGCTAATCCTTTTATGCGATTGCAACACTTTACGGCTGAGGATAAAAAATTAATTCTACAAGATTTTGAAGGAATTTCTTCGAAATCTGTCGAAACTTTTATTTCTGCAAAGTCGTTTTTATTAAAATATATAATATTGCTAGTGAACTCCCTTTAGAAAAATGCTCGACTCGGATAATCGGACAGAAATCGAAACTTTCAATAAAGCTCTTAAAAAGTGTTTTACGAGAGTTTTACGGAACATAATACCGACTGGCCAGAAACGAAATTCCACATTGAAAAAGCTTGAAATTTAATGCACGCTTCTCGCCGGGCTAATAGATCAAGTAATATTCCTAACTACCCATAGAAAGTGCAGTATTTAGAACGGCATTCCCGCTAACGTCTCAATTAAGCGGCCGTTCGCCGAGAAAAAGGAGAGCCGAGCGAAAATCGGCTCAAAAATTCACAATCGCCGCCGCACATCGCGACACGTCGCCCACTCGTCCATCGCGCCTTGGACGGGATCCCACGCCTGGGGCATTGTGCGGATTCCTCAGCCGCCTCTCTGTTTTCGGCGTCGCGGGAAAAGCGCGCGAGTCGCGCGGAGGGAAAGTCCGAGCTGCGCGCTTTTCCATAAGCGACACGCGCGCGGCTCTCCGCAGCGTGGAAGACTATTCTACATACGGATTCCGTGCGGCGTGTGGCTGCTGCTTTTATTTTCCCGCGGAATCAGCCTGGCCTACTTGCAGCCGACGGGTTTCGGCGATTATACTCGACAGAGGGATTTTGTCGAGCGAAGCTTTAGCGCTCCGCGACTGATGATCATTTAGATATTACATCGATCTGGGACGAATCGGTTGGAATTCATTTTAACTAATGGCTTTGCGTTCTTTATTACAGCTTTCCAAGTACGGGATGACCTAATCGAGAGGATTCCCCGATACTCTCCGACAATGCTATATTACAGATTGCGGCTCGATAAGTAAACAGTAATTTATGCTGTCTTCATGCCGAGAAATTGTTCCAGCGGCGCTCGGTGTGCAATTATCCGATTAGCTTTTTAGATATATTCATAATTGAAGCTGCCTTTTCTTAGAGTATTGTAAAAGGACATTAGCCGTTCGTTACACACCGCGTATGACCGACTTTACGCGTAATCTTGCCTTGGTTAAGTCGAAAGGAATGCGTTATCTGCCTGAATAACGGACTCTGCCGTGAAATTTTAAAAGACCGTTTGCGTGATGCCTACAAATGAAGTTCGGTGTACTTGTAATTTATTCTAACGGACTCGAAACGTACACGCGTCATTTTTTTTTAAAAACGATGGAAAACCAAATTTATATTCGGCAATTGTCGATAAGAAGCCGCTGTCGTGTTCGAAAATTGCACGAAATCTCGTAAACAGCATTTCTATGCAAATCACCGCGCAGATACGCCACAAGTTTCAATAAGCAAAAATCCCCTTCCTCGAGCAGAGAAATCGACGCCGCTATACCTTCTCGTAATAACGAGCAAGACGAAATGAAGCGGGGCTAATTGCGCTCCCAGTCCATTGTACGAAAAGAAAGAAGGCCCGCGCAGCCTCGCTCCTCTGGATAAGCATCTGGCATCGCTCGGCAGGGCTTCCGTGGCGCGCGGCGCGACGGCAAGGCCAGGCCCTCTCTACTCCTCGAGAGTATATAACACGCTTGGCTCCTGGCGGAGGATATAGCATATCGAGCGCCGCGCGCGCGCGAATTATAAATCTCGCCAGGGAGAAAGCCTCCCGTCCTACGCCTCGTTTCCTCTCCGCGGCAAAGCGACCGATCGCGATTACGCTCTTATCGCGAATTATTCATTGAACGATTCTTTTCCCCGCTAACGAAGCTCGCGCCCGCTCTCCGATCTACGAATCTAGCCGAACAAAGAGCTTTGTTATCGGCTCGCGCAGACGATGTTGCAAGGCGAATTCGATTTCTGATTTGATTATTGCTCTTTCTTTGCTTTTAGTACCTGAAGAGACGGCGTTGTCGGGATTTTTAACGGCGAGGCTATCGGGCACCCGGGAAACTTTCCTATTTTCAAATGGCTAAATAAATAAAGTCCTCTAGTAAACTTTTGAGGGTCCTTAAGTATATTAGCTCGTTAGAAAGCTCAATTTTCCTCTCTCCAAAAGATCTCCCCCGCTCTTCAAGAGAACATAACCCAGGAAGAGCGTTCGGGAGGGAATTGACTCGCAGCAAGATTAATTTTTCATGTTTACCCATGAGATGTTCTCACGGATTGGCGCGCGTTGCCGTGCACGAAAAACGTTCCGGTTTCACGTGCCGATCAATAGGCCAGGACGCAATATCTCCTACCTCGGAGCACCGGCGGTGACATTTCACTTTCGTTAACGAATAATAGGATCGCGTTCGTATACATATACAAGCTGCGCGCATCGGCACTTTCTCCCGCGGCGCGGCGCAGGTGAACGGACACGGCGGCCACCGCCGCCAGGAACGAGGAAATTATTTTGTGCGACGAGCTGCCCCGCGAGCTGCTTACAATTTCCTCGACGGAATTCGCGGCCGGAGAATCCATTACGCCCGAGGCTTGCAATTTTCGGATGTCGCCGGGGTTTATTATATTGCAATGGTGACGCGCCTAAGCCTGATTGAACTCTGTCGCGTCGCGTAATAAGCGACTTTCTCTCCGCCCCCCACCTGCAATGCAACTTTCTCGGAAAAAAACGGAAGGGCGCTTCTTTGATGCATCTAGGCGAATCCGGCAATTAAAAGAGGATATCTATTAATAACATATGCCTGCGCCGAGAAGATTAATCCGTCATCTGCCGCAGGGAGAAGGAGCAACGGTAAACTCTCCTAGCGGCCTCAAAATTAATAAATCTTTATGGACAATTCGGTAAATCGACACGGAGGTTTAGCAACTCAACCGCCACTGCAGCTGCGACTTACTAAAATTACAGCCTATCACCGCGTCTAAGTTTTCAGATGTTGAAATTTAACGGACTGCCGAGAGCTGCGTGTATATATATATACGTGTCTTTCTAATTGGAATCCGCTGGAATGTTTCTGGCTAAAAGAAGAAGGTAAAAAGAAGAAGGAGCCGGTCGATGACTCGTCCCGGCAGTCGCTCTTCGTCCCGCGGCTTTGGGTCACTCGGTTACAAAGCGTCAAAGCCGAAATAACGGCTCTTTTTCGTTCTCTCTCTCTCTGTCGGCGCGCTCCGAATTGAAAATGCCGCTGCGTCGCGGCGACCTTTCGACGCGACCGAGGAAACCAGGATCGAGCGATATACTAGCAGCCAAGTTTCTCCGGGCGGATTATTGTGTTACAGGTCCCGGATAGATCGCTTGCAGCAAGGCGAGGTGCAGTTTCGAATTTTGAGACGCGCGCCGGGTGCTGAATTACTCGCGATTGCGTCTTTGGGGCCCGTTGTGAAAAGCGCGTTTGTCGAGCACTGCCGCTCTGACGAAATTTATTGCTTCGAAATTCTCGGCTGGGTTAGGGAGATAAAACTGTCGTTGAAAAGTAACAAAAAAAAAAAAAAACTGTAGCGGAGAAAGCGGGCGAAACGTGAAAAAAATTTGAGAAACTCGAAAAACGAAAGTAAGAAGTGTATGTGGTTTAAAAACGGAATTTAAATGTCCGATAATCGAGGTTTTGAAATGAATGCTGTTCTTTTTTATTTTTTTTTATTTTAATACAAAGTCACCGAGATTTAAATCAGTTTGAATTTCTAAACGGCGCTTTTGCACAGCAGATCCGTGCATATTTTAACTTTTTCTTCATCGATCGGAGTCAAAATTTTTATTCGCTTTCAGCTTGGTCTTTTATTGCCCGAAAAAAGAGAGAAAGCATGGAAATCCGTCGAAAAACTAGAATGATTGTACATTAAAACAAGAAGAATGACTCATCAATCGATAGGCGAGCGCCTAGATCACCATACCTCGGCGAACTGCCGGCAAAAAGCGCGTCTCTCTCTCTCTCTCTCTTTGTTTTTCGGAACCCGCCTCCGCCAAACAAAAGGCCCGAAGCGTTTCTCGCTCCTCTTAAATTCTGGATCTCGCTCTGTCGCTTATCTCGGCGATAAGCGCCAGGAGCGAGAGCCAGCGGACTACACGCACGCAGGACCTGTCGCGCGAGCACGGCGTTATAACCGATGCCTCCCGGAAGGTAAAGCATATAGAAAGTAGGTGTGGCCCGAGCCGATACCGATCGAGGTCGATCTCGCTCGCCTCACGAATGCTCCCCCCGCGAGAGAGAGAGAGAGATACGATATAACGGCGCGCGGTTCTCGTTCCACTCGTTCGCTCTTTCTCTCCGCGGCTCCGCGGCCGCCGCCGAGCGAGAGAAGTGCAACCGGCCTCTCACTTCGTCTACGTAGTAACGATAGTTTTACGCCGTAGCGAGATGAAAGTGCGTTCGTTTGCCGAGAGGCTTCGGAGCTGTCATCTGTGGGGGCTCTGCGGCCGAGCTTTTTCAAAAGATTCGATTTTTCTCGGTATATGTAACCTTTCCCTCCGGGTATTGTGTTACTTCCTATATTTAATAAATAAACAGCTTTAACATCGTTTACTTTCAGCGTATTAAAACGCGGAGAACTGCAATTACCTATATTGACATTAGTGGTTATAATTGCTAAATTATCAGCGCCAATCGATAAACCCTCGAATCCAAATAGTTTCAATCAAGCTTGATGCACATAATCCCGCGCGGGATAACCAATCGATCTCCGGCTTCAAAGGATTCTCACCCAAGCGCATAACCCCCCCCCCCCGCAGCCGCAAACTGAGCTAAATCGGACCGTTATTGGCCTCCACGCAGCATCCGCTTTGCGGAAGACGAGGCACGCCGCCTCGTCAATCCGACGAGAAGGAAGGGCGACGTCGCGTCGTATATATCGGCAATATCGGCGAAAAGAAAAGCGTCTCTTCCGCTTCGTAAAGAAAAATAAGGAGAAAAAAAGGGATTGCGCGCTCTCCTTGCCCAACCCATTGTTCGCATCTCACGTCTAACACTCGCATAACAGCCGCGCGCGCGTCCTTGTTGTGCAAGTGCTCTTTTCTCGGACACACGCCGCGTATATGTATACACGTCTGCGGGTACACGGGCGAGCGAGCCACTTGCGAAATTGACGCGTGTGCCACCTGTCGTAATTGCGTATAGTCTAGCGGTTCGATAGCCGGGCATCGGCTTTTTTCAGCCGCGAGGATGCACCGCACTTTGTACCTCGGCTTTTTTTTTTTTTTAATTCCTTTCTCGTTTCATTGGGGATTCTCGGCGTTCGCACTATATGACACCCGAACGCGCGGGAAGCTGCAGAATCCGCCGCCAGGTGCACAATTTTCATCCGAGTAACGGTAGAAAAATAGCAGACGACGTTTACAGGTTGCGTTACCAAAGGTATATGTAATTCGTTCGCCAGGCGAGTAAGTAGAAAATTAATCGCGAGAGCCCAAATAACGACTCGGGGCGGCCGGAATTTTTCGGCGCAAAGAAGCCGGCGGGGAAATTAGCGATCGGATCCATTGGCGCGCCGCGCTCTCGTTCTCACGATGCACGGCCGATATCGAGCGAGATCGCTCGCTCTCGTTCGCGCGCGGGGCCTTTTTCGCGATTGCGCGAACCACGCCGGCGCGCGGAAATAATTGCCAAGCCGTGACGAAAATATCCCGAGCAAAAGATCCCGGCTGCCGCCGCCGGTTTTTCGCCGTCCTGCCCCCCCCGACTCCAGTCCTCCGCGGCGATTAGTTAGAGAGAAAGTGTGTGTGCGCGAGCGATAAGGAAGAAAAGCCGTGGCGAGAAAAAAACGGGCAGCGGTTTTTGGCTCTTTCGAAACGGCCGTCGCTCTCTTGCATCGCCGGGCTTTTTCCGCCAAAGTGACACTAAGTATAGGCGCGGGAAGCCTGTTTGTTCAACGTCAGCTGGGATGCCCGCCGTCCTCTCTGAGCTTGGCGTATACGTTTAAGGTGAAGTTTGCGGTCAGTAAGTAAAAGTTGCAAGACTTTCGGTTTTCGACAAGCCATTCATTACCGCGTTTTCTCCGAGTGCAACGCGACGTTCAAACACTATACATCTTTTTCTCGGGCTTTGTATACGAATTTCGCGCGCTAACTCAGTCAGCGCATCCTATACCATTCGAAACGAACGCCGATCGAGGTAACCGCTTGACCGAGCCAAAATCTTCGATTCGAAAATTCGAAAGTTCGCGCGCGTCTCTAGCTGGGATTGAATTGCATAAGCCCAGAATCCGTCGTCGAAAGCCAGTCGCTCTGGCGGCCTCCCATTCTTTGGTCGAGAACCCCGCGGGAGCGAGTTCGCGCCTGCGAGGTTTCGCCGACGCCGCCTGCGGTTCGCGCCCGCGGAAGGGGAGCAGGCGCGGTCTCTCTTAAAAATCCCCCGGAATCGACGCGGACTGTGTGTATACGCGCGGCGCACAGGTGGATGGCGCAGACTTCCCTTCTAATTAGAATAATATCGCCGTGCACGGCGGGGGCCTTTCTTCTCCCGCTTCCAGGCGGCCGCGTTTAAACGCCGACGGGGCAATTAAGACGCGCTGCATTCCCTTGATAGAAAGGGAATTGCGGTGACGTAACGGCTCCGTGCTTTTGCGTGTGAATGCACGAATCGAAGTGATAAGACGCTTTTGTAACCGGTTCTCCTTCGATTACCCTTTTTTTTTCTTCTTTTTTTCACCGGTAAGACACCACCACCGCGAGAACGATTCGACTCGCAATGCACCACGCGGCTAATTTAATTATTAATTTATTATTATTATGCAAACCGTTGAAGAAACTCGTGAAAAGATCGTTTAGCAGGAAATGTAGTAAATTTTCAAAGCGCAGAAAAGCGTACACGGTAACGTTGGCCAGAGCACTTTCCCATTATACACCTGGTTTACCTTTATCTTTTGCACTCGTGCGCGTTAAACGATCATCGCCCTTATAAAATCGACTTTACCCGAGCGCGTTGCGCAAACTTTTATTCGACGATCGTTTCATGCCGCAATTAAATATCCTACGCACGCCCGTGCGTGCCTCGTCATTGAGCGGCAATTTAATTTCGAGTATATCATTGTTAGAGTCCCCGGTTATAGATTTGGACAGCCAATTGCGTAACGCGCGGTGTATGAAGAAAAAAAAAAAAAAAAAAAGAATCGGCTTCGGCTTTTCGTATATGAAAGGCAGTGCGCCTCGGCTTGCGTATGGAATATATGTATGCAAGGTGAAGCCTCACGGACACCTGCGGTGAAAATTCTCACTCGCCATGGAGCCTCTTCCTGTCTTTCTTTTCTATATATAAATCATAACGCTCTTGCGTAAAGCTTCATTCTCCCCTGAGTTTCCCCGGCGTTTATTCGTTTACTTATCAGCCGGAATTGCGCAACAATGCCGTTTGTTAAGGGTTAATCGCACACAAATAAACCCGTTCTAAACCAATACTTTTATTTCATCAAAGCAATGAAACTCGAACGGTCAAGCCTAGCTTTCTAAAGTTTATTTGTCAGGCGGCTATTGCGTCGGCAATTAAAAGGGGGTTTCAATTTTCTAGAAAGTCGCCGGCTCCTGGCTCGTCCGAATCGGCCCTCGACGAAAGTGGGTCAGACGCGATCGAGCCCTTCGCCGAGCGTTCCGGCCGGAACAGGTGAGACTGCCCCGCATCCGGCGTGCGTCCGGCGGTGGGGCCGGTTTCAAAATATATAAAGGACAATCGGCTTTCGATTATTTCGCGGCCGAGCGACTCGGTTACGCGAGAGCCCCGCGTAGAGCCCGCGACAGGCGTAATCGAGCACCGGGATAAAGGAGCACTCGGCTCTCGGAGCGAGGAAGAAAGAGAAAAGAAACAAACGAGAAAGTACAGAATCGGCCGAGTGTGTATATGACCTCGAGTGTATGCGGAGCAGCGGCGAGCTCGCCGCTCGGGGACAAGAGCTCCGGTGAGTAGGCGGAATCGGACAGTTTTTGTTTCTCCGATATTTGCCCGGAACCGGTATCCGCCGCATGGTATGACGCCTCGTTTCTGGCCTGATTTTGCCCGGTGCGTTGAAAAAAAAAGGAGCGCCGGCGCTGCTGCTGCTGCTGCTTTTAAAAAGCTGCCTGTCTCCTTTATTATCGCGGCGCAGCGGTGGAAAAAAGCAGGGTACATCAGGCGCAAGCTCGACAAGTGGCTAATGGGAAATCGGTCGGTCACTCGAGTGGCTGATAAATTACGAAAACAGAAATGAAGGAGCGCGTCGTGCGTCTGTCGTTTGCGCTCCTAACAGCTCTAACGAATTGGCGCGGAAACAACGGCGCGGTAATTTCGAGGCCTTTTTTACAGCTCTTCCCAAGACTCGTCAGTTTTACGAGAACCGCGCTGCGTAAACGGTACATTTACCTAAAAGCTAGCCTAAGCCGCGTTCTCTCCCTCCCGACAATTAAACTCGCTCAGCCTTTCGAAAGCCTGGGATTCCTTGATATCCTCCGACGCGGAATAATAAAAGGAAAGGCAAAGAGAGCCTGGCTTTGCACGTACCAGCGACTTCGGCGCTGATCGCCACGGGCAGCAGCAGGAGCAGCAGGATCCTGGCGAGCGGCGGCATTCTTGCACAGATATCACATCGACCCTCGGGGCTCACTTTCATTCGAGAAGCTTCCTAGCCGCGGAGCTTCCGCGTCCTCGACCTCCTGGACATCGAGAGCTCGCTTCGAGCGTCGCTGCGTGTACAATGGGCGCACTTGGGGAGTATCTCACTGGTGCTGCTTGCCGACGATGATGAGGCGGTGGCCTCGTGGCATCTCCGGACGCGAAAGACCCCAAGAGGAAAAAAATCTGGACGAGGCAAAGTACGGAGCCGAGCAGCGCGACCGACGAGAAAGACCCGATCCCTTCACTGGCCGAGCGCCGAGTGTGTGTGGCTGCTTTGCGCAACCGACTGCCGAGCGGCACTCTCGCGGGGCCCCACGGGGCCGCAGCGCCGCCGAGCCGCTCTACGGCCCCCGCGGATATTAAGGTCGCGAGCAATGCGACAGGCGTCCTGGACTCCAGATCTCGAAGCGTCGGCCGGACGAAGGAGAGTCACTGGAAAAGGGGGACCGAGCTCTTTTTTTCGGCTTTGCTTTATTCTTTACCAGTAATGCTGGAAATCTACTTTCTTATTTAGGTTTATGCATTAATAATGCTAGGTTATTACGAGGATTTATTGTCTGCCAGCTTATGGTTTATAAAATAATTGGCTCGATGTAAAACTGTATATTCTGTACGTGGTAACAGATGTTAAATTTTATTTCGCTGTGTAACCGTACATAATTTATGCTTTTTTTTACGACCTTTTACGATGGAAAACTTTAAAAGTGTCTAAGCCTTTTCAGAAGAATTAGTTCTTAAACCAAAAATCGATTTTGCATATACTGTAAATTCTCCAAAAACGGTATATTGAAGTAAAAACTGTTTATCCGGTATAGTGATTTACACGGTTTAGATAGGCTTGATTGCCTTTTCAAATATTACTGTGCGAATATTACTCAAAATACCTGTGTAATAGAAATGCATTGGATCTGCATTATTAACAATCAAACTGCGACGCATTCAGCGTTAAATCAATAAATTGTACATTACTGGATTAACGTCTGGCGAATAAATGAAGATTTTTCCTTTAAAGAGGGAAAATTTCCGCTAAACACGTACGCGTCCAATTTCACGGGGAGAAGCTAATCGAGGCGTTTTACGCCCTGCTTTCCGGTCCGTAATGGCCGTTTAGCTGGGCGCGCGAGGCTGGGATTACGCCGTAAGCGAATTACGCGGTGTGCGAGCGACGTCGCTGGACATCTAATTTCCTCTGCACGGGGCACGCCGGACAGGTATAGCGTATTCGTTGGCAAAAGCGACGGCAATGACGAATATAACGTCGAGTGGAAAAATCGGAAAGTTTATGCGCCGCTCGTGCCGAGGAAAAGAGCGATAAGCCCGCGAGTGAGTCTTCCTAAGAGCGAGAAAGCAATATCTCCAGAGCACGATGCCCCACTGCATTATGCAAATGTGAAAACCCTCCTGAAAACTGGAGCGCTCGCCGAAGCGGATCGTCGCGCGGATAGATAGCTGAAAAAAAAAAAAAGGAGCCGCGGCGCTCTCGGCCTATCCGACAAGGTGTTAGTCTCGAGTTACCGTTAAGATCGCTGCTCTCCGGAGTTGCCGCGTGTCCCGAGCTTTGTCGCCGCGCAAATCTTTGCGCTCGCCTGTTACACTGCCTCCGAGCTAAGTCCCTTTTTTTACTGCTTTCGCGGAAAATTGATATAGTTCGCTCTCGCGGATTTCGTTCTCCGGCGCTCCGGGCGATTAAGAAGGATACGTTGCATTATAACGACGTGTGCTCTAATTCGGTCGTTCCTCGTCGCGTCGTATGTTTACGTAAATGAGCTGTAAACTTTGGCGGAGGGTAATGAAATTTTGCGGGAATGTCGCAAACGATATAAATATCCGGAATGTAAAAGGCGAAATTCGAGGGGCCTGAGTCATCCCGATTCTTTGTCGAGAGGAGAATTAGCTTATACAGGAATCGTTTCTCGATAAATAATAAAAAAAAAAGAGCGAGTTTTATTAGCTGAAAGAAAAGGCGCAGAAGGAATCGAGGTAACTTTCAGTGCACCGTTTACCTGCGAGCAGTGAAATCCCGTTTACCGACGGCGGGTAGTCTGTGCCGCTGAATGAAAGTTCGTTTTTTGAGCTTGTCGCTGCCCGATGCGAGTACAGTCGAGCCGAGGCGAAAGACCTCTCGGCGCACAATCGCGAAGCCCCTCCGACGCTGCTCGGTCTTGCTCCCCATAGCTTAATCGGGGCGGCGGCTCGTGCGCGGTCGAGTCTACGTCGGGGGATCGACGCCACCGCCGCCGCCGCCGCCTGCCAGTCGGAACGGCCACACGGCACGCAGTCGTCCGCTGTGACATGCCGTCGCCGCCGCACCGCCAGCACCGCCGTCGCGTCGGCGCGCCTCGAGGCACAACACCTGAGCGCGGACATGCAGCTTGAGCGGTGAGTCGGACAAAACGCTGCGAGCAGTCGACCCGGCCGTCCGCCGCATCGTTTCGCTCTGGGACGCTGCCTTTAATTGCTCTCCTCTGCCGCAGGTCGAGCGCTCCCAGGAACCGCTGAGCTCTCGCCCCCGCCAGCAGAGATGGCAGAGGGAGGCAGCTGTAAACCTTGCGCGGACAATCAAATTCTGTACAATCAAACCGACATTAACGAATGCCTTGGAAGCTGGCTCACATATCTCCAGGTACTTGCCCTCTCTTCTGTTGTTAAACAAAGGGCTCTCCCGAAGCTTTTCGCTTCGTCGAGAGGGGCTTATTTTAGCTCGCTGAAATTACCCGGGTAAACTGTCATTTTTCCGACAAATTTCTGTTTTAAAATCATTTTCATGTTGACAATTTGATAATGTAACGAGAACATTTTACGGTGAATGTCGCTTGCTGCGCAATATTGTTAAACCTGCTCTCGGGCGAATCTGGTTAAGTCAAGTAACTTTGTTTCATACTGCTCCAAAAGCTGCTATCAATTTACAGTATCCCAAAGCGCGCCCTTGTCGTAATATATTATACGCACGACGATAGAAAGAGGATTATTGGTAATTCTTTTATTCAGAAATCGCTTCCGCGCTTTCAGTTTTCAAAACAACGTTGGATATCAATTAAAAATGTAATTATAAGTTCTTCGTACTTTTAGAATTTTTATATTTAAATTGAAATTTAAAATTTTTTAATTTTCTCGTATACCAGAATTATCGAATTTTTTTACGTACGCCATTCATACCGTAATAATTATTATTTTTATTACAATTTATACAAAAAAAGAATGCGAATTCTTTCACTCGAATTCGTATTTTAAACTGCCCTTTTAAATATTACAACAAAGCGCTTTAAATGCAGGATTTGAATTCATCCATAAATTCTCAGACCTCAGTGTACACTGAAGAGGGCAAAAGTTATCTGGTGAAAAAAATCTTAAACCAATACTTTTGTATTGGCGGGTGTCGCTTATATTTTTGAAATAAGAATATACACAGATTGCAATCGGGCACTTTCGAAAGGCTCCTTTGTCGCTCCGAATGAGAATTGCGAGCTTTTTGCAGATGCTGAACGGACTCTGTTCGGCGGGGACGAAGCTGGCACTGTCCCTGCAGGCGCTCCTGTCGATGCACGACCCGATGGCTCAATGCAGAGTGACCACGCAATGCCTGGCCGGCTGGGAGGAGCTGACCAGGGCGACCAGCGTGGCCAGCCACACCGTCAGGAAGCACGTCCTCGCGGCGATGAAGGATTACGAGATTCTCGAGAACGTCGGCGAAAAGCACGTGAGTCGTCGCTTCGTCCACTGAGAAAATTCAAAATCGTCTTCAATTTCGAATTAGCTTGCATTTCAATTTCCGAGGTTTACGGTATTGTGTATACGCGTTAAATTCATTTTACTTTTGTCGCGTTTCAATTTTCCAGCGCTCATTACGATTATATTCTACTAATTAAAATAAAAGCAACTTTTGAAGGCCTCAGTTCCGAAATTAGGCTATATTTCGGCTTGAAACGAAATTGAAGACGGTGGGGGGAGGCTCGATAATTAGAATTTCGCCGAATGAAGCATCGTTCCTTCCGCAGGACATCCTTCGCGACAATCTGCTGACCTTCATAAATTTGCAGTACCAGTTCTGCGTCGCATGCTGCAAGTGCTTAGGTGAGTGGAGAGAGAGGGGCGGTTTGTGTTTTATGCAAGGGCGCTCGGAGCGAAGGTCTCGTAAATAAGCGGCATCGATTGCTTCCCCTGTCCCTCTCGGCTTTCAGGAAGCATGGCGGAGTGCTCCTGCACGCAGGACGGCAGCGAGTGCGACATCGCCGCGCTGCAGCAGTGCTTCGAGAGGCTCTACAGCTCGCCGCCTCCGACCTCCTCCTCGTCCACGCATCTTTCCCAGCACAGCGGTCACAGGCTGCCCCTGCCCTACTCCCTCTTCCCTCTGCAGGTGGGAGTGCTATCTTGCTTTATTGCCTAACGATCAATGAAAATTCGAGTCCAGACTCTGGGCTAGATCTTAATTCGCGGCTTTGTTCCCTTCGGCGAAAGGTCCAGAGGAGGTGGTCCGAGACGGCGGCGGCGGAGATGTCGGGCGGCGAGTCCGCGGAGCAGGCGGTGCGCCGCTGGTCGATGCCCTGGGACTGCCGGCACGTGAGCGAGTGGCCGCGGCAGGAGGCCGCCACCTCCACCGCCGCCACCGGCAGCAGGCGGAGGCTCAGGGTGCCGACGAGCGAGCGCAGCAGGTCCACCACCCCGGAGACGGCCGGCTGGAGGGGCGCCGCGCAGCAGGGCAGCCCCGACGGGCTGCACGAGGCCATCCAGCTCCTCTCCTGCAGGCCGGGCCTCCGGATCCCGAGCCAGCAGCAGCCGACCTACGCGGGCCAGCACGTGCCGGACGTCACGCTGACCCCCTGCCACTACGAGGCCTCCCTCTGGCTGCCGGACTCGAGGCCCCTCGGCACCTCCAAGTGGCCGCTCGACTCGCACTCCAGCGATCACTCGGACCACTCGGGTAAGCTCTCCCTTTCAATATGCTCTTTTCTCTTTTTCATTTTCGATTTTCGATTCTCGATTCTCGATTCTCGATCAAGGACCGCGCGACAGTGATCATCGAGATTCAGGTAACTAACTATATACCGACGCTCGGCTTGCACGCTCGATTACAGACAGGCAGTAAGGCTAATATTGTTCTCGCTTGCAGAGCACAGCTGCGGCAGCAAGGACAGCATTCATTCGCACAGCGACTACAGCTGCCACCGAGAGTCCGACCCCGGTAAGGCACGGCGAAAGCTCGCGGCCGGTAGACGCCTGTACAGGCCTCTGATTTATTGAAATTTTCCGCAGGCAACGTCGATCTGTTCTCGTCGAGGAAGAACAGCTCGTCGACGGACTCCTGCCTGTCGGCTCACAGCCGCTCGGGATCGGAGAGCGCGCAGGGAGCAGGAGTAAGTGGCCCCTTTCAAATCGAGTTACGCGCGAGATTGGCTCCCGCATAGTAATTGAATTTTCTCCTGCAGGAATCAATCCGATCGAATCTCTACTCGATGTGGAGCGGCAACGACGGGCCCTACATTAAGCTACCCGAGAACAGCGAACCCACGAACGACTAATGAACGTCAAAGTGATACGACGAATATATTGTTGACCAAAGATGTATTAGCGCACCGTTTTCTACGACAAGACCAACACCGCGGCACAGAGGACGAGAAACGAAGCGGCGATTATCGCGGAATTAAATGTTTTTTATTCACTTGTATATCTGTTGAAATTTTACAGTTTTAATGATGCTCGTTTTATTGAAAATCTATACGTATATTTTATCGCTAAGGATCGCACAAGTGCGTAGATGTAAAACCTTACCTATTTGCCAAAACTTTAGTGTGTTAACAATTATATGCTCGCGGTTATTGATGAACGTACATGGATACAGCATTTTAATGTAAGTTTATGTTTTCGTATACAAAAATATCAATAAAAAAGTTTTAAAAACGACGCAGCTTCCGTCTGGATATAATAGATGTATAAAGAATTTATGTTTATATATGTACAATTTGATCCGTATGGCACAGTATATACGTAAAATAGAGTAAATTCATCTAAAATAAACTTAAGACTATTGCTTAGGGAGCTAGATTAGTTCGAATGCATTAATTTACTAATACTAGACACATGTGCTCGATTTCCACTTAACTTAGGCTCTAGTCTACCGCGTAATTTCACAGTTCATGCTAAAGGACGCATGTTGCTCTGCCCCCTTGGATCTTCCTGGCGTTCGTCGAAGCGAGATGTACAATTTCCGAAATTGATCTTGTAAAACTGTGACTAGAAAAAGGTCTTTGCCCGTTTGAAGTAGCCGACGTTCCCCGAGAAGAGAGAACTCGCAGTGTGAAAGCCATATATCTATGTATAAATCTTTAGGGGAAAAAGCTCGAGGGCAAAGCTCTCGTTCTCGGCGTCATCAGTCGAGCTCGTCCTCGGCGAGCTCGTCGTCGTCCTGCCCGTAGTCGTCGTAGAGGCTCGCGTCGTCCTCCGTGTCCGTGGGACAGTGCGAGCAGCGGGACTCGTTGATGCCGTAATTGATGCAGGTGTCGCCGATGCACTCGCAGCAGCCGTCGTGGAACCAGCGGTAGCTCGAGGCGCCCATGCTCTGACAGGCCTGCCGGCACTTGTTCCACGAATTGCACTGCGACATGAACGCCACCGTGCAGTTCACCGTCATTACGTTCGGCTTCAGAGGCTGATTCTTCTCCCCCTCGGAGTTCTCTGAAACTTTCGTTAAATCGTTCCTTATCAAATGTCGTATTGCAAATGACATTTTACACTTTAATTATACAATCCGATATGATGTAACGTGTATTCGAATATCCGGAATCAACGGTTCGACAGCTTGTACAATTAAAATTACAAAGCAAATCTGCTGTAAATAATTTTAGTTGTAAACATAGATAAAAGACTTACGCATGTGATACTTTAATTCCTTGTCTTTTTTCGGCGCAAAAAGAGTAATATCAAAATCGACTGGGTACGTAAACGTGACCCATCTCTCGTGGGCATCAGGCTCCCCTGTGAGGGCCTGAAACAGTCCTGGCGCCGGTTCGTTAAAGTCCTCCACGTGAGATTTTTTGCTCAGAGGATTATCCGTGACATTCGGCTTCGGGCACAGATCTGCATAAGCGAAGAAACGAATAAATTTTCACCGTCTTTCTCCTGTTGCAGCTTAGAAAAAGCTTCCAGTTATCAAAAGGGCGAACGTACCGACGCAAGAGCAGCACTCGTCGTAAAGATAGTTCAGGCAGTTGTAGCACTCCTTGCAGCAGGTGCAATTGACGAGGTCGCACTTGCAGCTCTGAGTGAGCATGCACTTGCTCACGACGCTTGCGCATATTGCCTCGTTGCAGGCGTAGCTCCAGCTGACCGACAGGGTCATCAGCAGTCCGGCGGTTGCCAGCGCGGCGACGAACAGCCGCGCGAGAGCCGACATCTTTTATGATTGGATTCTCTCTTTTCCTGGAAAATAGACGGTCTTGCGTAAGTTTTATTTTTGACTGATGGATACAATTCGTTTATTGGGAATGTGTCATTCCGCTTTAGACGTCACTCTCGTCTCTTGTAAATATGGGACGGAGAATAGAACGAGAAAGGATGTAGTCATTTAGTTTTCAATGTTTTGTGATAATTTAGCATATTCTGGTAGCTTTCACGAAGAAACTTAATTCTCTTGCACGAAAACCAGCTGGGCATCGTGTATTTAAATTTTAAAAATTATATACGCATTTTTGAAAAGTATTCTTAATTGTTTATCTTCTTTTAATACTGCAATTGGATGAAACTCCTTCGTGATTTTTTTACAATACTATTCATTAACGATATATTTATGTGAACAACTAATTATGTATATTACAATTTCATTTATTCCCGATACTTTTCTCATTTGCCCAGAATCAAAAAACGATATGCATCAAATTATTGTATCGTAATTCATTTAAAGGCAAAAATTAATTATTTAATAAGATTAAATAAAATTAAATTAAATTTACTCCAAGCGATTGGCATATTGCAATCATTTATTTAGCACAGAGAATTTATTCAAATGACGATATTCTTAGAAATTCAGTAATTTTGAATATTTATTTACAGTTTATCTGAAAATTCTCGCATTGACGATATCGATTATTGGTATTTTTATAAAAAATTTGTGAAACCACACTAGAATCGTTAAAATGTTTTTAGCTAATTTTAAGCCAGTTTTTTAGTTAAAAACGACAAGTTGCTATTATTTATTATTATTATCAAATAATTAATTACGTTTGCTCATGAATATTTACTGTAAATGATATTTTATCTTTCGAGATTATATTCTTCTAGTTTTTATTCAATTCAGGCATCAATTTCTGTTAAAAATGGCTCCACTTAAAAAAAAAAAGACGTTATTCAGCAAAACTGGAGGGTAAGCGTTTCCTCAATTAGCATTGATACGCGTCGATAAATCCCTGATAAGTAGCTACGATTGAACTAATGCCACTTGTGTTAACCCTAGTCTTTGACTATTACAATTGCAGCTCTTTTCACAAGCCAATTAAGCAAGTGAGCAAGCCGTTTCTATACCAATAATCTCGCGCACGCCGAAAGGATCATATTGGAATCGAATTTCGCGAGGGCGAAATAAGCTGCCGAAATTTCAGCTCGCCACGCATAAGAATCGGTTTCTCGTTATCCAGCCGTCCGCTGCACTTTTCGAGAAGAAGAAAGCGAAGGACGAAGGAGCCCGCTCAGCACGAGCCTCGAAAAAGGCTCGGCGGAGTTTCGTGGAACTCGGGGTATAGGTATCGGCGCGGCGGAGGCTGGGGAGAGGGCATGACTAAACGCTGAAAAATGCCGAGCTCCGAGATGCTAACGATCTTCCGAACGACGGCAGGTTTCTTGTTTACCCCAGGCTTCGAGGCGAATAAAGCCTCCTCCTCCTGTATACGAGTCTCCTTTTCTACGCTTCACGTATTACCACGAGCAGCGCTCTCTGCGCCGCGGCGTTCCCTGGCGCGAGTTGCGAAACCTCTCGCGGCTGCTGCTGCACACGCATACGCACCTGTTGGCGATCGGCGGCGAGACGCAGTTTCTCCGGCGGGTGCAGGGGGAGAGCGACGGAGAGACACACACGGGCGGCGATTGCGCTTCTATCCAAGGCAGAGCAGGCACTCCCGCGAGGTGGACATCGCGAGGACCTCACTGTCTTAGCACTGCGGAGCGAGCGGAGGTGCGGCGCTTGTTCGACTGAATCAAGGAAGAGAGCGCCTTGGACCGCCGGCAGGAGGAGGAAGCGAGCGGAGCTGGAGGTGGTCGCCGAGCGCGAGGTGGAGGGGAGGGGGGGGGCCGACTGGTTTCTCGATTTTTTTTCGACTTTTTGCCTTACCTGCCCAGCGCTCCGTCCTCTCTGCCTCCGTATACCTGTTCACCTGCTCGGCTCGAACAAAGTAACGGGCGCGACATTCCCCCCGAGAGAGAGAGAGAGAGAAAGAGAGATTGATTCGCCTGCAATCGCCGCGAGATCGCTCTCGAGACGACTCCATTACACGCGGAGAGAGGCAGCGAGCTACCGCTCTTTATTTAAGCGAGAAACGTCGCCGAGAGACTTTTTACGCCAAACGACAATGAGAGAGGCGACGCCGCAACTGCTCATTTACCTCCTACTGCAATCAGTCGTGCTTAAGTATTTAGGCGCTTCCGCTGCTTTTGTCAAAAATTAGAGGCTGCCGTAACGAGAGTACATCGTGTTACTTTACTTCTGACCTGCCGGGCTGTTAATGATGTTTGTTTCTTGGAACATTATTATCACGGGGCGCGCTCGCGCTCCGAAGGCAAGTATATTGTATAAGTTTATCGATTCGTGTACGTTTTTTTTTTTTTTGACGTTGTTACTTTTTATCACCGCCATATTTAACAATAAATTTTCAAAGAAAATATTTCAATATTTTAATCTTGGCATAGTATTTATTTAAACAGCTTTTGTCTATTTACTTGCTCAATAAAAAAAAAAAAATGTAAATTTTTAAGGACATCCGAGGAAAGCAATACGTGACTAACCAGGGAGTAAAGTGCACGAATACTCCAAGGTGTACGTCGCTGAAGTTTCGAAAAACAACGCGGAAGGCGGATTTTCTGGATCACTGCCAAGCTTTCTCAGAGCTCGTAAATCGATCGGCATCAACATCCATCCAAAAGTAACTCGCGTCGCGAAGCTTAGAATTCCACCGGAGAGAGAGAGAGAGAGAGAGAAAGGAAGTGACTGCGGCGGGACTCTTATTAGGGCGAAGGAGCTCCGGCTGTCATTAGGGGCTCGTTCCTTATACCTGAGTCCCTCCGCAAAGTGCGCCGACTCCTATCTCAGGCTCTCATCTGCCCGATGAAAAGTCGCCCTCCTCCGCTGTCATCGTCGTAAATTACAGGCCTGATATGTCAATAGTGCCCATTGTTTTTACCTACAGCGAACGGTTACCGCACACTGTAAAAAAACTATACGCTGCATTGTTTTAATAACCAATCGGACGATATATTTTGTTCGAAAGATGAAGTAAATTTTTGTAGAATTATTAAAAATTATCCCCCTCCTCGTCCACGTCCCCTGCATGGAGTGGTGGGCTTGCCCCAGCATAAAAGGCCGACCGCACGAACCTGCCCATAAACGACGTCGAATCGTCCGGCCCTCTATAAGGGATATTTTGGCCTGCCTCGCCTACATGGTTGAGCAGGCGGCTATACTACTGGGCTGGCCAGCAGCATATTTTATTCCCGCGTAACTGCTTTGAAACGACACTGCGCGGATCCGTTACCAAGTTTTGCAGACCAGTCGAATGGCATTGTTGATAGCCCTCTCGAGAATATCGAGGGGTTAATGAATTGGTTTGGATTTTAGGACTAGCTAAGAGACAACATTTTTAAAACATTTTTTTTTTCATTTACTTTTCTTGAAAATATTAAATTTTTGCTGTAAAATTAAAATTGGGCAGTAAATATTTGAAAATATCACGAGTCAGCATCAAAGTGTATTTAGTAGCGCGGCCGTCCTCAGCTAGACTTTTTCCGGTACACTCGCCTTCGAAGCGCGACCGCGCTCCTTGATAAAATAAGCATTACTTATTTCGATTAGTTTGTATTATATTTTTATATTAACGTAAAAGCTATCATATTGCGCAATGCTGATATTATATATGTGATTACATATATTGAAAGTTCGAGTGCTTCAAGTACTCGAAAAGAAATTAATAACAAGAACTGTGCAGATATCGCACACATAGATATCGTTCATTAAGGAAAAACTTATTTTACTGTTTGAATAAGTGTTTACGAAGTTATCGATCCAAATCGAACATTAAATACGATACAATTTTTTTCTAAAAGGTTCTCTCGCTTACGAAGAAACCTCCGATCTCGAAAAATACTCCCTTAGTAAGCGCGTAAAAGATAATAGGCCTCGACTTTTAAATGTTAAGTCGATCGGTGCAGTTTTGGCTGGCTTGCTGATGACTGAGTGAGTGTATTGAACATTTTTTGTATGTAATACAAATAAAACTATAAAATTGTTATGTACTTTAAAAATTTGCTTGCTTGCTTGCTTGCTCGAGAAAACTTTTAATAAAAATAAGCTCCTTAAAATTTATAAATTTGATGTCTACATCAAGTTTATAAAAGTATTTTGTTTTAAGCAAATAATTAAATAGAAGGACTACTGATCAATGTATTAATGTCCAGAAATTCCAATAATACCATTCAGTTTAGTAGGACTTCTTTTCCTTCGATTGGCAAAAATCTATAGTTGATCTAGGATACGTTACCCCTTTACCATCTATTATGGACCTATACTACTGTTTTACCATGAAACGCGAAGGAAATCGAGTCCAGCGGTGTTAATTTAAGTACATAAAAATTAGTTAGAGGTTTACCCGGGATCCGATTCCACGGGATTCAAAATAGAAATATTAGATCGCTAAGCAGGGATAAAGATTTTCCCGGTTTGGCACCTAATCGCCGCAAGGTTGTATTCTGGACCTAAGGATAAATAAAGAAACGTCTCTACAAAGGGAATTAAGTTTATTAGTCAAAAGCTTTGCAGTTTGCGATAAAATCCGCAAACATGATCACTCGCTATTGTCGCTCGAGCGAGACTGACTCGGCGATGGTTACCGCTCGTCCTCCAGTCAGCTCTACTCTCAGTGCTCCAGTCTTCTGAGTCTTCTCTTTCTCTCCAGTCCTCCTAGTTCTCTCCCTCTCTCTCTCTCTCTCTCTCACACAGTTGCGCGCATGCGCGCTGTCGCTCTTGTGTTGCTAGAGCCCAATGAGAGCCCACAAACAAAAGATGAATCCAAGCGCTATCTGTCGTTCATCGTGCATCTGTCGTGATTCGCGCACTAGAACAGGCTGGAAGTTTCCGCTCTACAGATCTACTAAAGTTCAGACTTTCAGTTTCAGTATCGGCGGCGCTATCAACTAACAACCGCTCAAGACGTCAGCGTTCAGCGTCAAGACTTAAGACTGGTTTTTCCTGTATATACAGAGATTATACATATGGGATACGTGTACAAGACCGCGACGTATTTTTTTCGCGGTCCGGTGGTGGGATTCTTGTGTACTCACACGGTAAACGCAATCTTGCTATTGTCGTAAAGCACCAGAACAAGTGTACCGTCACAACTCCGCGGATTGTTCCCTGATAGTATAACGTGGCTTTCGCCAACACGCTAGACTGTTTTGCATTATTTTCCAAGGTAAAGGTAAGTTAATTTTTGTCATTAATCTTCCATTTGACATTAATGGGATTATTTATAAGGACATTTGTTTTTTAATTTGTGTTACTGTTGTAACTTTTTTTTTCATTAAGTTCGTAAACTTTCGTCGAAAAAATAGTACAGCAATTAGTAATAGTACTTATTTAAATTATTAGTAGATTATACGTGGTTAATACGTTTTTATATGATTTAATATTTAAGTAACATAAATGTGAATTAAACCTTACATTTATTTTACAACTCATGATTATCAAAAGTTTCCTTGTAAATGGGATGGGATTTGTATTTAAAAAAATTTATACTTTATGACTATTATTTTACAGAAAGATGAAGTGCATTTTATTACTTATTTCGATACTGATAGTACAAAAGTCTGTTGCTCCACCTGTAACTCAAACTAAGAAGGAAGAACCTGCTGATGTAGATGATGTAAGATTTTAATAAAATTTTCAATTCTTTTGTGGTATACAGTATAAAAATTTATAAATCTTTTTTTTTTCTTTAATTTAGTTTACTTCGGAATATCACAGGTATTTAAAAGAAGTAGTAGAAGCTCTTGAAAGTGATCCAGATTTTCGTGCCAAATTAGAAAAAGCAGAAGAACAGGATATTGTCGTAAGTAAATATCTTTAATTTATAAGTAAGCTGTGACATTATGGTTACAAAATATTTATTATTTTTGTTAGAATGGCAAAATTGCTGACCAATTGGAATATGTGAGTCATCACGTAAGATCAAAGTTAGACGAATTGAAAAGAAATGAACTTGAAAGACTGAGGCATTTAGCTATTAAAGAATTTGAATTGGAAAATGGTATTGATAGAAATCATTTAAAGATAGGAGAACATATAGATCATAACAATCCTCACACTTTTGAAATAGAAGACTTAAAAAAACTTATTGCTAAGGTAAAACAAAATGATGTTTATTTACTGCAACATATTATTCACATACTCTATTTAATAATATTTTATTTTTACATAGACAACGAAAGACTTGGAGGAAGCTGATAGAAAAAGAAAAGAATCGTTTAAAGAGTATGAAATGAAAAAGAAATTTGAGCAAGAAGAAAAAATGAAAAGTATTAAAAATATTATTTAAATTTATAAAATTATTTTAACGATTACTATAATAGAACTTTTTTTCTTAATATAGATATGACTGAGGAGGAAAGAAAGAAGTATGAGAATGAACTTCATGACTTGGAAAAGAAGCATAAGGATCATGAACCAGTAAGTATGTAGATTTAAACTGTTAATTTCACTATTCTAACTTATGCCATTCTTTATAGTTACATCATCCAGGAAGTAAAAAACAATTGGAAGAAGTTTGGGAAAAACAAGATCATATGGAGAATCAAGACTTTGATCCTAGAACTTTCTTTTTTTTACATGGTAAATATTCAGATTATAATTAATTTTGTTGAAATTACACATTTTTCTTTTTCACTAGATTTAGATGGAAATGGCGTATGGGATCAAAATGAATTAAAAACTCTTTTCCTTAAAGAGTTGGATAAAATTTATCAAGAAGGTCTTTCAGAAGATGACCTTGTTGAAAGAAGTGAAGAATTGGAGAGGATGAGAGAACATGTCATAAAAGAAGCAGATCTTAATAAAGATGGATTGATAAGGTAAATTTTAAAACAATTTTGTATCATTAATGAACCTTTCAGTTTATAAAAGAAATAATGTTTTTCAGTTATGAGGAATTCTTAAATGAATCCAAGAAATCAGATTTTGAAAAAGATCCAGGTTGGGTACCACTGGATGAACAGCAGATATACACAGAGCAAGAATATTTATCATATAAGCAGCAAAAGGCTCGAGAAATTGCTCAGGCTATGGTATGTTAATTTAAATAATAAAATAAAATTTGTTTTTGCAAGAAAGCATGCTTCCAAATCCATCTGTGAGAATTTTTTGGCGATTTTTTTTATTTTTTATTATTATTTTTAAATATTATTGCATGTATAACAAGTAAACCATTAAGTTTTAGTATTTAGTGAAATTAATGAGTTGCTTGTGCATTGTTTTTTCGCTAGTCTGCAGAGCATCATTTTGCTGGCCAACCAAACCCTGTAGGACATGAGCAGGTGAGATTGAATTGAACTGATAGAAAATTAGTGTTTCTTTTGAAAACGTAATTTAGAATCTTGTAGTTTAGTAGTTTCCAAAACTTAATATAAGAGAAAAGAGAAATTAATAATTAATAAAATATAAATTAATTTCAGTTCCCTCCACATCCTAATGACGTTTATCAAGGTCATATTCAGCAGCAAGGTCAATATCCTCAACAGGTTCAGCATCAACAATACCCTCCAAATCCGAATATTCAAATTCGCTCCCAACACCAAAATCAATTCAACCAGATTCCTCAACAAGGTCAACACCAGCAAGTGCCTATGCAACAAGATCATTTTGGCCAACAGGTGCCTTTGCAGCAACAGCAACAATTTCACCCAAATCAGCAAGTCCCAGTATCCAACAATATGAATCAAATACCACAGCAACCAAATTATCAACAAGTACCAGTGAATAATAATCAACTACCACCTCAACAACAATTTCAACAACAACAACAACAACAACAACAACAATTTCAACAACAGCAATTTCAACATCAGCAGCAGCAGCAGCACCAACAATTTCAACAGCAGCAACAACAGCAACAGCAATTGAATCAACAACCCATAGCATCTAACAATGTGAATCAGCAACCTATTCAACAAAATCAACCATCCATTAATAATGTACCACATTTGTCAGATCAACAAATTCCTGGATCAACTGGTCAAAATCAGCAAAATACTCAGAATCAAGTTCCTCCTCAAGCAAATGAACAAATAGCTTCTGTCAATAATGCTCAAACAGCAAATCAAGGTGCTCCAAATGTTGTCAAAACATAAAGACTCGTAATAAAGAAAAACTTCCAGTTTGAACTTTTTCAACCTATTTAGAACAGTATTCAATCGAAATTAATTTAATAAGTTAAAATTGTTCATTAAAAGTCAATAATTAATATGAATTGGAAATGTAAAAAGTAATTATTTGTATTTTAAGATAAAACTGACTTTGTTGACAAATAAATCAAATTGTAACAAATTTAAAAAAGCATATCAAATGTGATTTAAGCCAAAAATAAATAAAATTCAAATTTGATCAAATATCTCGCCTTTTTAATAATTTCTGAAGTATATGGGTGTAGGATAAAGGGAGATCAGAAAAATATAAAGCATAATGTATTTTTTTATATTTATTATTATTGCATATTGTTTACGTTAGTATATTACTTAGGTATACGTGCCAAGTAGCAACTTAAATGTATGATTGCGTGATTCTGTTTGTTCCTCGGTAGGTAGGGTAATGTACGCTTACTCCATATTATATATAGGGTGTATTTATAGGTATAGTATAGTTTCTTTATCGGTAAAACGTCACCTTAAGAGCTATTCGGTACAATAAATAAAAAGAATCAACGGATGGCGGCTTTCTATAAAATATTCAACTCCTGCTTATTTAAGTCTTTCAGAACATCACTTTCCGTGCCAATTTCACTTTTATATACCCTCCTTATTGTTCTAGGCGACAGAATCAAGAATGTTTTTCTTAATTACTACTACTCTAAGCCTTGATGACGCTTGCTTAGCGTTCAATTATTAAATAACAAATTGATCTAGCTAAACAAAGAGGATTCATATTCTCTTGTCGGTCTGTGAAAATTGCTAAAAAAAATTATACAATAATATAAAGTTCATGCGGCAACGGAAAACAGGAACGAATTTGAAAAAAAATAAAACATATGGGTCTTTGGACTGACATTCTTATAATTGACAATTTTATATCATCGTATTCATTTAAAACTAAATCTTATTTATTGAGAAACGATAAATCGATACAAAACGTAAACCCATATATAAAATCACACCTGTTTTCCTTTACAATGGATTATTCTCGAGCATACAAGATACCGTCAAGGTTATAGATATTTTTTTTCATCGAGATCCAAAAATGAATGATTTATGTATTTTTGACAGGAAAAAAATTATTTGGCATAGAAAATACTTGAGAAAACTGTTTGCATTTATTTTAGATTTCTTATCTTTAAAAACAGTCTTAAGTAACGCCGAATAACTTTTTTCTTGATCGCCATAAGGATTAGTAGGCGTCTTCTTTTTTTCAGAACGCAAAAAATAAATAATTGTACAATTAATTCGTTAACTAATATTATAATTACATTGAAATAATAAAGCTTAAAGAAGTGAAAAGGACGATTCTTGCCTTCTTCACTGCCGTGATAATAAAATAATAAATATGTTCCGCAAACGAACTATAACACAATATAATAAACGCGCTATTTACAAGTACATAATAATGTATATTATAGTATACAATGTAGTCGAACGCAATCGTGCGAATGTGCGATTATGAACGATTAAGGAAGTAACGCGACTTTATCAAGGTCTTAATAGACTTTGATAACGTATTGCAAAAAATAAAGATACTGTGAAAGTTGTATAAAAAGTAAGGAAAGGGACACTGAAAAAAATCGTATAACGTTAAAATTATCAGATCGAAACGCTTTACAACGCATTCTTACATTTTTGCGCATGCCGAACACCGTTAATCTTTTACATGTCGCAGAAAGATCGTGCTAATTTTTCCTCTCGAATATACTCTCGCATCTGCTTAAATATTCTTAATTTTTAGTATTTTTTTTTTTCGTATAAATCGTGTATACTTTCTCTCCCAGCTTAATCGCTTGAATCACTCTTTACTAATTGAAGAGTCTAATATGGTTGCAACATTTACTTCCGTCGAATATTAATTATACAAATTTTTTCTTTTACGCATAAAATTTTAAACTATCTTAGATAAAAAATTTAATTTAAATGATGAAAAACACAAAGCTCCTTCCCTCTATACATTTAATTTAATCAGATCAGATCTGTTTCTGTATAGACGTACATTACATATGGAACTGAAATACTAAAACATCGCCTATACATTAATTTAAATTTAATATTAATAAAATTGGCTAAATAAAAAATTATTGAGCGTTGGGCGTGATAATCTCTTTTCTTTACACACTGCTGGTATCCTATACTGCAAAAAATAGCAATCCTAAATCCAAATCAGTTCTTTTTTGTACGTAAAGCTCATAAGACGAAAGAAATTGAATTTTCTTATTTTTCAGTACACGTACCCAGCAGTATCCTTCTTTTTCTTTATAATATACCTATTATATATCAATTTATATAATATATATAGCTTCTATATATATATAATTTTTATATTCTCTATCAATATAATAGCGTATTAGATACTTTTCACTTACATTTAAGTATGTAATATATAGGTGTTTATTATTTTTTTCTCATCTGTTCACAGATATCATATTCATATAAAAAAAAAACGTGAAAACGAAACATTTTTCTTCGAAGCGTCCATTTTATCTTTCTCTCCCTCTCTCTCGTTCTCTTTATACTTTCTAGCTCTCTGTTTCCCTTTCATCCCTTTGCTCACTGTTTATTTTCTCTTTCTAAGACTGGTCACTTAAAGAAAAGAAAAACTGTTTTATTTTAAAGACATGCCATTCAGGGTATTACCGGTGTGATTTTATCCGAAACTGAAATTTTGTCGGCCATTCAAGTTCCACCATAAATACGTTACGAATTGCCTCATTTCGTATTTATAACGTACGAGATATTTTACTGACATTCGTTCGTTTCATGCACTCGTTTTTTTGCAATTACGTTAAATACTGATTTTTGATATTCAAAATGATTTCGCAAGTTATCATTTTTCTCGAAAGACTATAGACGTTTTGAAAATATAATTAATGAAATTTTTTCCTCTTTTATTTTGAAAAAATTTTCAATTTAGCGTAACTGCAAAATAACTTCTTGTAAGCTCATCACACTCACGTTAATTTCGACTGATTTTTATCATTTACAAGTGGTCACGATCTACGAGACTCTTTTCTTAATTTTTTCGATAGGAAGGCACTTTCTACTTTTTCTCATCGTCATTTTTATACAATACATCACTAAACATTCTTTACCGCTTTCTTTCTTTCAGTAGCGTGTGTTGATTCGTTTCCGCTCTTAATTTGGCTGCACTCTCACAAAAAATTTTTTTTTCTTAAATAACGAATAATTCGCTTCGATTTTTTTTCATAACATTTTGTTTTTGAACACATTTTATGCCTAAATTTTACATCGTATAATTTCGAGCCTTAGTTATTCTCGTAACTTGGAATTTCCCAAAGTAAAAAATAGCTAGTAAATTACAGTAAGTATGGCTATATATGTTTAAAGAGCTCCAAAGACAGTCCCAGAATCTCACTTTGTTACTTTTAACACTTTTTTTCAAGTCAAGTCTTTCGCAATTTTTGCATCGTTCCTTTAGGGGAAAATATACTCAACATATAATTAAATTAAATTAAATCTTTTTAACTTTCAGTAGACAATCATTTTAAGCACCAAATATGTTTCTCGGTAGATGATTTACGCAAAAATCAAATACCTAGTTGTTGCTGTCAAAAGCTTCTCTCTTATTTGAAATTTTGTAGCGAAAAATTGTTTATATCAAGAATATCATTTAAGTTATTTGTGTACCAAAGAGAAGTTTTTATAGTAATTTTGAAACTTTGCTTGATCATGCAATTCATTCTAACAGTCAGCGCCATGCACTTTTGTTCATCAATATTTTTTTTTTATTTTGCAATTCGTGATTGAAGAAAGATGTTTGAAGTTAGAAAATAAGTTTAAAAAAAATCTCGTAAAGCGCGACAACCAGGATTTTTCGCTCCCGAAGGCCACTTTGAATGTTTTTTTATTTTCCCCTTGCACAAATACAAAGCTTGATAATGACCTAAACTCGTAAATGTATTTACTCTCATTTTCAGTGAAATATTTTCATTTACTGAATATTCGGGCAAAGGCCTCGTGTGTTTGTTTTGTGTACGTTTTTAATCTGAAGATCTCTAAAAAATAAAAAAATCAATTCTTTATCACTTTTTTTAGCAAAGTCACGCGCAATTTCTTTACAAAATTTTGAAAAATAGTTTGACTTTTCCGAAAAGAAGCACCCATACGCCTTCTTGCATTTACCGCCCTTAATCTTTTTGTTTAACTTTCACCTTTTTCTTCAATCATTCATTCGGAAATTCTCTCAAAGTTGACGTTCGTTCAAGTCCTCTCACGCGCCTTTCATAATGCCAGTCATTCATGCTTTCATTCATATCTACCACAATCATTAATTTGTCATTTTTAAGCCCTAAACCTTATAATTTTTATACTTGGCATACCCCAAATATGGCAGGAAGGCAATACTTAATAACGCGTACTTTAATCTTTTCCTACTTCTTCCACAGAAATACCGTTCGTCACATTTTCGGTTAATATAATTAGAAATTTTGTACATTTAGTAGCACAGTGATGTTGATTTTAATTCATCTATGCTACTCTGCCTTTAACCGTCTTTATGTAGTGGGACGCTCTTTTCGTATTTCTTTTCTACAAAATCACAAAAATAAGCTTTCACGTAGCATCGAGTCGTGGTCTTCGGCGCTCTACAAACAATGAAAGAGCAATCTTTTTCTCGAGTATTTTCATGACATCGAGGGATCACGTAGTCTTTCGCATTTTCCCGATTTTAAATAATAAATTTTAAGAAGGATTAATGAATTAGTAAATGAATCTTTTAATAATGACTTGAAAAGTTAAATTTGCAAGAAAAATATCGAGTTTCGACGGTTACAATATAGATAGTTGAAGAAAGAAAGAACCCTCGAGAGTCAGAAGAATAGGACAGCGACTCGATACTGTATTACGAGACTCGTAAGTGAAAAAAGCTTTTGCTCGATCTGGCTTTGGATTTTCGGTCCGTGTGTTTCGCTCTCACGCCACCACGCTTTTCTCATGGACTGTTTTCTAGTCCTCTGGGCTTTAACGGAGTCGCGTAGTTTTTTTTATTCCTTACTAACTATTATACATTTGGCGTTATAACGTATGGTACTGTCTATGCATTTAGGTATAAATTATGTAGTACTTGTAGTTGTTTCGCACCCTGCTGGTTAGAAAAGAGCCAGCAAGGACGAATTCTACATACATATGCGACATCTACTCGTACATTGTCCAAACGAAAGGACTGTGACTACCTAAAATTGGAAATATATCGCAGTGGCGATTCGCGACCGGATTCGCACAAATTTTAATCGCTTTATCATCATAACGCGGGATATCGTCTCGCCTCGTCGTCTCGTGTCGAGGCGAGCAAGAATAAAGTCGCTCGCGGTCGCGGCATCGTCTTTGAAAAAAAGGAAGGAGCGCATGCTATTCGCTCGTAGTTTTTTTTATTTTCTTTTTGATTGTAAGCCTCCGTATTTCACCCCTCGTCCTCCTCGTCAGTTTAATCGGTATTTTTTCTCTCAACGTCTGAAATGCTCACCTAAACCAAGATTGTAACTTGGCTCTTACTAGGTATTTTGTTTGCTCGGCATGCATGTACCTTAAACATACACATATATAACACAGGTATATATACATATATATGTATGTTTGCATAAGAAAGTGCGCACACGTATAGACCTATATAGCCCGAGCGCATCATTAAGTGTCCTTCCCTCGTCGCATCTACGAATGAGTGTACGAATTCATGTTCAGCTGAGTGTCTGTGTATTTTGTCTGTGTTTCGGTCGTTTGTTGGGTGTGCTGTGTGTGTACGTCTCTCTCTCTCTCTCTTTCTCTCTCACACACACTCTCTCTTTCTATCTCTCTCTCTCTCTCTCTCTCTCTCCCTGTGTAAGAGTGTGCGCTAATAGTATATCGTAATCAACGAATATATTTATATATTGAAGAGGCGCTCAGGCATCGCTTGGCTTAATTTCCTATAGTCGAGTCCGTCGGGGGGTAGCATAGCCGCGGGGTCGGCTGGGCCTGGAAGATGCTCCGCGACTGGGCCCCCGTACCGGCTCTACTATTCGCATCGCGAGTCGGTCAGCGGCTCGAGTTTGACGGCAATCTTCTCCTTCTCCTTGAGGGCGGCGTGCGAGCTCTTAACCAGCTCGGAAATGTCTTCCTGGAAGAGGTTCTCGGGCCGGGGGCTGACGAAGCTGCGGGCCGGCTTGTAGGTCATGCCGCTGACGCCGATGCCGACCTCGACGGAGGACGGCAGGTGCGAGGGATCCATGAGTGAGCCCAGAGGACTGGCGAGCGGGGACTCCATGGGGCTCTCGGGGGGACCGCCCGAGCCCGGGCTGGCGAGGCCGAGGTTCAGCGGCGAGTTGCCGTGGTTGCTGCCGGGGCCGCCGAGGCCGGGCGTTCCCGCACCCGAGAGCATGCCGCTGTTGTTGTTATTGTTGTGGTGGTGATGATGATGGTGCTGCTGCTGCTGCTGGTGATGGTGCTGCTGCTGTTGCTGCTGCTGTTGTTGTTGTTGCTGCTGCTGTTGCTGTTGCTGGCTCGCCTGCTGCATCGCCGCCTGCAGGTTCGAGGACAGGTTAGAGGAGAGGCTGGTCGAGAGATTCGTGGCCAGCATGTCGTGCTGCTGCGAGTGGGCCGCTGCCACCATGCTGCACATCTGGTGTCGGAGACCTATGTCGAGACAGAAACGAAAAAACACATGGGATTTACTTAATGTCTTTTTTTTTTTTTTTTTTTCATCCTCCCGCTGCGCTTCTTCTTACGAGTCACGGAAAATTTCTAGCGTAATGGCTAGTTAGAAAAAGCTTGCTCGAAAAGTGCAGCTGTCATGGTTCAGAAAATGGCTCTGTTATTAGATGAAATTACTGTTTAGGCAATTCTTTTCTGAAATCGGTGGTCGGAAAATAGTTTTGTTTTTATATAGAAAAAAAACTGTCATTCAGATGGAAAAAATGAGTTTAATAGTTCATTTGATCGATGTTGAAATTTAAATAAGTAATAAGAAATTTAATAAAGAACATACGTAAAATTGGAACTCAAATGAAATTGAAGTAACAGTGAGCCGAAAACTCCGAATCCACATCCGATATTATTCTAAATTTGCAAAACTGGAATAGCTTAAGAATGAGACAGCATCGATTAATAAATAATATGCAAGTCGAAAAATAGGGCGCTCACGAATAGAAATAACGAAGTAATATTAGAAAAAAAAAAAAAAAAGAAAATAGATTCGGTTAAAATTTGGGGGAGTGATTGAATTGAGAAGCGCGGCAGTTTCTAAATTAGGTTAGCGAGCGGGTGGGGAAGCTTGAGCACAATGCAGCAAGAAGGGTAATCGAATAAGGTGATGTTATTTCGGCTAATGAAATAGGGGGAGTACTTTGAGAGCTCGGGTAGGTAAGGTACCTTGAGCGACGGCGGCGACCGCGGCGGCAGCTGCGCTGGGGCTGACTGCTCCCTCGGGTCCGTTGCAGGCGCCGTAATTCGCCAAGGCGGGATACATCGTGGTCGGCTCCTCCTTGACCATGTGGGGCGAGTGTCCGTCGCGGAAGACCACCGCTCGAATCACGCCGCGGATGTGCTCGTCCGGCCAGACGCCGAGCAGGATCCTCTGAGGCCTCCCCCGACCCTTTGGCCGCAGATCTGCAAAACCCACCGACACACGGCCACCGTTTAGCGCTTGCTCGGCTCTATTCTCGCTAACCGACAACGACGCCGTCCCGATTTCGGCCCTCTTTACTTTTCTTACGTGCTATTTGCTTCGACTTTAATTTGTTTTCCGCGAAACCAGACGAATCGTTTGTTAAGAATTTATTCTCTCTCTCGGTAAAAATAAATATTTATCTGTCCATCTCCTCTTTCTCTCTCATATTTCATCGTTTGAAATATAATACTTTTAATAAAATTTAGCGGTTTATTTCAAATTACATTAGACTAATTGTTCCACCGTTTTAAAAGGAATTGTATTTCTTTTTCAATTTGTACGTGAATATTTTTTCTAATACGTGATTATGTTACACCAAAATACAAATTTGAAATGTATAATTTGTCGGAAATCGAAATCTGCTCGTGTGATTCCTTCGCATTTCCTACTCGTTTGTATAATTGTCAAAGCATACGTTTTGCTTCAACATCAGAAATCCTCGCGCCGGAGCAAGAGAAAAAAAAAACAAGTGAATAAGAAAGGCAAAATCGCAGCTACCGATAGGCAGAAAAGTTAAAGATAGTCGCGGCCGTAAGGTGGACGTTAACGGCGCGTTTCGCCGCGGCGAACAGTAAAATAACGAACGAGAGCGAGTTAAGTAAACACAATGGCCGGCAAATCGAGTAACCGCAGCGGAGAACGAGCCTTAATACGTCAGTGCGCCGCGGCGCGGCCCGGACGGGCCCGATGCGTAATTGTACCTTTTACGAGCGAGGCTAAATTCACCGAGCGCTATGCCGCGTCCTGTTTCTTTTCTCGCGAGCGAACACCCCGCGAAAGAGAGAGAGAGAGAGAGAGAGAGAGTTTTTGCTATTCATAAAGGTTCGTGCATTGAAATTTCTTCTTACACCGCTAATGACTGGGATTTTGGTTTTGAATTACACTTACCGGCTCCACCGTCGGCGCTCGGTCCGAGCATGTTATGGACTCGGTTCGCGTAAAGTACGAACGTCGGATACGGAATATCATATTTCCTGAAAAAGAAAAAAATACACCGATGCCAAATTATTGCTTTTTCCCTGAGCTACCGGTGGAAAATCGGCTTTTATATTATAGCTATGCAATGGGAAATTATAGACTCGCTGGCGATTGTCTGTTTGCACGACTATAGCGATGCACTCGCGGCTAAAGAGGACTGCTCGGATGCAGCTCTATCTTCGAACGTTATAATAAATTTCAATTTTCTCGGAAGGAATAAAGCAAAAGTTGCACGCGCGACATTACGCGAACGAGCCTTTTTGTTTTGCTTATAGTCGTTGGCAATGTTAACGTTTTAATAAATTATGTACATTCTCTTTGCTGCAGAAAAACGCTCGCTTGATTCTTGTGCTTCTAAAAAGTAGTTCTTTCTGTACGGTATAGCTTATACAACATCTTTAAAGCACTTTATGATATAAAAATAGAAAACTATGTAAGTACGGATTACGTAGGATACGCGTATACTCTTTTTGTCGGATAAAAACTATAGAGTTATTACGCGCGCGTAAAAATAAAACTCACGTTATTTAAATATTGCGCTCTGTAGTGTTTTTTTATTTAAAAAAATAAAGTTAAAGAAAATACATTTGTATTCTAAATAAAAAGTCATTCTTTAAAAGAATCTGCATGATTCAAAAGACGTTAGACGTCAATGCAAATTTTAGAATGCAAAGGAATAAACATTAGATTATATCTACTTAAGATTTTTTATGCGTACAGTATAAACTCATTTTTTATTGTTTCGCTAATCATGTAAGTTAAAATATTTAAATATTTCTAAGACGTATATTCAATATGTAAAGCCGTCCATTTTAACATGTATTTATCATATATATTACTAACAGAAGAAAAGTTTTTTATGAAAATTAATATTAAAGTCATGGTAATTATCAGTATCGTTAATTTACAAAAACAAGAACAAAGAAAAAGAATAATTAGTTATACTAAACTATGCCGTTGAATATTTCAAAAGCTGCATTAATAGAAAATACTTTTAGTAGAAAAAGTAAGAATCATCATTTATTCATTATTATTATTAATCTATAATGAAACTACTAGGCACTTTGTCCCAACAAAAGTCGCCTTTTAAATAAGTTCCCAGTGACGTAAGAGTAGAAAAAACAAAAGAAAAAAACGTTGAAATTGAAAAATTCCGAAGCAGTAATTGCGAAAAAAATCTTACCTTGCTGCTTGGCTCAATGAAAGGCCTTCCTTGAGTACACTGAAAATCGCTTCAGCCATCGTTTCCGGCCGCCAGGACTTCAAAGGGCCGCGTTCCCGAAAGCGAAGATTGTGAACCAGGCTCTGATTGGTATTCCAGCACTTTTGCCACATGGATTGCAATTGATACTGATAGCTATCTGCTGTAACATCCCCCCGAGAATCAGGGAAAAGGCATTAGTATACGTTGTAAAGGCAACATGGTAAATAATTTATATATATATATGTATATGTATATATATGGAAAAATTTTCAGTGACAAAATTCATTTCAATTTTAAATGCACACATAAACATTTCCTAATGTAAATAATTTCAGGACGGTGTGGTTCGTAAAAATAAAAATAAAAGACTGAAAGTCTTTTAGAAATGGCTCTGTATCGTAGCTGTATATTATATATGTAAAGCTTGAAGTTTTAAACGACGTTGTCATTGTTTTATTAAAAATAATGTATAAAGGAGAAAATCTCCCGTAGGTTTACTTATATATTATGCAATGGATATGTAATATTGTTAAATAGGTTACTTTATTTTTACAAGTAGTACCCTGGCTGGCTGTGATTTCTGAAAAAGAACAAAATAAAAGAGAAAAATGAAATGAGATTAAGATTAATAAAAAAGAAAAAAAATTGATTCGGGGGGTAAGGATATAAAAAAAAGCGAAGGCTCAAAATTCTGGGTAACAAAATGATGACTTTATATATATTCACATAAACATACAGAAAACGAAAGTAGGCGGCCGTTGTCGCCGCAAGTCGTAACAAAACAAAAGACAAGAAATAAAACTCGCAGAGAGTCGTTAAGAGGCGTCTCCAGTCGCGCAGTGTGGTCCGCTGGCTTATTGCATCGGAGGACGGAAGAGGCTGCATCGGCGTAACCAAGGAGCGACCACGCGACCGGCCGCACGCGAAAATTCTCTTTTCATTTATCCCGCGGGGGGGAGACGCGCGTACACGTGCACTCGTAGAAAAACCGACGGCGCAAGCGCGAGCAGCAGCCGTATGCAGCACCGATGGCCCCGATCCGGACCGATTATTTAACGGTTAAGTTATTAAGTGTAATTAGGCCTCCTCCAATTTCATGATTAATACAATTAATTGGAAAAGACGACGCACACAGACGAGTCGCCGCTGTGCGGAGGACGACTCTTCTTCTGCGCCTTCTTCATTGGCGAGTGGAGGAAAAAATTCCGACAGAAATAACTCGGCAGTTCTAATTTAATACATAAAAACTCTCGGTGCTGTACAAATTTGTCAATTTACAATGAGCTTTTGACTATTCCGTGTGCGTCTTTTCCTTAAAATTCCTTTAAAGTGTATATTATTCAGTCTTATGAAAAATACAGAGATTTATTTAGTTGAGTAGCTTTATTTTACAGTGGTATCTGATGCTGACGCAGTTCCAAAAAGAAAAAAGAAAAAAGAAAAAAAAAAGATTAGAGATTCGTTACATCTTTATCTGAGCGACGCCAATGGACGATTACATTGTTTGCCGTAATTAAACTAATTAATAGATAAAAAGGCACATTTTACTTGACTTAGGCTCTAATAGCGATTGAGACAGAGCACTCGTCGCCTAAACGGAAAACTGCTGCAATTGCCACTTTTTATTGAGGCATAAAAGTGCAAACTTTGTTCCGTTACACATCTTTTTATTAAACGCGCGTGTCGTAGTTTTTCGTTTGGGACTGCAAGTAATTTGATCGATGTATTAAAAATCAACTCGGCGTTTCGCGTGCACTGCACTCGTAACCGCGACGATAAAATATTAAATTTGCAAAGTGCGCAGCGGACTTTTTATTGTAAAATTTGACGCACGGAATTGGCGTAGAAATTTGATTATCTGCGTAAATCTAGACAAGTCTTGCTGTATCAGTGCCAATAATGTCATGTACAATCGATCGCTACATGCAAATACCTACTCTCAATAAGAAATGCTTAATGTCTTAAAAAAATATATATAATATAACAATATGAGTGATGCGGCGATAATGATTCGAAAGCTAATTCAATATACAATGGTCAAACATTCGCATAACGCTTAGGAATGTTACAATCTTAACGCAGGCACGTGGAATTGATTCCTATCTAGTGAACGATCGTCGTAAAACGAGCGCGACTTCGCGTTCGCCAACAATATAGTGTAAATATCAATAATTTAATCGACAATAAGTTCTAGGCACGGATTATCACTAGACGCCCCCGAGTCTCAGGGGCGTGAGTATCATATTTTTGTTTTTTTTGTTTTTTTTTGTTCTTTTTTTGTTTTTGAAAAATCGATCGGCAACGAGGACAAATCACAAGCCGATCGACGCTCAACTTATACAAAAGTCATATACGCAGAGAGGAACATATTTTTCGTTACAGTGCGTCGTGAAAAACGGGAATGTTTCAGCGCTCGGAGTGTCCTCAATTATAACAATAATTCGCAGGAAAATTCTTTTATATTTTTTTTTTTTTTTTTATTTCATCCAACCGAACCCGATAACAACTTGTTGATCGAAATATGATCGACAAAAAGTTTCGAGTATATTTGAGAGCAGCGCTCCGAATAATGATTGGGACAAATATCAACACGAAAAAAAACAACAATCGCAAATAACGGGTAGGTTTGCGAAAATAAAAGGACAAAATCATTCCGCTCGATTGCAATAAATTATTCGAAAACAGGCGCAACTTAACGCGGAAAAAAGGCGACGCGAGCTTTCGGCCGTTCCCCGAGCCGAGTTGCAACGAGACTCGATCACCGGGAAAACTGAAAAAAAGAAAATAAAAAAGAAATAAATAAAAATGCTCGCATCCGTTGCAGGCGGAGTGGCATTGCTCTCGTTTAATTGAAATTAGCGGCTAAATAGGCGTCTTTAGCGAGTGGGAGTCGCGCGCGTGGCGAACGAGGAAGTAGGAAGCGCGCGCGCACGCGGGGCAATTGCAATTGGAGCGAGGTTAAAAATGTCGGCAATATCGGTAATAATGGTAGGTATCGGAAGGCGAGAGGAATGCGGCGCCCGAGTGGGAAAGGAGTTTCGCTAATTAATGCTAATTCGCAGATATCCGCGAGAGAGAGAGAGAGAGAGAGAGGCGGTATAAAAGGATGGAAGTCATTAAGCTTACGTAAGTTATATTCTAAAGCGTCCTTAAGTCGTAAGGCGCTTTCCGACGTCTGCTCTCTCGGTCGGCTCTCGTCGTCGCCGGATGAGGGAAGACAAACGTGCTCGCGCCTCATGTGAATACGCAATCTCCTCTCCCGCTCTATTGTGCAGCGCGAGCAAGTATAACGCTAACTTGGCCGCAAGGACGGAGCGCTCGCAAAAGCGGGCAAAAATAATCGAGTCATTGTTGCCGCGGTGATGAATTGACCGACTCGGCGGCGGCGGCGGCGGCGGCTAAGGTACCTCGCGGCCCTCTCGCGTACGCCGCCGGCAGCAGGAAATGGACATTCCAGCGTGGATGATTGCCGCAATTGCTTGCGGATATTTCGGGATATATACCTCGAACGGCTCGGCGTCGGAGAGTGGCTTTTTAATGGCGCGATTAAAAAATTAATGCCGTTCGCGAGAAATTTCTCGGCCTCCTCCGTTGCCTGCGAGTTTGTTGTTCTTTTTCGCGGGCTGCACTTCCCGTGTATTAAAAAAGGAAATTCAAAGCTTCGAGGGGCATCGTCCTCTGTCATTCGTTGTCGTTCTCGTCGTTGAAGTAGAGCGAGACGATGCCGTGCTTCTTGCAAAAGGCCCACCACCAGCGGAAGCCCGAGAGCCCGGAGAACGAGAATCCGGGGTCCCGCTGCCGCCTGAGCTTCTCGACGAAGTTGAGGATCGCGTTCAGGGACTTTTTCGTTCTGCGGTTGTACGGGCTGACGCTGATGTCGCAGCAGAACTCGAGGACGGCCGTCTCCTCGGGGCCGTCGAGGCCCGCCTCCTCGAGGACCATCATCCTCTTGGACTTGCCGAGGATGTTGTCGTAGAGCGTGCCCTTGGGGATGCCGTACTTGCTCGAGGCCTGGGTGAAGCGCATCTTTTGCGTGACGACGGCCTCGATGGCCTCCTGCAGCTCTTGCCGCGTCCACGTCGGCGCCTTCAGCTTCAGCAGGCTCGAGTAGTCAGCTAAAAATCAGCAGACATCGGCTAGGGCTCTAGGGCTGTCGTGTGTCGGGTTGACGCGCGCGCGCGCGCGAGCGGTTCTCGGGGGGTTGTCGGGGGGTTGTCGGGGGGTTATTGGGGCCGGGGGGGCGTTCTACGGGTCTTTTCGTCGGTCCGACTCTGCCGGAGCTGGCTGGCTCCTCGTCGGCGTTTAAGTGGCCGGGGGATTTTATTGGAAACTCACCTGCTATACTGGAGGTGGAGGCTCCGAGCCAAGCGTGGGACGATTCCAACAACTTGGCCTGCAACAGACAGAAAGAGAGTACGTTAGTAAAGTGCTGCTGCTGAGCATGTGCTTGTTGTAAGAGTAAGAGATGGCTCACGCGATTTTCGGGAAAAAAAAAAAAAAAAACTAGAAAATTGTTTCTCGAAGCTATGCGGACTTGGAGGCTGCAAGGAGGCAATATGGGGGCTCGAGGCAACTTTGCTAATATGCGCGCGCCCGAGGAGCGGCCGAAAGACACACGCAAAGTTGCTTCATTTCGAAAGTTCCTCAGGCAGCGGCAACGGCGGCGGCGCCGAATTTCGTTGATCCGAGGCGGCCGCTCCCCTATCAGGCGCAAGCACGCGTTCCTCGGACTTTCGAAATGAATTTTTAAGGGGGCCTGGGCGTATACACCTTATCTTAGTTTCGCCGCCGCGGCCGCCGCTGGCTTTTTTTGCGCCTCGTTCGCGAGCAAACAAGCATCGATGGCTTTCGGGGGCATAATATGCTCGGAGCGGAGCGGCGGCCTCCATTATGCACGCGTCGGCTTATATCAATCGCTGAGAAGTAACATTTTTCCGGGCGCATGAAGAATTGAGGGAGAAATTCTAGAGGACGGCCTGAATGTTTAACGGCGGAGATTGGCCAGGTATTATTATATATGGCGCGCTTCTAACTCGGTCCCCATATAAATCCATTCTCTTGGAAGCGGAGGGCGGGAAGGCAGCGGGAAAGGAAGAGCTCTCTCTCTCTCTCTCTCTCTCTCTCTCCCTCTCGACCGGCTGCTTCGTCAAAGATTCAGAACAGCAGGAACGCGCCGGACAATTTGAAGGCAGTTAATAGTGGCCGAGTGTCTATATGGTAATATTTAATTCAGAGGCTGCTCTCTCTCTCTCTCTCTCTCTCTCTCGCTCTGGGCTCGATCTTCTTCGCGCAGCATCGCTCGAATGAAGCGAGGCGAGGCCAGAGGGAGAGAGAGAGTAAACAAGAGTGAGAGGGCAAAGGCCTCATATCCATTAGCGGCATGCATCCTATACAGGTCCGACGCAATCGCACTTTCCAGCAGTTTCCCAGCCTCTAATTGTTTCCTACTGTTTACCCGTCATATTTCATAGTATTGACCGGTCAGCTAATAAGGGAATGCGAGACGAATGCGCCGCGCGCGGCCTGCGATGTATCGAATGAATCATCGGGGTAAAAAAAAAAAAAGAAAAAAAGAAAAGCAAGCACTACCCCTTTGAGCACTCGATGTCTGCGCGATACCATTGAGCAAGGCGGCGATATTCTCATTAGCCAAGTTTAGTAATAAGGCGCATTTTAGATTAAAAACTTAGCTACAAACTTTCCCTTAATATTTAAGATTCGCTCGAAAACTCTTTCGATTAAAAGTCTTTATTAAGGGTAAGTTTTTAGGGAAAACTCGTCGCCGAGAGAGAGAGAGAGAAAGAGAGAGGGAAAGCCGTATAGCCAAGAATCGCATCAGTGTTTCCATCGCGTCGACAACGATGCGGCTCTGAATTTTTCATGCCAGTTCCTACTGGCAAAGTGCGTCTCGTGACAAACTATTCTCCTCTTTGCTGCAAACTTTCATAGGCTTAATGCAAGTCTAATGTCCGGGGGATATTCCGAACTAATATCACACTGCTTTTATTTCAAACTCCGTATTACGGTTTCGCTGAATTACGCCGCCGAAGATAAATGTTCGAGGCACTTGTGCTCGGCTGACGAAAGTCAAAGTACCCGTTCCCTTCGTTTGTTCGGGTAACGTAATCTCGGAGAATCGTCGACTGTGCCGGTTCAATTGTCGAGATAAATACGATAGTAATATATATAATATAGTAACAGAGGCCAAGTTCCCAGTATCGAAGAAGCACATCATATTTTTCCAGCTGGATTAATTTTGGATAATAATAAATTGCCGAGCGTTCGTTATCACGCGACGTCGCTGCTCGTTACTCATTAACTATTTAGGCGAGAGCGCGGGGTCGCCGATTAATAAGGCGTACCGAGCAAAGTGCATTTTTCGACGGAGGCGAGGGGGCGGCGTCGGGCGGCTGGCTTCGCAAGAAAGGCAAAACGCGTGAAATATTTATCAAAGCGAACGGCGCGCGGGCTCGATCAAGCGTGCCGTGTCGCGGCCGTCCGAAGTAAGCGACAAATTACACGGTGGCATCCTCCTCGTCCCGTCGAGGCTCCCGTGTGAATGCGACACGGGGGGGTCATTTTCCGCAAATGACCGCTTCGGCCGCGTATCGCTTTTACTTTGTCGCGCGCGCGATCGACTTCGACGCGGTGGGGGAGGGGGAGTCGCGATATAAATTGCACACGTCGCAGCTCGGCGAATCCGACTCCCGCTCTCGCGCTTTCTATGTGCAGCATCTTGGAAGGCTGACCCGTAGGCGGCCCGCTGCAAGACTCCTCCAGCGAGTTAATTTCTGTAAATATTTGCAGCGAGCATCCAGCGGAGAACTCGGGCGCATTCCCCGCGAGCGTCGGTTCGGGGGGCGGGGGAGGGGGGAGAGGATTTTAGTCAACAGACGCGGAAAGAGCGAGAGGAGGATAGAGAGGGATGCACGCCGGCAAATTTCTAATCAGATTAGCCTGGATTAGCAAAGTTCGTTTGTTCTAATGAAATTCGTCTAAATTAACGTCGCGAGCAAGAGAGCAGCGCCGCCGCCGCCGCCGCCGCCGCCGCCGCCGCCGCCGCTGCCGGCGAACTCGAGGAGAAGACGGCGCGGCGGAGGGTAAGGGACGAAAACCAGAAAGGCTTTAGGCTCGGGGCTCAATCGAATTACGCTGATGAGAGCTTGCAGATCATTAAACGCTGAGAAAAAAAAGCCGGGTTCGTTTACGCGGCCCGGCCGGAAATACGCCAGGCGAGAAAATAACCGCAAAACTTGTTAACTTGTCAGCGCTTCGACTCCGCGCGCCTCCTCCTTCTTTTTGCTTTTCTTGCCCAGCCTCGTCGCTCGAGTTCATTAGATTTTTATTAAAAAGGCCAGAGGATTCGCGCCCATTTTGATTCGGCATCAGCGCGGACTGTTTTGGACGGCTCGTCGAGATCGATTAAAATTTTCGGCCGAACGAAGCCTGGAAAAAAGCTTTGTAGGCTCGGGCGCCTGTTCTTAAACATGATCGGCGGGTAAAAGAGCGGGCCGCGAGAGGGAGAGAGAGAGAGAGGAAGAGAGACAGAGGGAGAGAGGATTGAGCGCGTGCGCGACGTCGTCCCTGCGCGGATAAATAGATTTATTTATTTACGATAAATTGATGCTGCCGTACGCGCGGCCGCGCCTCGGGATCGGATTGTTTCGAGTTTGCACAGCCTGCGCTGTTGACGCTTTCTGTTATTGGCTCGTCATTATCACTTAACGAATCGCCGGAGCATCGCGCACACGTACGCGCGCGGCGCGCATAACTGCCCGGGATACGCAATGCCAAGTAAATCAGCAGATGTTAATAAAGAGGAATTGTGTTTGGTTCATTAAATTTATTTTAATAAAAACTGCACACGTGCAATTGCATAACGGCACAAAGCCGATAGTATACATACGAGCGCATCGTTAAATATTCCCTTGTGCAACTCGTGATCGTCTCTCTGTCTCCCTCCTCCCCCGTCTCCCTCTCTCTCCCTCTCTCTCTCTCTCTCTCTCTCTCTATCCAGCTCACCCCGCATTTCGCTCTATTCGCCGCATGAAAAAATAACAATGAGAATAAAATACTAAAGCCGACTACGCGCTTCTGCCGTTATTATTTAACGTTATGTTACGCCACGAGTCTATGCCGTATTCGCGGGCTGCTATTGTCGACGCGCTTCGGGATAAAAAACACTGGCTGCGAATATAAGCCGAGTGCGAGGCAATTAATTATAATAATTACGTAACGCCGCCGCCGCCGCCGCGCGGCAAGACTGACGGGCGAAAGGCAATCGCGTCGAGTATTGTCGCGGTTCTTTTTTCTCTTTTTTTTTTTTTTATTCTTCTTCTTCTTCTTTTTTTTATCGGGGATAGGCTCCGCTCGAGGCTGTCTTTTATTTTGATCTTGCAATTTTGTTAAAAGCACTCCACAGGTGGCTCTAAAGGGTTCTTAAGTCGAAAAAAACCGATAGCTCGATTGTGGTCACCTTTTAGCCGATGGCCGCGATAAAGCGACGCGAATAATCGATGGAGATTTGGAAAAAATGATTAGAGCTTACCGAGCTTTTCGAGGGCGGCCATTTTTCAGCCGAAAATCACCGATGAATAATATAAATTTATCGCTATGTATAAATTGAAAATAGACAAATCAATAAACCAATAAAAGCGTACACATTTTTTATATTTGCCGCTAATCCCCCCATCGGACTCTACTGAATCCCAATGCAGATGATGCATATAGATATAGTTGTTTTTTCAATTTCATTCTCTCGAAATAAACAGCTCGATCCCCCTGTTCCTCCTCTAAAAAGAAAGTTTATTCGGGTAATTTCCCAGCTTCGAAATCTTCGAAAATAAGGAATTGCGGGCTCGGAGGCAGGAGAACGGCTCGACTGCGCAGGTACAACTGGAGATTGAATTTCGAGAGGTAATCCCGTCTTAATTACAGTTACTTCGTCATGAGAGCGCATAGCCGGGATTGCATGCCTAATCTCGTTTGCATCCACATATTTTGCGTCGGCGCGCCGAGGGAAAGCGTCTGCTCTCCTCGGCGGCCGCGACGACGGGGAGGGAGAGAGAGGGAGAGAGAGAGAGAGCAGGGATCGTTTAAAAAAAGTATAGGTTGCAGGATAATAGCCTGGGCGTAGGAAGAAAAAAAGCTAGGGGACAACTAAACACAGAGAGTGAGACAGAGAGAGAGAGAGAGAGAGCAAGGACACTTGCTCTTTGTCTGTGAAGAAGCGTTGCGTATCTCGTGTGTGTGTGTGTGTGTGTGCGCGCGGGTGCAGGGCGTGTTCGAGTGGAGCTGCCAGGGGGGGGGGGGAAAGAGATGCAGGGATAGAGGGTTAGCTTGTCCAAAGCGCGTGTGGACTTAGTCTGGGGTTAGCTTGGCCGTATGTAGATAGAGTACTGAACTATGTATTGGAGCGGCGTATCTCTCCCACACGCATGTATAATGGATATGGCGGGAAGGGGGGGAGGGAGAGGGGACGAGAGCGAGGGGATTTCCGCCCCGAGGAATTTGTCGCCTCGAAAAAGCCGGCCGAAGAGACGGAGCTAATCGCGCCTCGAAAGGAAGAAATTCCAGCCGGCGAGGCAGCAGCGCCAGAGGCTAAAGCAAGCGAACTCGTAAACTTAAATTTACCAAGTGATATACATGCCAAACATCCGGCAGATATTTAAACTCGAGTTTTCCCAAACTTAACAACGACTGATGCTATTTCGAGGCGGCATTTGAACCTGGCCGAGAGAGAGAGAGAGAGAGAGAGAGAGAGAGAGAGCTCCGAGCTTCGACTCGATTCTACGGGTCACAAAGCAGCGCCCCCCGACACTTTCCTGGATTTCATTGACTTTAGCAATTATTCGATTTGTACTTGGAGCTGCTTGCGCGCTAAACTTTTCTCTCCGCGCGGCGGGGAAACTTGTTAGTATGCGTAGCGAAATAGTTGATTATATATCGGGAATATAAATTAGGGAAAATTCAGTTTTTCTTTTAATATACACGCCATGTACGCCGAAGCGAGATAATGTAATTTCTGTGATTTAATTTAACGCTAGTGCCGAACCGATTGAATTTCAACCGACAAAGCGCCCCGACTAGATTCTATTAATACTCGCGATTAAACTGATGAAAACTAATTTGCCCAGCGACTTTGGGACGCGAATGCAATAACTAAGGCAATTCACGGACCGGTGACTCGTCTAATTTTGGTAAAGACATTTCTAATAATAAAGCTCTGGCAAATGACTGGCAGGGAATTTTAACCTTTTATCCGCGCGAGCTCTCTCTCTCTCTCTCTCTCTCTCTCTCTTTCTCTCTTCGATAATATTTAGTTGTTCGTCACTCGTTAAAGGCAACGATCTCGTTAGTTCGCTCCCCGGGAATATCGCTGCAGTGCGCTCTTTTTTGCGCCTTCGCCTAGCGATCGCTTTGAGGCTCCTCCGCCAAAGTCAAAGTTGCCCGCTTCCGGCGCCAGAGCCTGCCTGTTTATCGATTCCCTTATGACGCGACGATTCTAATTCAAGTTGCAGTCGAAAACGCAAATACGCGAGTTGCCGAGTTGCGCGGCGGCGCGCGCGCATTTTTTGAAAATTCATTAAACTTTCGCCGGACGCTGCCAATCGTATAAACAGGCGAAAAAGTGTCCGGCCCCCGGCTCGAAAGTCGGTAAAAAGCGAGCAGGCAAACATCTTCCATTATTTACGATCAATCAAATAAGGAATATTCTGATGCTGATCCGCTCTCCGGCATTGCCGCGTAATATCTTTTTATAATTTCCCGCGATAAATAAAATTCCGGGATGTTTGCTATACGAGTTTATTGGGGAAGAGCGCGCTGCGGATTTTGAAATAGTCGCGGCGACGCGCACCGAAATCCCTTTCGCTCATTAGCAAGCGAATTTCGGGGGCGCGTCTCCGTTGAGCAACGAGAGCAGCAGCAGCGGCGGCGGCGGCGGCGGCAGCCCTCGTTTTAATAAGGAGCCATCTATAGTCGCGCATTATGTTACCTCGATACATCCGCAAGATGAGATCTTGTAATATTAATACGCCTCGTGAAATATTCCTCGCCATCTTGCCATTCATCTCTCGTTCTGTACAGGTACGCGTGTGCAGGGGGCGAAAGGGGCAGAGAGAGAGAGAGAGAGAGAGAGAGAGAGAGAGAGAGTTTGCCGGCGACGCCCGAGCCGGGCTCTCTAACCCACATTCGAAACGTCGAGCCCCGTATTTATTAGTCCCTCGCGGACTTTAACTAAGGCCTGTATCGTCGCTCTTTAGTCGGCCAAGCTTCTCGTCCGCCCGGGTATTGATTGTGAGCTTTCGAAAATTCCGACTCTCTCGATCCGGATGTGAAATTAAAAATTTTCCGAGGCTCGAGATAAAATATCGATCGAGTGACTAATGCACGTTTCCGATATACATATATATATATACATATATATTTGCATCGTTATCGACTTGATTTTTCGAAACGCGCCGTCAAAGTCTATTTTTATCAATGATTGCCAAGAAATTACGGGCCAATAAAGAGTAATAAATGATAAATAGGTGAAAATGTTTGAAAAAGCCGAGACCTTATCGCTCGGAGCAGCTCGTTCGATCGAGAAGGAAAAGCACGTCAATCGACTCGTGTTTAAAAACTGGCGAGTTAAAAAAAAAAAAAAAGTCAGCGATCCCTCGAAAAATCTAGCTCCTATTAACTAGCAATTTAGCATTAAAATAAATGAACGCTGCCCGCCGCATAGCGGAAAGCCTTCCATCTGCAAAGGGAGAAGCACTTAACGCTCGGCGGCGGACTACTTTACTTTTTCAATTGTCAGCAAAATAAATAAATATTCATAATTCAGGGCTGGCAAAGTTTGTTCGAATAACGCGTATATAGGCAGGGGAGGGGGGGGGGGAGCGATAAAAAGAGTCGGCGCGGCAAAGGAGAGGCGGAGAAAAAATAAACAAAGTCTGCCTGGCAAGCGCGAGGCGGGAGGTAGATGAAAAACTTTTTCATCCCGTTCATTTTTCTCGGCGCGGCACCGCCGCCGCCGCCGCCATATTCTTCGCGGGATGCAAATTGCAGCGGCGCTTACGTACTTTCCTTCCTGCGGCGGGGGTGGGGGAGAGAGAGGGGGGAGAGGGAGAGAGCTCGCGAAGGTCGCGGGCGATATTTCATTCGATATTGCGCGCCGGCATTATTTCTCTATTTCGGTGTGCGCGGAGCAGCGGCGGAGGCAGCGGCGGAGGCAGCGACGGCGGCGGAAAATAAATTGTTTAATTTATATTAAAAATAAATAGCGCCGCGCCGCGGAAAGCGAGGCGCCGGCCTCGGCCGCGCTCGAGCTCTCTCGCTCTCTCTCTCTCTCTCTCTCTCCTCTCCCGCCTCGACGGCCCAGAAATATTACTTTTAATATTAGCATTTCCAGCGCTGCAGCCGCTCGCTCTCTCTCCCTCTCGCTTCCATTCGTTCAAGGGGGTGCGAAAGTCGTGCCTTCGCTGCTTTTCGCACACACCGAACGCTGAATAATTGCTTCTAATTAAAAAAAGCGGCTTGATTTACGCGATACGAAAAATCATTTGACCCGCGTGCCACGGCGCCTCTCGCGATAAATACAAAAAAAACTTTTCACGAGGGATAATGGGAGAAGTCGCGGGCCTGTTATTTCTTTTATTCTTCTTCGCCTCGAAACATTCGATTCGAGACTTTAATTATAGAAGCCGTCGGTTATTTCGATCTCTCGTAAAATGGAGGGCCCATTAAAGGGGTAGAACGACGCGCGCGGCTCAGGCCTGAGAATATTGTATGCAAAATCAAAGTCATTTATCATCGCTGAAAGAACGCGACCTCAATTAGCCTAACTCGAGATGAGCTATTATGAACACGCGCTCGGAAACTGCAATCACCCGTCTTACAGCATTATTAATAATTATTAGGCGAGCAATTCGAGCGGCGCGCAGTGCAAAGGAATTCTCGGGTCGATTTTGCGCAGGTCGGACAAAATCGACGGCTGATCTCGAGCGAGTAAATGCCGAGTTTTTAGAGCTTGAATAAATAAAAAAAAAGGCAGCCGACACGCTGGAAATAATTAAAGATGTGTAATGGAACTCGAATGGGTAAATATTATTTTTTTTCATAGTAACCATTTTTTTTTCCGGCAGTCGTTCTCGCGTTTATATGTATAAAACGAAGCTGTTCCAATTTTTACGCAGAGGTTCGCGCGCAACAGTGCTAGTCAGATTTTACAAGATTAACGAAGAACGATTCCATAAAATTTGTTGTTTATAATCATAAAAACCAATTTTATACTGTCCTATAAAAAGTTTAGAGCAAACGTTAAACTGCAGAAAAAATAATTGTACTGAAAATCGCGCTGCGATTGACTGTATATTTTTTCTAAATTTTTTTTATAGAGTTCAAAGAACTTGTCGGCGAAAATTCATTTTTCGACGGGATACGTTTTCATAACCTTTGCTATTTTAAAACTGTTTAATTTGATTTGATGCTGTTTTATTTATTTTTCAGTTTATCTAATTTCGCAAAAAGAAAGATATTCTGTCGAAACGAGTTTAACTTAAAACTGTTTTCTACTAAATTCGAGTCGAAAAATAGCCCTCGCATTAAAGACTGCTGGCAATATTCCTTAATGAATTGAGAGTAATCGATAATTATTGGAAAACAAAAATCTTTTCATAATAAAGCAAAGAATTAAATTAAATGTCCTCACCCTAGTGGAAACTGAAAACATTTTTGAAGTAATTAATGGCCAGTTTTTAATAGCAAAGTAGTTAATGGCCATAAA
>JAWWML010000062.1:10563049-10589874 GCA_035047165.1 Ormyrus rosae
GTGAGGTTATGTTCAAACTAGAAAATGCTCGAAAACCATTTGAAAAATCGTTTACATTAATATACGAAAAATGGCCAATTTTTATGGCCATTTTATAGATTGAAAATTCTACCAGGGCATTTGTATAACTCATTTTTAATGCAGCCCCGGTAAAATATTAAATTCGTAATGAATTAACATAATTTAAGCTGCATAAATTGTTAAGCGTTGTTCCTTGAGTGCATAGGTATATCAGGAAAGGAGTAATTAATATTTAACCGCTATAAATGCATTAATAATTGAATAAGCTTCTGCACTGGCATTTACTCGTTTGAAATAAATATAAGGCTTTATATATGTATTAGACTTTAAATAAATATATAAGCTTTATTGTAATTGGCACAATTATTTAGAGCTTACAATGCTGCGGGCCAGGCGAGAAAAGTCGATGTACCAAAATAAATAAAAATCCTAAAACATTGAAGGCCAAGTGTCGGACGGCTCGGCCCAGCGGCGACCGCAGCAGAAAAATTCATTTCGCAAAATTGAATGAACGAAAAAAAAAAAAAAAAGCCGGAGTGACTCGGAGGGAGAGATCCGCGCCCGTGGAGTAGTGTCGTCTCGTTTTAAAAGGATTTCCGCTTTAATTAAGGTAATAAAAATGTTACGGAAATTCGCGATTTAAATAAAATTGAATGAAATAAAAAAGCTTTTAAAATAAAATGTTGATGGGCTATTTAATATTTGGGGACGGAGACAGAGGAGGGAGGGGGAGGCGGGTGGATAAAAGGGAAAGTTTTTCGCCGGGCGGCGGAAAAATATACAAACTATTGAACGGTTCGCAGCGGTCCCTTTCGGTGTGACCCTCGCGACGATCCTTCTGTATCACCTCCCCCCCCCCCCCCCCGCATGTATTTGTCGGATGCATTATTAATATGCCGGCTGCCGCTGCTTGCGGGGCGCGCGCGCGCATATGCGAAAAGCAAAGAGTTTTCGTTGTGCTCATAAAAAATCAAACGGTCGTTTGGCAAAAAGGGCCAAATGGTCGCTCGTTTGACGAATCGTCCAATCAAAAGTTTTCCACCAGTTGGATAGCCGTCATGGCTGCCGGCGCTGTCTCCTTTGTGTGCGGCGATACTGTCGTATAGTCGAAGCGGCCGCGTGCTTCCTATATTTTATTGGATTTCATTCGAATACAAATTGTCTCTCGGCGCTCTAGACGAGCGCGCAATTGTGCCCAGGTAAAAGGAACGCCGCGAAACACACCGGCGCGGTGTGGCCGGGAAAAAAAAGAAACACAAAAAAAAAAAAAAAAAAAAAAACAACAAACGCCCGGCCGTATATTCATCGTTCTCGCGAAACCGAAGCAGCGCATAACAAAGCCAACAAAGGCATTAGTTATAAATAACAAATTGGACGGGCGGCAGCGACGTGAGACGACCGAAATACACCTGACGTCGCTTATTTTCGTCCCGTCCAAATATTCCCAACCAATCACGGTTCAATGAGTGTCGTCTGAATCTTTAACAAAATTTCTCCCCGCTAATGAGCGCGAGTAGCGCTATTTTTTTCAGCCCGCGCGACCTTATTCCAGGCAATTTAAAGTTCGCCGATCGTTTCCCTCCATAAATACGCTCGCGTTCACTTATGTCGACTCGGGAACGATCGCTGCTACGTTAATAGTGATGAGCTGTGTTAGAGTAACGATCAAATTTTCAAAACCCGATGAAATATGCATAAAAGTATGAGCGGCGCAACTGCAAGTGGTTAGAAAGCCGTACTTCAGCGAGGGAAGACGAGGGGGGGGGGGGAGGGGCCGCCCGGGGAAGGGGACGGCGGTAGGCCGAACTCGACCATCTATAGACACCCCCGCGCGACTGCACGACATTTGCGGAAAATCAAGACGCGCCTTTTTCGCGCACGCCAACTTTCAAGTGCGTGTCGAGCAGCCACTTAGGCCTGTCCGCGTACTGCATAACTTATGGGAGAGTGATCCCGCTTGAGTCTCGTTAGCTGCGGCTGTTGCTGCCTCTGTACAAAGTCCGCTTCTTCAAAATACAGACGCGGGGCGAGAGATTTTATTGCTTGCCCTTCGATTGGGAGCCGCCTTGGGCGAGGCGGCGGCGGCGCGCGAGTTAAGCCGAGAGTCCGTTTTAGAAAATATACAGGCCGCGATTAGCATAAAGCGCCGCGATCCTCAGATAGCATTAATTGTTGCCTTGTGGACGTTGATTGTCTGCTAATAGGCCTCTTCCGCGGGATCGGATTCCCTCGGCACTTTGCTCGACGAGTCGCGGAGGCCTTTCCTGCCCGCGCCAACAATTTCAATCTCCTTGCAATCTCCATACGTCCGGCGCGTTTAGTTTGATGCCGATTTCTTTTTCGTTTTTTTTTTCCGTTCTCTCTTTCGAGGCGGCCGGGCAATATTTTTCGACGCTGATTATTAATTTCGCGGTAATGCACCGGTCCATTTCGTTTACTGCCCCTTCGTTCATTATTTATCGAGCTTGTATTTTTTTTTGCCCCTCGGTTATTTTTTTCCTTTTTTTTTCTTTTCGACAAAAGCAGCATGAAAAAATAATTCGCCCTCAGCGGAAGTTGTTTTCGTAAAACTGATTAAAATCATATTTTTCGGAAAAGTAAACACTATACAGCCCGCCGTCGGAATTATTAGGAATTCCGAATAACCGAAAATTCGGTGCAAAAGCGGCCGCCTCCAGCCGTTGGGCCTCGTCGCAGCGCGAAATTTCGATTACACCGAGATAATTGAAATAAAGAGGGCGTGGAGCGAGAGAAAAAGGGCTTAGGCGGAAGGTGGCTCGCGCGCGCGCGGGGTGTTTCGGACACGTTTAGCCGTGAGCGAAATTGCTAAACGAGGCGTTATCTCGATGGGCCGCGCGATGATGCAGGTACAGGAGCACAGCGCGGGCTGTCCAGTAGTCCGATCGGCGCCGCGATCGATCGATCTACGGGGGGGGCGGGGGCGGCGGCGGGAGTAATTGTCAGAGCCCGAGGGGCGCGTTGCGCGACACCTATTAAAATCGGAATACACGCGGGTAATAGCCGCGAGAAGCTATTAGCGAGGGCCCGAGGAAATTCGAGGGAAAAGCGCGAATACGTAATCCCGGGGGCCGATCTTTCCGGCGGACGCGATCATTTTCATTCTTCGGGCGCATATTGTTTTTGATTTCCGCTCGATACCGAGCCGATTCCGCCCACCGCTATCGCGGCGACTCGATCGGAACCTTCGCAATCCCGCTCTCCCATCTTTCTCTCGGCGGCCGAGGCGCCGAGTCGAAGACTCGGAGAAATATTATTTAAGCGCTTCCTGGCATATAAATACTCGCCGCCGCGATGATAATTAAACTGGCCTCCTCCCCCTCGCCATCTCTCACTTCTACACCCGAGCTCGTTCCTCTTATTTGCCCTATCTGCCGGCGATCTTTGCTTCTGCTTCTGCCGCCGCCGCCGCCGCCGCCGCCGCCGCCGCCGTGCATCCTCTCTCATTTAAATAAAAAGACGCGTCTAGTTCTCGGCTTACGCTCTACCGGCTGCGATCGTTTTGACAATCCGCGCCAGGCGGCCCGTGACGTTAAAAGAGCCGCCGCGAGATTTCAGTCAAGTGGCAAGGACGCGTCGTTTTCCCCGGCCGCGCAACCCTTATCGGCGGATTAATGCGCCGCGCAAATCTCCTAAATGGAATTTATGAAATTAATTAAATTACGTAACAATGCTCGATAACTGGGAAAATTCATTATAATTTATATCGAAAAGTTAAAACGCGGTTACGCAAGGCGCGCGAGTCGACGGGGAAGGAAAAAGAAGGGAGAGCCGCGGGAGCACAGCCGAAAGTTTATCACTTCCGTCGCGGCGCCGCGATAAGATGAAGTTTAATTAATATTTTTCGGGGCCGCGAGAAATTCTAAAGTAGGATTAAATCAATCGAGTTAGCATCGAGTTTAGCAGAGAAATATCGCGTCGTACAGTATATATATATATATATATATATATATATATAGATTTATATACGCTCGTACTATTCGATTAGCGTTTTCTCCCCGCGCCTCTCTATATCCCGTTTAACAAGATATCTCATTTATTCGCGCGCCTCGAATATCAATACAATACCGAAAAGAGATTAATCGCGAGCCAGCCACGTTCCATTAAATTACAATAACACGCGAGTCGGACACACTCGGCTTCAAGAGCGCGAGCATGGAAATTTGTATAAATAGCGCCTCTTCCCCACGAGTATTTACCTTTTTGATTGCGCGCTCGCGCTGACGGTAAGTTTGAAAAAAGGAGCCGAGGGAGAGAGCGACGAACTAACGGCCTCTCTCTCTCCCTTCCGTGCTATCATGGCAGAGGCAGCCGAGTTTCCGATCGATTTCTGTGGTCCAGTCCGTGAGAGGCGAGGCAGTGCAGCTGCGGCGGCGGCGGCAACGGCGGCAACGGCGGCAGCGGAGCAAGAGGGGAACGGCGGCAGCGAGCGAGCGAGAGAGAGAGGAGGCTCAGGAATGGATCGGTGAATTTCTCGAATAATTAAGTTAGAGCTCGGTGAGCTAGGGGTGGCCGCTTACCTACCAACGTGCCCTCATACATTATGTACCGGGTGGTACATACGTGCGCCGCTGGAGGTGGAGGCGGCGGAGGAGGCGATGCAGTCCAAGCCCGGAGTGGCCTTCCCGACTGCCGTGCCTCCCTTTGCCTCTCTCTCACCCCCCCCGCCCCCCCACCCTCCCCCCTCGGCCCACCCCGCCCCGCCAAAACGCGCGCTACTGAGCGAACGAGCTACCCGCGTGCAGCACTCGGTGGCATTGGATATATACTTAATGAAGCGTAAATAATTGAGTAATGTGCTCCAGGCCGTTCGATCGCGGCATTCCTATTGGTCAGAATTAATCTATTCCGACGCATTAGCGGCAGAGAGCGAGAGAGAGAGAGAGAGAGAGAGAGGGCGAGCTCCTCTCTACTCGGCTGCATCGCGAGATAGATAAGCGCCGCGTTCGCTCCCTTCCACTCAATAATGAGCTTATTTGCTCCTTTGCCAGTGCTGCTGCCGGTCGCTCGCGAGACACAAAGACTAAAAAGCACCGCGGGAGGGCACGAGCGGCGGCTGCGACACGCGTAAAGAGCCGTAGGAAGTTACCTTCCCCCTCCCCCTCCGCCCCCCCCCATCCTCTCTCCCCAGACAATAACTAAGTGGCCTTCTCAGACAGGCCGACACTCTCTCGCGGGCATTGATCGTGCGAGATGCCTCGCAAAACGTACCTACGACACGCACTCGGCGGACTCGCGACATTAACCTTTCGAGTGGTAGAAACGTCTCTCTTTCTCTCTCGTTCTTTTTCTTTCTCGCGGCTCTTTTCGCGAATACTCAACCCCCAAGCAATTACGGACAGTTTCACACTTCCGACCCCAGCTCGATTCTTCTCTCGGCGTCTCTCTCTCTCTCTCTCTCTCGTTCTTTACACCTCGGCGAACGAGAGAGGCGCTCTCTTCTCGATATTTTACTCGCTCGAAAATCCTCGAGATTTTCTGGCTGCCGCGCGTTATACTTGCGCGCTTGTCGCGTATTTATTACGCTAATATTATCCCGAGCATTAAAATACGCGCCCGTTGATAAATTGCGCTTGTACGGCTTATTATTGCAGTCATATCTTTTGCTATAATTGCAATAAATACGTGCCTCCCCCCCCCTCGCTCTTATATACGCGCGTGTAACTTTTTAACGATGGGAAGAGAATTCAGCGAGTGTGCGAGTGCGTGTTTCTTGAATTTGCGAACCTCGAGAGACTGTAAAACGGAATAAGTTATCGGCGGAGGATTCGGAAAAACGCCCGGCGTCCGACGGCTTTACGATAATAATGCAATTTTAATTCGGGCGATAAACTTTTGGACTATATTGGAATTAGTGCCAGAACTCGATGAATAATTGATCCGTAACAATTTGTTAAATTAGCGCAATTTATTTTCAAACTTGATGCAGCGCGTATAAATATTTCGCGACGCCGATAAATAAAGGAAAAACTGGCTGAATAATCATTACATAAGAATATGAAAGTACTTGGAGAAAGTAGTGAATAATTCCGGCTCATGCATAAGACATAACATCTACGTCGGGGGCAACGCGGAGAAACTATCTTTCGCCGTGTGCGCAAACATCGAAAAGAATGGGGCACAAATTGAAGTAATAACAGCTTTGGGCAGGATTGACGCGGCAGAGAATTAATTGCGAGGAGCTGGAAAAAGTAGGGCTGGGAGTAGAAATTTGGTTGGAGCGCGACACAGGCCCGAAGAGAGGGCGAAAGAAGGCGCGAAGAAGAAGCAGAAGAAGAAGAAGAAGAAGAAGCAGAAGGAGAGAGGAGGAGGCGGAGAAAGAAAGAAAGTTAGCGCGCTCGAAGTATATAGTTAGTCGTCCCACGGCACTTTCTTTGATGCCGGGTACCACTTGGGGGGATGGCAGCAGCGAGTTTGAGGCAGACCGGGACATCAAAGAGCGAAATACTTGAAGCCGAGATTCCACCCCTACGTGTCATCCCCTGAGCCGGCGCGCGACGCTCCCTTCCTCCACCTCTTGCAGCGCTCCTTCCTTTTCTGCTTCTTACTTTTTTCTTTTCTCTCTCTCTCTCTCTCTCTCACTTTTTTTTTTAACGTTTCTTCTTTTTCGCCCTCGCTTTTTGCAGCCGCCGTTGCCACCGCCGCCGCCGCCGCCGCCGCCGATGACCTCCGCCGTCCGCTTTTGTTCCCTCTCGACCGGAATTCGGCTCACTTTCCGCGTTTTCCGCCCCGAGAGAACCTTCCGCTAACCGTCGAGCCGAGACTCGAGAGCGATCGACGGAATCCACTCTGCAGCGCCGGTTCTCTTTCAACATTTAACGACCTTCTCTCTCGGCTGCACTCGTCGACAATTTTTCTTTTATTCAATTGAGCCAAGTGTCGGGCTCGGGCGTAAACGCGCTCCTTTCGTCGAAACTAAACTGCAGAAAATGAGACGCCATAACGGGCTCGTATTTTTGCGGGAAAATTTAATCGAAGGCACACAGAGAGAGAGATAGCTCCGGAGTTTATTGTCGGATTTCATCTATTTGTCCCTGTTTCTGTATATTCGCGCTTCCCAATGAAAGGCTTAATATCAATATGCAAAGGGTGGACCCGGCAAAACGTTTATCTTGCACTTGATTTCATTTCGATCCGGCCGACAAATTGCGCATTGGCGGAACTAAGCAAAACCGGGCTGCCCGACCAATATTGACTGCAAGTGCCGTCGTTTTTTTACCAGGGAAAATACCGGCTAAAAAGCGCTTATTTTTTTTCGATTCGCGGCCCGGCCTCCGCGAGCGACGTGTGTAAGCGGCTAGGACGGGGGACGCGCCGATAGCCCGATTAAAGATTAATGACGAATATCAACAAACGCTCGGCCAATCAATAACGAGAGTACTCCGCTTCATTACTCGAAATTAAAAAATCGCCCGGAGTCGAGCCGCCGCCGCCGCAGCCGCCGCCGCCGCCGCCACGCGCTCGGACTTTAGTCTATAATTAGAAATATCCACACACAGGCGCACGGGGCAAAAAAAAAAATCGGTAAATACGGCGGCAGGCTTGATCGACGGGCTTTTTTCGCTGCTCTCTCTCTCTGTTTTTTACCCTCTAACTCGTTCGCTCGCGCGCATTATTTAACCTTCGTAATAACGAATCGTGAATTATGGAAACGAGCCTTCCCCAAATGAAATTGACCTCTCCTAGCGAGGAGAGCCCGCACAATTGTCGATAAACAAGAAATTTATTATTATGAATTGCGGAGCTGAGTAGTTACGGAGCGAAAGGAGAGAGAGGGGCCGCGCGGCAGCGCCCGAATGGTTTATTCGTTATGACTTATTAAAAGTTCCAGGTCAGAGACAAGATATAAAATGCATAGAAATGAAATTTCGCAGGCTTTTAATTGAATTTTTAAGGATTTACAGTGTGCGAAGCCGGTGGATTGTCATTTTTCATCGAGGCAGACAGGCGAGGGGGAGGGGGGGGGAGGTATAGCGAGCAGCGAGCCAGTGTCTGCCGGCATACGCCGTATTCGAGAGCGCGCGATATTAAAATAGGATGGCGTGAAAATAATTACATTTAATAATTGCTTAAAATATCCGAAACGAAAATTAGTTTTGTAAGGCCGGCGCGCCATAATTTTGTTTAATCGAAAGAGACACTTTGACGGCAAAGTTATTAGCCACGATGTGCCGCGCGCTCGAATCTTTCTCTCTCTCTTTTTTTTTATCCCCTCTACGGGCTTCGATACTCCCCTCCCCCCTCCCACCCCCCTCCCTACGTCCCTTATCCGCAGCGAGCCGCGAATGTTTATATAACAACCGTTGCATTGATTTTAATAATAAGTTACACGCTGCGCTGTTTTTTTTTTTTTTTCAACAAAAATTATTGTGAATAAAAAATATAGCCAGCGTAAATACGAAATAAAAATTAATTGCTCCCTGCTACTGTACACTTTATATTCACAAAAAATTCAATTACTCCTACGCTCATTCGTTATTTTACTATATAGCGTAATATTTTTTGTACTTTAATAATTCGGTTTTATTACAAAAATTACTGTGCTTTATTTTAAATAGCCGTATAAAAATTACTGTTTTAATATATCGTTACCGCGGCGTGGAAAAGAAATCTGATTTTTTTTTTTTATTATCGTCAATGTCCTGCATCGTCGTTTGTCGTAGCTGTCCAGAGATTAATCTTTAATTAAATTAGCTTTTATAAATAAAACTTTGAAATTTAATGAATATATCTGAGGAAAAATTGTGCACACCCCCCGAGCCCCTTGCAATTTTAAACCTGGAATGGTTTAAAAAAAAAACAGGCAAAAATTTATTAAAAAAAAAAAGTATATCGACGCGAATTTAAAAAAGTTTATCGCTGCTGGCGAACAGCAAATGAACTGCGAGCTTACTTTTTTCGCTAAACGAATCGTTTTAAATTCGCCATGAATATATTACGCGAAGCTTAAAAAAAATATATATATGTATCGAGAAATGAACGTGTAGGAAGACAGGTAAAATAAATATTCGCCCGAGCGAAATTTCCATATATTAATAACTCGGATAATTGTAATGATTACTCGGGCTGAAATACATCGTGGCCGTTTATCGTATTCTAATTCTCGCTTAACAAAATACAGGTAGTGATTTGCGGCTGTACGGGGGCAGAGAGAGAGAGAGAGAGAGAGAGAGATCATTTATGTTAATAATCATATATAAAGAGCAGAGAGAGAGAGAGAGAGAAAGAGAGGGCGGCTCGGCGAGCGGAATCCACAAATATTGCCCGGCCCGTCAGGCGGTGTGTTTTCGCTCGTCGCGTTTAACACGCGGAATCCAACAAAACCCCGGTGCGGCGCGGCGGCGGCGATGCTCGTTTTTAACGGGCCAGCACGCGCGCAAGGCGCAAATATCCATTTCCGAGAGTCGAAATGCCGGCGCGCGCGCGCGCTCGGCTTAATTGGCAGATGACGCGCTTATCGACGTGATAATTTAATATACTACCGCGTTTATATCGCGAGCCGCGGCAAAAATTACATCGGCGCGCGCTCCGCTCTCGTCGATCGCGCGGCTGATCGCCGGGGGGCTTATTATAGTTTGCTTTATAACCGATGCATCATGTAAAGGAGCGGCCTGTTTAATTAATCCCTGACCTCGAGGATCCGACGGGGGCCGCCCGTATTTATCTACATTGGCGAAGGGAGCTCGTCAATATTCAACGTCTCAAGATGCTCCAGTGACCCGCGCGGGCCGCTCTGCATTATTAATCGCCGAGCAATTATAAATAAAAGGCAATTGTTGCCCGTCAGCATTCGGCACTTGGCATCGATCCTGCCGCGAGCCGCGAGGCGGCCGTTATTTATTCTTTGTTTTCGGCTACGCCGGCCGAAATATCATAATAATGCGTATGTAGAGGGGAGGAGGCCGCGAGCGAGCGGGCGAGCGCCGGCGGAATATAAATTTGAAAGAAAATTCGCGGCGTAACAATTTGTTCGCGGGGCGTCGGGGCCGAGCCGCGTCGGGGGCGCGAAATAACGGTCAGTGTTTTGCAGTAATATTTCACCGGAGCAGTTGGTATTAATTCGTAATATGTTACCGGACAAACTATAGGAGAGTCGCGGCTGCGCGCCCGAAAAGCTTACTCTCTCTCTCTCTCTCCTCCGTCCTCCTGCCCCCCGCAATTCCCCTCGGCCCGTTCCGCGGCCGCGAGCGCGGGGCGCGCGCTTCTCTTAATATATGATCCGGTATTATTGCAATGCAATGGACAGAATACTGTCAAAATTTATCGGCACTCGTTTTTCATGCGTCCCGTCAAATGAGTGAACGATTAAAGCGCGAGAATTAGCTGGAATTTCGACGCGAGCAGCCCGCGCGACCCGAGCGAAGCGATAAAAATTCTTTTGTGGAAGCCGCGGGAGGAGGGGCAGCTCGAGCAAGACGATTTCCGAGCCGTTTCTAATCAACGCCAAGGAGGACGAGGCTTTTTAATGAAATATCCTTGCCTCCTCTTCCGCCGTCGCATCCTCCTCCTCCGCCTCCTCCTCCTCCTCGGCGAAGAATGAGCACTCGAATTTTCAACGAGTGCGTCAGGCTCAAAAGTACGAAACGAGCGAAATTTCGAGTGCGCGCCGCAGCGAAATTTATAGAAAAGTTGATGCTGAAGTAAAGAGCCGCCCTCGAGTATGGTTTTTTTTTTTTTTTTTTTTTTTTTTTTTTTTTTTTTTTTTAAATATAAATGTATGTCCTCGATGGACTCGAGAGTAGGATAGGACAAGTCGCCAAGTGGCCTAGAAGGTTTAGTTGGCGTAAGATGAGAGCTGTGCATTTCGCATTTCGACCCCCTTGCACGACTACTAATTATCATCGTCACGTGTTCCCTCTCTCTCTCTCTCTCTCGACGGTAACCGCCTGAACGCACAGAAGCGGCCTCGAGTGACATGGGGAACTTGAAAAAACGGCCTCGAGTAACAGATACGGAGCCACTGGCAACCGAGCCGAAGCAAATGATTTTTTTAAGAAATTCCGGGCGAAACATTTCCGAGAGTTCAACAAGGGCTTATAAACGAGCCGCGCAAGAGTTTCAGTATTTCCCCGAACTCGTTATACATTACGAGTGGACCAAGTAGCGAAGCGGGTTAAGAGTTCGGCGGACTTAAGACCTCATTAAGGTGAGCCGGAAAATTCGACGCCCGGCGAGCATTTTTTCCAAAGAGTTATCGAGAGAGAGAGAGAGAGAGAGTGTCCGTCGAGCAAAGCAAACAGAATCGCAGAGGGGGCCTTGGCGGCAGTGTTCTTTCTCAATCAGCGAAGCGTGCTTTCCTCGCAGTGGCCGCGCGCGTGCGAGTCGTAAAAGTCGGCCCGGCGTAATAACGCGCGGACGAGAAAGGATCTGGTTAAGACTTATTCGCGGAGGGAGGCGCTCTAAATTACGCTCGATATTAAGATCTCGGCGATTGCGCGAAATGGTATGCAAAGCAATTCCGGGGGGCTCTCTCTCTCTCCGCCGTATTACCTGGCCGCGGCCGGCGTCCGGTTTCGGGCCGCATAAATCCTCGAGTCGGATCCTGTCTTGGGGTGAAAAGCCCCGCGAGCACACAAGAGGGCTGCGCTCGTGCGCTCGTCGCCCGTATCGGCATTGTGCCGCGCGGGCTTTTCTGCTCCCCGCTTTGTTTTTTTTTCGCCGCGACTTTTGTCGAAAACGTTATTAGCTCGTCGCCTTATTATTATTGGCCCGGCGCCGAGACAATGATCGAGCCTCGACAATGGGGCGGGGGCCTCGACAAGCAAATGGGCTCTGTCTCATTAACAAGTTGCAATGGAAAAGGGGACTGTGCTGCGATCGGCGAGCTGCATCGCAAGATAGAAACTCGCGTGTGCTCCCTCTTAGGTGGGCTGATAACGGCGCCGAGGGGGAGGAGGAGGAGGAGGTCGGCTCTACAATCTACAGCCGAGCTCGCATCCGACGGAACTTCACCTTCTATCTCACATTATGTTCGCGCTATTGAGAGGCTCGAACAATGCGGCCGGCTGGCCGTTTTCTCCCGCGATACACATGTTCGGGAGAGTATCTCCTTTTCAGCGGCGAGCCTCTTTTTCGGCCGCATCGACTTTCGACAATGAGCCGCCCGAGAAATATGCTAATTGCGCGCGGGGGGAGGAGGGAGGCAAAGAGCGTAAAACGCCACGTGCCGGATCGGCGCGGTAATGCGGCTTCGTTCTGCTTTTCCGGCCGAAATTCGAAGCCCGAATAAATCCGGTCCAGCGGGGGTTCACGGCTCGCTGAAAGCGAGAGCGAGAGACTAAAACGGCAAACTGTTTTACCCCGACAACGTGCTAACGATTAACCTGCCGCCGCCGCCGCGGAGGGATGGAGAGGCAAAGAGAGCGAGAGCGCGATGTGCCGCTGGCCGTTTTCGCTCGCGCGCAACGGGTGCAGCCGCTTTTCACAGAGTGAGAGAGAGAGAGGCTCATCGGATTCTGGCCCGCCGGCTGCTTTATTGCCCGACACCCGCTGCGCCCTCGATACCTAATTATGCTAATTCTCTGCGGCCGCCGGCGGACTTGAGATTTTGACGCGCTCCAAGCGCCGGGGAGGTGATAAAAATTCGCGACAGAGGCGCCGGAATCGATCGGGAAGTTTGACGCCGCCAAAGGCGCGCGAACGAGGGGAGAGGGGATAGAGAGAGCGGTCGCGGCGGTTTTTCGCGCTGCCGCAATCATCTCTCGTGGTTTTTCGCGTTTGCTCACGTGCCGCTGCGCGAAAAGCCGAGGCTTTCGGCGGTTGGCGGCGGCGGCGGCGGCGGCGGCGGCTACCGGCACGCGCTGAAATTGCCCGGCAATTGCCCAGAAATACCCGCCTCTCTCTCTCGGTCCGGCCAGAGTTTTCATCCCCCTCTTTCGGTGCCCCGGACGCGTGTTGTGCTTCCGGCTGGATGATTGCTTCTCACTTTTATTTTCCATCGATGCGCGGGCGCTCGAGAATGTAATTGTCGGGCGGAATCATTGATAAACTGGATGGGCGCGCTCTCGATTTCTTCGGCGTTCTTTGGCTTTTATCGCGGCGCGTTATTAGCGGCGCTTAGTCATGACCCGCCGCGTAAATAGCAATGGGATATAATGGTCGGCCGGTCCGATATTGCGGGAGAGTCGAATAATTTTCTCGACCTTGGCTTCAATTAATTGATTGGGAGAGCTGCGGGAGAGCGCTCTCCGGCTTTCTGGCGCTCCCCCCGCGAGCCGAGGCGGGTCAAGGAATTGGAAAGTTTTCCATCAGCCGCGTGAATTATAAAGCATCTCTTACTCACGACGTATCGATCTCTCGTACGGTTTGCGTCTGCAAACTTTCTCGGCGAGACTCACCTGCAACAGAAAAGAGAGGAGTGGGTTATTAGCGTCGACGGCCGGAGGAGGAGGAGGGGGGAAAAGTCGTCGGGGGGGGGCTTGAATAATCAATTAGGAAGGCATGAAACTCTTACGGGCGCGCGTGTGCCTTTAATGAAAACATTAATACTTTTCTGATAAGCGTAATGATAGATACGCTCGGCCCGGAGCGACGGGAGAGCGAAGCGTAAACGCGGCGTCGGCAAAGCGGCCGCGCGTCGCGTTAATTGCGCGATAAAAATCACAACACGCCACGGGCGCTGGCTGCCGCTCGTAAAATGAAAAATACCGCGGCGGGCCCTGGAGCGATTGTGTTAATTATCAATTAATTAATTAGCCAAACACCACCGCGCGCCGGAGCCTTCGCGCGCCGCTCTCTCCCACCAGCCCCGCTCGATTATTCGCTCTCCTTGTGTTTTTTTTTCCTCGCTCCTTCGGATACATCTCTCACCTTCCCCCCGCGGGGCGAAAGCCTTCATCCGCGCGATGAGCGCGAGCCACTCGAGCCTCTCTCTCTCTCTCTCTCGAGTACTTTGTACTTTCCCACTGCTTTCGAAAACATCGCTTTATTAATACCTTTATGCGCGCCCCCGACGTGTGGCTTGTGTCAATTTGAATAAGCGCGTGGCTCTCTTGTTTGCCGGGAGAATTACGTCCGCCATTCTTAGCCGGGAAAAGCGCCGCTCTCTCCTGTCAATAAGCTAAGGAGCTTATTTGAATAAAAATTTTATATTATAATCGTAAAGCTCCTTACGACCGGCGCGTGGAATGAGATTACGGAAAATTTATTAGAGCCGTTTAAACGAGTCCATAAAAAAAGAAAAAAAAAAGAAGTTGTATAATTTGTGCTGAATTTACTGTACTGGAAACTGCATAGAATTTTTATCGGCTCACTTGTAGAAAATCGTTCGTTCCAAATAATAACGTACACCGAGGGCAAAAGCTAACGTTATCAAAAGTTTAGCTCGCTCGATGCGATTGCTAATCGTACGGGAGAGTCGATAGGCTGTATTGGAAGGTCGCCGGGAGAAACTGAAACTCGCACGCCCAGTCTCCCAGCGCATGACATCAGTGCACGGTGACGGAAAGCTATAACGTCATTTAAATAGACTGCAACAAAGAAAAAGGCACATGTGGCCGCCGTGCGTGATACTTTATTAGCAAGTAATAATAGACGTGCCAGTCACATGTGCGAATCCCAAGGCTGAATCGGAAAGGAAAAAAAAAAAAGAAAAAAGTGCGCGCATTTATATTTCATTTAGTTATTCCAGTTACGCGGAAAATGGAAAATGTCGCTTTTAGCCGACTTGTATGGATTAAAAGTAGGAAATTACGGGGACACAATGTAGTAGAAAATTAAACATCAAACTTAGTCGTCGTCGGCGGCGGCGTCCGACAGAAGCGGGGGAGAAGTAGAAAAGCAAGGAAGCGTTCGGAAGAAGTTTCCCTCGGTATTTTTCACGCTCGTCGCTAAGCTATTTCTCTCTGCCGCAGACGGACGACTGCAGCCTGCTCGGTCGCTCGCCGGCGCGCGGAGGGGAGAACGGGGGATTTTACGAGGAGAGAAGCGCGTGGAGAGCAACCCCCTTCGTGCTCGCGACATAAACTTTACGGTGTTTATGAATATTTATATTAATCTACATTTTATGGTCCGTAGTATAGGCGACACGGGGCGAGAGGGGGTGGAAAAAAGGGAGCGGGCAGAGGAGCGAGAAAGAGAGAGAGAGAGAGAGAGTCGGAGTCTCGCCGCTGATGAAAGCAAAGCAAGTCTCGTTCTCTCTGTCGTTCTCTGTCTTGCTCGCCCCGGTCGCGGCGACAAACTCGCGCTTCAATAAAACTTTATCGCTGTATTCGATGGCCGGCGCCGCTTGCCGCCTTCGGCGCTTCATTCCGCGCGCTCCGCTTCTTTTCTCCCCCTCCGGCTAACGATCAAACTGATTATATTTCTATTTTTCATCTCGGCGCTCGCGCGCTTTTTAATTTTCGCCGCGCGCTCTCTCTTTTTATTATTGTAGACGAAGGCGATAAAGCGAGCGGCACGCCGCTGACTTTAATTGCGCCCGTAAAATTCAACGACTTGTAACGTCGCCGCCGCCGCCGTCGTCGTCGCGCGTAAACCGCGACGTTACACGCGTTTCTTTAATCCGGGCCGGCTTATTGGCTTTGCCGGTGCCTATTTTCCCCCGATACGTTTTCCGGCCGCTAACTCGATTGGCTTCCTTATCAGAGGCTCGCTAATGAAGCCGCGCTAATAGGGGCTCGCGCTTCGGGAAGGACCCGTGCGTGCGAGCTAAAAAAGAGAGAGACGGAGAGAGAGAGAGAGAGAAAAAAAAGTGGCTTTGAAAAGGGCAAAAGCGCCTCGGGGCCAAGTGCCCCTGGCCGTCTCGACTCGTCCCCCGGCGGATTTCCAGAGTCTCGGGCTTTTCGGAAAGCACGTCGCCGCGGCGCGCGAGCGAGAGAGATGCGAACGCGGCGGCGGCGGCGGCGGCGGCGGCGGCTCGGGGGGACGATCGATATGCGTGTGCACGCTTGCGAGGGGAAGGCGGCAGGGAAATACAGCGGCAGAGTAGCAGCAGGCTCGAAGAGAGAGACTAAGGCTCCGCCAATGGCTATTATCTCGCACGTGTGTGTTGGATGCATCGTGCGAGCCGCGGCGGCGGCGGCGGAGGCGCGCACACATTTTCGCATAGAGAACGAGCGAGTATAACTAGGCGGCCATCTTGGATATTAGCCAACCAGAACAATAGTATACACAATAGTACGTGAGCCGGTGAGCAGTGTTTGGTAGCAGCCGCGCTCATCCCGGCTGCACCCCCTCCCCCTCCCTCTCCCGCGCGCCTTCGCGAAAGAGAGAGAGGGGTAGTATCTGGCTGAGGTCTCTGCGCCGAGGACGCGACGCGCGACTACGACTACCACTGCCGCTACACCACTACCACCGCTTTAGCCAGGAAGCGGCACCGCAGGCGCAGTTACAGGGACCGCCTGCACGGACAGATATATCCGAGCGCGCTCTGCGAGCATCCGATACACTTGTAAATGCACGGCCGTGTTTCCTCCCTAACCCCCAGGAATGCGCCGCCCGATACCGCCGCCGCCGCCGCTCTCGGTTAATCCCCCTGAACCAGCCAGCAGCCAGCAGCCAGCAGCCAGCAGCCAGCTCTCATTTTTAGCGTCTCGAACCACTTGTTAGCCGCGCTGTTTTTCACAAGCCGCCGAAACGAACGCGACGATCCGAACGAGAATATATTCCAATTCCTCGGCCGGCTCGCTCGCGCCTCCCCGCGGCGATTGTTTCATCAGGCGTTCCGTTTCCCGCGGACCGAAGAAAGCGGGGGTCTATAGCCAAGGGAGAGCCCGAAGGGGTTGCGAGGCGCGCGAGTTCGATTTTCACGCGAGCCACCCGTTACGTCGGCTGTCTGTTGGCGAGAACGCGAGCGCGCGAGGGTGTGGTTTGATTAATGACCTATTTGATCGCTCTCTCCCTCCCTCCCTCGCCTCGTTCTTTCCGGGCGTTTTCTACGCCACTCGAAAGAGACCGGGGCAACTATTTATTTCCTGCGCGCGGCCAGCTTTTATAGGCGCGCGCGCGCGCGCTCCTTTTAAATGTGACTAACGGCTTTTCCCGCGGTAAGTTTATTTTCAGGATTAATAAAATTCGGATCAAAGCGAGGAGCCGCGCGACGTTAATGTTATTAGGCTGCGAGGTGAACGAGCGGTAATGTCATCCAGCAAGCGAGTGGTTGACGAATAGTTCAAGTACACCTGGAGCCCTTAAAACTATCGATACAAGTCCTTTGCACTAACAACGCATCAAGTCAAAGAGCGTATGATCGAAGCCATCAGTTTGATCTTGTGTACGATCTAGTGTATCAAGTTTCAAGCACTGCCTGAAAAGGGCGAACTTAATGAAATTACAATTTAATTTAATAGAATGTTTAATTAAATGCTGAAATGACGCGCAATAAAGAAGTAAGTGACGTTTCGGGCCAGTGCGGGCTAATCGTAATTCAGTTATCGTGAAGGTTTTGCCTAACAGGGATTCTTTTCCAGCTGAGCATTCCGTCTTCAGGTAGTCGCGAATTTGTTTCCCTCAAACAGAGGAAAGTGCTGGGAAGCAGTACTGAAATAAAGCTTTCCAAGGAAAAGGCATAATCCACCAATTACGGCGCAAATAACATCGCAAATAAAGGTGTACAATTGTTACGCGAAATGCATCGTGTTCAAAGCAATAATAAAGGATATATTTACTTGTACTTTTGTCCGCTGGAAAAAGGAAAGGGGAATTGGTTTTAAAAATTAAAAGTTTGCCTTTTTTTAAAATTTATTGCATATTCATGCCGCATATTTATATCGAAATCGAGCCCGGCCTCTCTCCTTTATTTTCTCCTTCCGAAGCGCAATAAAAAAGCCTGGCGCCGAAAAAGCGTCGTCAATATTTAATAAACCTGGAACGAGAGATGAAAAAGGGGGGCGCAGAACCGCGCGCCGCTGTAAATCACGCGGATCGCGGCCCGTACAAAATTTCGAGCAAACACCGGAGCGAAGGTAAGTGCTGCCTGCGTGGGCCTAATCCGTTTTCGGCTGCGAGCGCAAAGCAATCGACGCGAGCACGCGGATAAACGGATAGTTACACGGAAGTAGAGCTCGATTCACCGCGGAGCAATCGGATTAGCCTGGCTCTTGGGCTGTGTTTCTCTCGCCCCTGTTGCCTCCCCGTTCGCTCGCCCTTTCTCCGATCTATCTTGATGCGTCTTTCGAGTCCGGATTAGACTGGGCTAACAGCGAGATTCAGTCGCGCTTATTAACGAGCTCCGCTTCATGAACGAGGCGGTGACGGGGTAAAAAGCTCGAATCGTAGCTGGTCGAGCCAACTTTCTCAGCGAAAGAGAGTGCGGGCTTGAATGTTTGAGGGGAACTTTTTCACTCGGCGATTGTATAGCTAGCCTTTCTTACAGCCCTGTTTTCTATAGCATGCACAATATTTTAACTAGAGTCATATAATAATGATTTAATCAATATATTTATTACGTCGTCGGGTGGCCGAAGGCAACTCGGGTAAAGAAATGAGTGGCTAGGATTTATTATTGATATGCAAACGTTATTTCCGTACGGCGACTCTACACATTGCGCTCTCGTATATATACGAAAGTGTCCCGCGCGGTCTCGGAAGGGTCGCCGTTAATTTATCGAACCTCTTCGCGGCGCATCCCTTGGGATGTTTTTTTGTCTTCTCCCGAGGTAGCCGCGGCAGCGCGATGCGGAAAGATAAGAGGCCGCGATTTCGCGTTCGATATCGTGACGGACCGCCGTTTATTTTTTAGCTGGCATCTCTCTTTTTGCGAGGGGCGGCGGCGGCGGCGGCGGCCTTTTCCTTCTTAATCGCGAAGAAACACGGCGTCGCATATAAATAAGAATTTATAGACGATGAAAAATGCGCGGAGCGCGAGGCGGAGGGGGATGAAAAACGCGGCCGGTCGGTGGAAGGGTGGAAGAAGGATGGGGTTTGAGAAAAGAGTTGCGCAAAACTTAGGCTCGCCTACTTTCCAGCCGTCCGCCTCCAGCCAGCTCTCTCTCTCCTTCTCTCTCTCCGTCGTCTCTCGGCTTTTTCACTTTCGTCTCCTTCTATCTATCTGCCTTTATAACGCGGCGCTCGCTCGCGGAGGCCAACGTAAATTTACGGAGGGGGAGGTAGGAGTAAAAGTTTCGCGCGAAAAGCGAAAACTCTTGCTAATGGCTGTTTTTCTTGGCAGGAATACTTTAAAAAGGTGAAATAAAAATGAAAAAAGTTTCCCCCGCAGCGAGCCGCCGCCGCCGCCGCCGCCGCCTTCGCTATACCTCCCTACCAGCCGGACGGACCTCGGCAGCTTCTGGCTTCTTTTCCACCCGCGCCTTCGGGACGCAGACGCGGAATAAACGGCCTGTAATTCGACGCTATTAAGCGCCGAAGCAAGTTTCCTTCTCCGCCGAGATATGAGGATTCGCAAGTGCTCGGTCGGTCAGGAGCGGGCAGCAAGACACTTGTTTCGCTTCAAGGGCGCTTCGAGGAATCGGAAGCGGGAATCAGAGCCGAGAGAGGCAAAGTCGCCGTCTCTCTCTCTCTCTCTCTCTCTCTCTCTCTCTCGTTCCGAGGCTCAAGAAATCCCTTGTTTAAATAAAGAGAGGCTCGCGCTCTGTTTGCGGATCGCATTTGAGCAGAGGGGGGAGGAGGGGCGAAAAAGACGAGATGAAATACAACGGCCGGGACGAGCGCTTATTGATCTCCCCCCTTTCTTTTTTAAACATTTCCGATGGGCCACCGCGCTGGAGGAAGCAAAAAAAGAAAAAAGAAAAAAGAAGAAAAAAAGAAAGAGAACGAAAACAAAGCGGGGAGCGGAATTTATTTTCCTTTAGTATAAACATCGCGCATGATTTGCAATGGCGCGGAAATAAGTGACTGCTGGGAATCGTCTATTTTTCGATACGCCGCCGGAACAAAGCGGCCGGCTCTCCGCGCGGCGCTGTTAAAAAGGAGAGCGCGCGGGAGGAGCAGAAAAAGAAAAGGAGCCGGTTAGCTGTACACGCGCATAATTTAGCCGGACGGGGGAAAAAGTCTCTCTCCTCGGAGCCGACTGCGTGCGTATATGCACATAATATGCATATTAATCAGCAAATGCATTTCTTGTTACATTAGCGCATGTTTTTATAATCAGCAGAATGGTTAATAATTTAGCGGATGTGCGCGGGTCTGAAGAGAAAGAGAGTGAGAGAGAGAGAGTAAGCAGTTTCGGAAAAAAGGAAAGGAAGCTGCTCGCAGCGTCGATGCGGCTTAAGGTCTGCGCGCCGCTTCGGAAGCTTAGCGGGGAGAGATGGAGGGAGTGACAGCGAGCCGCAACTCGTTACCGCCGGGCCAGATATAACGCCGCAACAGCCCTTTGTCTATGTCTTACGGCTTACATATAATTCCCTGTTTGCCGAAAGGATCGGCCGGGAGGGGGAGGGGACGGGGCGCACAAGTGTGCCTCGACATTTTTAATATGTCGTACGGAGTAGCTTCCAAGTGCTCTCTCTCTCTTTCTCTCTCTCTCTGCCTTTTCATGCGAGCGCTTTCTGGTTTCTGCATATCGAGGAGCCGCCGCCGCGTGATTAAAAATTGCTGCGTTTTAAAACGCTCATGAGCCTCGGCGGCATGAGGCTCGCCTCTTTTGCGGATTCTTTTCCCGAGCCCGACTGATGGGTCAGTTTTGCAGGAAAACTAAATGGAACGCTGGCTGCTTTGGGGATTAGCGGGGCGCTTAGCTCCTATTTTTTCGAGCAATTAAAAAGGCATCTTTGCGACTTAGCGACGTAAGCTTACATCGGCATTGAACGCGGGGACGTCCGTTTCTTTCATCTCTGGTTCAAAGTATCGGCGGTGCATCGGAAGACTCGCCGCTTCCGCTGCCCTTAGGCTGCCGGGCGCAAAAGCGCAAGGCGAGGAAATTTTTTAATCTCCCGCGAGCCGGGCGCTACTTCTTGAAAAATGTTCATTGCAAGGGAATATGAGAGCCGTTTATTTTACCTACTTAGTTAAATGAAAACTTTTATAATGAAAAAACTCATAACCGTGGAAAAGTTTGGAATATAAATATTGATTAAAAAAGTAAGGATATAAAAGTTTCAGGTATATTTGAATAAACTCGAATTTTTTTCCGCTTTAAACAATTTTTATTAATTTAAACTTTAAAACGAAGAACTTTTTATTTTTTCATCAGTCTACACGGCCGTCAACGGCAAGTCGGCGCCTGCCTCCCGATTAATGTCATTTTAATGCTTGGCTTTCTATTTTTCTTTCATCATTTTAACACAAAATAAATTTACGGGCTCTCCGTCTCCGCGCACTTGGGGCACTGCGAAGACACGACGAAAAGGCTACAAGAGCAGAGAGAGAGAGCCGGAGGGACTAATTTCTTGATTAAAACGTTGCTCCGTAAAAAATTTAGTACATTGTCAGGTCTCTCTGTTTAGAGGCAGAAAGTTTTCTCATTTAGAAAACTGGCCGCTGCTATTCTGTCGCTTAAATCTGTGCAGTTTGAAAACGCAGGCGTAGATGCAGGGAGAGCGAGGCGACGGGGCTCAGGCCGGAATATTAGACGCCATATTTATAAATTTGGCTCCTTGGCTGGTCTTTAACTTTAACTCTGATATATTTTCCGAGGCCTGCGCCTCGTCGGAGGCGAGAGCCGTTATAAATTATAAGGCATTAGGGGGGGCGGGGGTGGCGGCGGTGGCGGTGCCGCTGCTTCCGCGTGGATGTGTGCAGGGGATGATTACGCCTAATGGTGAGATATTACCGGAGCGGCATTACTCGAACACGAACGGGCCGTGTTCTAATCTTTCGACAGGGTTTCCTACTTTTCGAGGAGCAAAAAAGGCCGCGGCCCGTTACGGACGACGTACCAGCCGAAAAATCTTGTTGCCGCGCGTCGACGGGGGCCGCGGAAAACAGCGCGCGGATTAGGAAGGATCCGTTCTTGTTTGCTTTAATCAGGGGAGCCGTGTTTTCTGAAATATTCACGCCTAGCTACTTAGACTAATCGAATCTTTTGCTTCTCTGGCATCGATCTATATTTAAAGCAGTCTCGTATTCTTGCAGACGTTAAATTATATTCGCCCGAGTCACTTTAATCAGATTTTAATGCCGGGATCAGAAATAAGCCAAAAGCCTAATTTAAAATGATGCTCTGACTAATTCATTATCGGGAAGGCAATTTAGGACTTGGCTGCTCGAACGGGGGGGGGGGGGGGGATCTCCGTCGAGTAGCTACGAATATAAGACTTGGACGGTTACATTTTTAACGCTCCGTTATTTCGGTTCCTTTCTTTTTAATATCGGGGACTTTACGAGCTTTATGCAAAGCGAGAGCATTTCGAAGAGCGAAATCCAGGCTGGCTATCCCCTCCCCCCTCCCTCGCTCGCGACTCGCGTATAGCAAGATGTATGATTCACGCGATTCGTAGATTTGCGAGCTTATCGCGCAATTAGCGTAAGGAGATTGTAAATTGTAGAATGAAAAGTAAAAACGCGTATTATAAAGGGCGTGTCGTCGGCGGGGCGCGCAATATGAATAAAGGGAAGGGGGAACCGAGGGGATTTTTAGCGATTTTGCAATTTCGCGAGCCGAGGCGACTGGATGTGCCGCGCCCTAATGTAAGCCGAGGCGAGGAGGAGGCCTTCAACTGCCTGTAACCACGGCAGGGTTGTGCTTGTTAACTCCGTTAGGTAATATCTATTTCCTCTGCCCGTCATTTTTCTTCCCTTTTTCTTTTTCATAAAACATGAGCTCCGATTCGTGGGCGCGGCCCGACAATGCATTAGGCGCGCACGTACACGCGCAACGGCGGCCGCGAATATACTGCAAGCCCGTAGCTCTGCAAATCGACGACTCTCGATTCGTCAATCATAAACCTTAATCGTCCCGCGAGCTCTGCGCTCTCTCTCTATACTCTCCTTCTTTTTCAATCGTCCGGACTCGCGGCCGAGCGAGGAGCTTTGCTAATTAAATGGCGTCGCCGCGGCGAGAGCTTGCGTCAGCGCTCCGAATAAATCGGCCTTGATTACAGTTTCGAATTTCGCGCTCGCCTTTTTCTACATCCTCCTTTTTTTTTTTATCGGTCGGAGGAGCGAGTTTATTTATAGGCGCGGAGCTCTCTCCGCCGATAGGATCGACCATTTTGTAAATCAGTTCCGCCATTTTGTCTTCATAAATCAGGCCGAGCGGCACGAGGGAGGGAAAGAGAGGGAGCGGGGTGTGGATGTTTGCCGAGAAAGAGGAGGCGAGCGCTGATTATAATTAACGCAGGCCGAATTAATAGAGCCGACACGCGAAAGGGTGTCGTCGCGCGGCTCTTTGCTCTCTTTCTGTCTCGCGATCGTCTTTTTCCGAGGGCGCGTCCACGCCGCCGACACCTGGCCTTCCTTCCTTCCTGCCTTGCTTCCTTCCGTACGTCCATCTGCCGTCGTAATGCTCGAATCACGCGATGTGAAATCAGAAGTCACTTTAGCCCCGCGCGATGCCTCCTGTATATATACGTACTTTGCAGCGAGAGAGAGAGAGAGAGAGAGAGAGAGAGAGAGAGAGAGAAAGAGAGGGAGAGGAGTTACGTCCTTTTTTTACGAGCCGCTTCCTTCGAGGCGCGCAACATCTAACGCCTCTTTTTCTCCGAGCTTTACGAGGCCGCTGTTTCGCTCCTTTATTTATTTATTAGACAAACTTTCGGAAAGCGCGCGCGAAAAAGTTGCTGAAAAATAAAGGCGAGGCGGCGGTGGCGGCAGCCGCGCGACTGACGATCAGCCGGAGTAAATACAACTACAGAAATTAGTGCAATACGAGGGAGTGCGCTTAGTTCTGTAACAACATACGAGCGACAAACAAACTTCAAAGTTGGATTACCTACTTGGATTAATTCAATCCGCCTTGCCGCTGCCGTTGTCTCCTACGTTATTAGCCCGGAAATTGCATTTTTCTTCATTAAGGCAGCCGCCGACGTATTTTCCAGCTGATAACAATGAAACGCAGCCGCTTTTGCAATTAACAAGCGCGCCTCGAAATAATATAAATATAAGAATGGCGCGCCGCCTTTCGCCCCCTTAACGCGGACTAATAATTGATGAGCAAAGGCATACAAGGCAGTAGCCAAGCTAAACAAGGTTTTTGAGCCTCTGAAAAGCTCGTAAATATTGCAGGAAGCAGCGTTTTAACCCTTTCAACGATGGACTCGGCGCGCGCGTGTCGCCTCGTCTCCTCTCGCTCGATTTTCAATTATGCATCCCCGCGTCTTGCTTACGTATTTCCATCTGGATTTGTCCGAGTTCGTTATCGATCCCCCGCCCACCCCCCGGGCGACTTCGAAGGCAGTTTTGAGCGAGCTTTTTCCGCCGCCGGGATCGAAAGTCGTACGCACGAAATGCATAAAGGAGGCAGGTAGCGGGAGAAAATCAAGGGGTGCACATAAAACCATTATGTAATTACGTCTAGTCTGGCCGAACGAACGAACGAACGAACGAGCGAGCGAGCGAGCGAGCGAACGAACGTCGACGGAAGGAGGTGCAGGCAGGGGAGAGAGAGAGAGAGAGAGAGTTGACTTGAATTTGATTTCAGAGAAAAGGGTTGATACCGTTAGCGGGTTCCGATCGCGTGATCCGAGCCACCCTTTCGCTGGCTGCTTTATACGTGCCGCCACCCCCGGCTTTCTCTCTCAGAATGCACTCTTTATATATGTACACGTTATATGTTTTATAGAGGAGTACGGACGGGCTGCCAATATACGGCGGGAGCCGAAACTTGCGCTCGAAGGACGGGGGCAGAGAGAGAGAGGGCGAAGCGAATCAACGTGTAATGAGCGAGCGAGCTGCACGTCACGTAACTTTCTATTCATGAAAATTAATGCGCCCTGACTACGCCGACCGACGCCGCTTGCCGGCGAGAAAAATTTATTAAATACAACTGTGCGCTAGGCGGCTTGCCGATGCCAATTTATTGGTCGATCCTCGAGATCAGCCTTCAAAAGGCTCGCTTCGCGAGCTGGCCTGGAATCGCTGCAAATTTTCGGAGGAGAGATTGCAAATGCTGTTTGGTTCGGCGACGCCAATCGGGGCTCCCTTCCCGAAAAGCAACAAAGGGAAGCAGGCGCCTCTTTATCGGGGGACTCGCGGTGCGACGGTACATATCGGTCGCCGCCGGATTAGAGCCTCGGCGCTCGTTTGAGGCGAGCCGAACCTTTTGACCAGTCCGTAAAGCGGCCACCTTGATCCCCCCTCCCTGCGGCCGCGAAATTAACCCGCGCCCAGCTCAAACGCGGCGGCGCGACAACGGCGACTATCGATGCCTTGCACCTCGGCGGGCTCCCTTTTTTCAAGCTAATTATCGTCGCCGGGGCGTTTAATCTCGCTCGAGCACGTATTCACATTAGAATGGAAATGAAGTTTCGCCCGATCTTTCGTTCGGCGCTGCGAGGGCACCGCCGAAGGTTAATCGAAGAGCAGCGGCGCACGCGGCAGTCCTGCATTGTCCAAAGTGCCAAAGTTACGGGCGCAAGGCGCAACTTGCCCCGAGTAGCTGGCTATACGGCGCACGCGAGCTAACTTTCGGCTACGTCTTGCCAGAGAGAGAGAGGGAGGAAGAGAGCTAATTTCTGCCGTCCGGGATGCTCGCGCGACTTTTCGCGATCGAGAACTGCGCTAAAAACTCGGCCGGAAAGCACGCAAATCGGCCCCGCGCGGCGAGACTCTTTGCACGGCAGGATCGTTCGACCTACCGTAAAAAGGCCCGCCGCGGAGTTTATACGCCCGATAACTCCGCCGGCATTTTGCGCTCTCGCATTCAAAAATATTAGCTTTTTTACGCGCCGCGCGACGAGACTCAAGATTCATCATAAAAGAGCGCTTCAATTACTTCGGCTCGCAGGTAAGTGTCGATGCGACGGCGAGAAAAGGTCGTAGCTCGCAAAGGGCAGGCGGGGGAGGGGGTGGATTCGAGTGAAAAATCCATCGACACTGAGAGAGAGAGAGAGAGAGAGAGGGCCGGGAAAAAGAGTGGAAAAGAAAGAAAGAGCGCCGGGGCAATAGTGGCGGCGCGGCGGCGTTCAAACGCGCAACTGGCATTTTGTAAATTAAATTTTAAATATTAAAAATAGCCGGGCCAGACGAGCCGCGCACTCTTCCAGTATCGCTCTATCCTGCAGCCGGAGCCCACTAACGAGCCTCCGCGTATATTCGAGCCAATTCCGGGCTACCCCACCCCTCTCCTCCCTCTCGCGCCTTTCCTCCGGTGACCCCGACTGGCACCGCCGCCACACCCCACTTGCTCATTCGTCAATAATAATTTTATTCGAGGGTGAAAAATTGGAATTTTTTCCGAGAGCTTTTCTCGCTGGCTGCGAGTCGAGGGTCGCGAACGGCGGCGGCGGCCTATGCGCTCGAAATGGCTAGTCGGCTGCCCTTTGATCCTGCCTCGCCTCCCCCGGCCGCCCCTCGGCTGCGGCCGCCGCCACCCCGTAAAACATATCAGAAACTTACGATAGGTCGACTGCCGCCTGCAAAATAATACCGGCAGCGCAAATTGAACTTTTTTATGCGCGACGCGACAACAAGCGCGCCGCGAGAGAGCAGGCCGCGCGCGTCTCGCGGCGGCGGATTTTTACCGGCTCGGGCGCGAGAGCATTCAACGGAGGAAACAACGAAATTGACTGTTCCTTTCTCGAATTAGAAGTTGCCCGGGTGTGTGTTGCGAATCGATCGGGAGAGGATTTCGAGGGCTTTGTCGCCAATAGCGCGCTCATTGAAATGTTACCAGAAAGAATCAAGTTTTATTCCGAGCTGCCTTTTATTGAGCTCTCCGGGGGGGGGGGGGGGGGGGGGGGGGGGGGGGGGGGGGGGGGGGGGGGGGGGGGGGGGGGGGGGGGGGGGGGGGG
>JAWWML010000062.1:10589974-10674095 GCA_035047165.1 Ormyrus rosae
ACATTACATTTGCGCCTGTCTCAAGTAGAGAATCTCCGAAGACGATAAAAGTTTTCGTTTAGAACACACACACACACACACACACACATACTAGCAGGGATACCCGGCGTTGCCCGTAGAAAACATAACTTGAAATTCGAAAACAGATAGAAACAATGTGCCTTAATTTTAACGCAACAAATGCAGAACCTGTTAATGATTACCTCCAATATATGCAGTTTACTGAGTGTTGTAGAATGATAGATTTACTGAAGAAATAAGCAGAAAATCAAGATGAAAGTAAATAGTAGTCAAGACAAAGTAATAAAGACCCCCCTCCCCACCCGACACAGAAACGGCCGGTTTTAAAACGCCCGAACAATAATCATTGAATTTTGAATAAAATCGAAGTGCGCGCATTTATTTTCATAAATAAAAATGAAAAGTTGAGGGCGCGGAAAACAATAGCGCTCGCTCGACACAATGTATGCAGATAACGTGAAAGCGAGGCGCGCGCGCGCTCGCGCTATAGATTTATAACTGTAGACGGTGCTGCGACGCCGGGCGGCCCTGTCTTTGTTGCCGCCGCCGTCGCTGCGGCCGCTGCCGCTGCTGCTGCTGCTGCTGCGTATCGATGCCGGCGAGTATCTTCATTTTTCTTCGGGGTTACCGAACTTTTTCCGCCGTCGCATCGCGGCTGGTTCCGACCTATAGAGGAGCAACCGACTGATAAATCATTCATGCAGCCCCCCTCCGCCCCTCTCGCGCTCTTTTCCGACCACTTTCTCGTCGTCTACGAGCGGCAAAGAAAACCGGCAAACACATTAATACCTTGTATATAAGCGAGCCGAGCGCACTTTGCGCCCTGCTCTTTATTTACTCGAGCGAGTCTATAGCCTGAATGCGCCCGACGGCAGACGCGGAGTGAAGTGAGAGAGAGAGAGAGCGCGGAAAAAATTCATCAATTAAAATTCTATTATTTTATTCCATATTATGCCGGGGAAAAGGGGGCCATTTAGCCCTCATTCAGCCGGGGGAACAAAACCTTTTAGAATAATAGTACGTTGACCGGGCTCCGCTGCCGGCTGCTAATTTTTTAATGACTCGCGCTTTCTTTTTATTTAGCTCCAGTAGCCGATAGCTTTCTCTCCTATACCCTCGCATCGTGAATTCAGGAGAGAGAGCCCTTTTCGAATTTTCCGCGGAGTAGAGAGAGAGAGAGAGAGAGAGAGAGACGGTAAATTAATTCAACTTGTTTACGATACCCGCGGCCCCGGCGCACTTTTATAATATATATATATACGTGCCGGAGTTTCGTCAAGAAATTTACGAGCGCTTAATCATTCAGGAGTTCTTCGGGGCGCAAATTTTGGAATCCGGTTAAAAATAAGCTCTCGCAGACGTCTTGGTTTTAAAGCAGTCTAAATATTGGAGGTTGCGCAAATTCCATTAGCGGTCGGCTCGCCGTCGCCGCCGTCGTCGAACGAACGCGAAGCCGGGCGGAATGCCGGGCGCGCACCAGCTAAGGAAGAGCCAAAGTTATGGATGACCTTTGACCGTCGCCCGAATGACAAATAAAACATATTTTAAGATTTCCCAGCGGGCGTGCGAGCAGCCCGGGCCTGAATAGTTTACGAGGCCGAGAGCGAACAGATAGAAGCGGCCCGTGCTTGGGCGCGAGCAGCCTGCGCAGGCAGCGGGCTTTTAAATATTAAAAAGTTAAAACCATTTCGCGGCCGCTGAAATATTGAGCATCCAAAGAATTGAGCCCGTTGGTTATTAATGCCAAGAGACTGGCAGGCGGGCGGCAGCTTCCCCGGCGCCTCTCTCTCTCTCTCTCCCTCCCTCTCTCCCTCTCGCCCCGCCGATCGTCTTATTACACGGGTTTCGTCAAATCTGCAGGCCCGCGGCTAATATTCCGCCTCCCCCGCGGCTCCCCTCTCGGGCCGCGCAATTAAGATCGGCGAATCGATGCGCGGAGGATGCGCTCACGGAACGTCAGTTCGTTAGAAGCGCCGGGGAGGGAGGCGCACTGACGCACGGAGGCCGAGGGAGCAGCAGCAGTGGCAGCGGCAGCAGCAGCGGCGGCGGCACATAATAAACATCGATATATTCGCGTGTGGATGTTCGCGTTTCGTGTTTGGGTATATAAGCGAGCTAACGTCGAGGGCCGCGGGCCCTGCCAGCATAACTCAGAATTGCCCGCCGCCGCCGCCGCCGCCGCCGCCGACGCCGTAGGAGAGAGGGAGAATTGACAACATAGCACTAACATTGTATGCGCTCGCGTTATGTATTTATGTAAATGCATCCAGAGCTCCCCCGCCGACTGACTTTGCCCGTCGCCGCCGCCGCCGCCACCCTCCGCTACTTCCTCTATTGCAACTGCAAAGCCGAGTCACGACCCACCCTTTCGCCCGCTGCGTATTATGCGTTCTCTACCTGTCGATCTCGACTCGGCCGATACGTGCGTGCCGAGGGCGTTGCAGATATATCTACACCCCCCCTGCTCGCTCACGCGTTTCGTGTTTGCTCTAATTTTCAGAGAAGTGCCCGAGAGCGGCCTTTCCGGAAGGAAAAGCCTTTTCCTTTTATAATTAGCCGGCAGTCGCGCCCACGCACTTTGCCCTCTACCGAGAACTCGCGGCTCCTTCAAATTGCTACGCATGCGAGGCCGCCGGTCTCTTTTCCCCGGAGTCGAAGGCTGAGATTATCCTAAAAGCAGAGCCCGTTTATTTTGCTTTTTCTTTTTTTTTTTTTTTTTTAATCAAAAACAACAATTCTTCAGATCGAGAACGTTTTCTTTTTCTGGAACAAGCTAAACTTGTTCCGTGCCGAACGCTTGAATTAAATATTGGCATTAAAATTTGAGGTCAACGGGCTAACGAGTACAACAATAGCGGAGCTCCTATCGCGGCAAGTGCATATCAAGAATTTTGCGAAAGATTCTCGAGCGTTTCCCGGCTCTGCGGTGTGCGCGCGCGCGCCTGAATTTTCGGTCCGTTTGAAAAGATTTAATAACCGATCGAACAAATTCATACGTTAATGCCGGGAGATTAATATTCGATGAAGCCTGCTCAGATTGATTAGCCCCGGTAAATACGTTAATAATCAGTTAGCCCCGACGCGGCCCCCCTTTAAAATTTGATGGGCCGAGCCGCGATGAAAATTGAAATATGGAGAGCAAGATCTCGCGGCGCGATCGAGCCGGCCGGCCGCGGCTTTTCTTTTTTCGCCGCGCGCGCTCGCGGAATAGCGGTGGCAAGTTCCGCGAGCGATCGAGGAGAAAGCCAGCTGCGCGTTTCCAGGTGGGGGAGAAGGAACGAGTTAGTTGCGCAGCGGCCGAAGCACGACGTCGAGAGTGAGAGAGAGAGAGAGAGAGAGAGAGAGAGCGGGGGAGGCTGCCGCATATATAGCCGCACACCGATCACATTAATCAGAGGTTATTGCGTGCATTCCTAATCATCCGAGGTCCCTGACTATTCCCAGATTCTGATTGGTGCATTACTCGGCATTTCCGGTATGATTCTACATTCCAATTGGCCGGCCAAGCCCGGCGCTCGGCTCGTTTCAATCGAATTCACCGGGCTCTCTCTCTCTCTCTCTCTCTCCTCCACCTCCGCCTCCTCCTTCTCCTCCTCGTCAACGTCGTAAATGCCTCGGCGATTTCGCGTTATTGCGGTTGCCGAGGTGTTGCCCCAAAACGCGGAGCGGAGCCGCCGGAAAGAAGAAAGGAAGCGCGCCCCTCCGCCCCTCGGCGGTGCTCCAGCCATTGCCGAGCGAGAAAGTAATTTCGATCTGTCGCGCTACTTCGATTCGCACCCGATAATTGCAGAGTAATTAACAATCCATTTCCAATTCGCCTGCCGCGGAAAATAGCAAATTCGTAATATCCTACAATATTGCCGGCAACTCCATTGCTCTCTCTCTCTCTCTCTCTCCTCTATCTCTCTCGCATCGCTGGCTTATCTCTCGTTCTTTTGCTCGCGGGGCGCGCATTTTCAAATTTCCTATTTGTAAATAAGCAATCAGTCGGCGGGAGAGAGAGAGAGAACGAGCGCGGGGGCCGACGCTAAGCCTCGAACGAGACGAGGTGAGACAATTAATCATTTCAATTACATTAACGGACAACTCAATCGGAACGCCGCCGGAGAAGAATATTGGAAGCGGCGGAGCGGCGAAAACTCGCACTTGGCCGGCTAGTCTCTCCCGTGTTCCTCTTTTTCCAGCCGGGGCGTTGAATCTTCATTTGCCGAGACGTATTTCCGGAAAATAAACGAGGGGCCAGCCTAAATTATTTCCCCGCTGCCAAGTATTGCCAATCTCTCGCGGCGCTCTACGTGATTACTAAAACTGTCGCGAGAAGCGGCGGGGGTGCGGGGGATTGCAGGTCGGTTAAAAAAGAAAAAAAAAAGAAAAAAGCCGGCCCCCGAGAATCGCAAAGGGCGATTAATGCGCTTAAGCGGTTATAAGTAAGAGAGGCTGCAGAGAAAGCCAGTAGTCGCGCGACGGCTTAACGAGGTTAGCGTTGCGAATTACTTCGCGGCGAAAGTCAGATTGAGAAAACTCTCGGCTGCCGCTGCTGCTGCGAGGCCGGCGGCTCTCGGAGGGGGAGAGAAAATGAGCAAGGCGGGGGATAAAAATTATAAACCGCGATGCAGAAACGAGATAATATAATATTAGCCATAGACGGACTCGGCTGGAAGCCGGTAAAGAGGTTAGCGCTACAATGAACGCTCTCAAAGCCCTGCTGGAAGCTCCTCGTCGAGCTCTGCGAACGCCGCCGCTCTTCCCTCCTTCCTCCGTTCCGTTTATTTCAGCAAAACCGCTCGCCGATTGATTTTCTCGGGCGATTTCTTCTCCTCTCCCTCTCGCGCGCGGCTACCTGTCCAGCTTCGCCAATTTCCAAGCGCTCCGAATCGCTTTACGCAACTTGGCTAACGTCTATACCCTATAAATAAAGCAGGCCACCGAGCTTCGAGCTTATATACCCCACCAGCAAGGCGCACTCGTTCAACATCCTATTAAGAAATAATCCCCCTCGAATTAAGTGCGTCGTTTAACGGCCGAAATGGGGCTCGAAAATAGCCGGCGATTCAAAGTATATTTTCAGAAAACTCGCGGCGCGCAAACAGCTTTCGGGAGAGAGGATGATTCAATCTGCGAGCGCTGATCTGATTTTCAGCGGCAAAACGACTGGCGAACGAGATGAAGCAGCCGCCATTTTGTCGGTGGCGAGAGAGAGAGAGAGAGAAAACGCGTAAGGGTCCTTCGACAGACGCTCGAGGAAGAGCTCCTCTCGCCGCCGCCAGTCGAGTTTTCAAAGACGAGGGCTGGTAAATAGGAAATAAGTCACAGCCGGAGGGGGCGACAGGGGATTTCACAGCAATTTCTTCGCGGAGACGCGCGCCATTGGCGCTTAATCGGCAAATCGGTGTGCTCTGCTCTCTCTCTCTCTCTCTCTCTCCGAGTCCCCACTCGCTTTTTGCTGCCTCCGAGCGTCGTTCTCTCCTCTCTCTATCGCATTTCGGGCAGCCTGCCAACGCTTTCGCACGGCGCACCGCGCGCCGAGCCGATTTCTGCTTACGCGCTTAAGATCATTCAATCCGGCGCGTCAACCTTCCCGAGTTTCTTAACGCGCACCTCCCCGACGCGCGCGCGGCTCGAATGAAAAAAAAATCAGGGACCGCCAAAAGCTTTGCCAATCCCGCGCCTTCGCAGCTGAACGACCAGCCGGAAGGGATGCACGAGCGAGATTCAAAAGCCGGCGCTCTCGAGCGATTCGTCGGAAATTTGTCATCATCGACATTCGAGGAATCCGGGAGGGAAGACATTCCGCAGGGGGGAACGACGCCCAACGTGCGGCGGCGGGCCTTTCCCGCGCGTTAATTTTCGCCGCAATTGCGGAGAGGAAAGGGTTCGCCTCGGGGCGAGCCGCACGCCTGATATTACAAGTGTAATGGCTGCTGCCATCTTGGATTTTCGCCCGCCGCGCGTCAATTAATCGGGTTTTAGAGGGTGCCAAGAAACTGCGATGGCGTCGCGCGGCTATGAAAAATACCTTTTACGTCTCCATTAAAGAGAAAAAAAAAAAAACTTTTTATACGGGCCCGCCGCCGCTGTCTCATCGTCCGCGGACGTATGTTTTTTACGCTCTTGCGTAAAAAAAAAAGTATATATTCCCTTTTTTATACGCCTTTCCAGCGGAAAATGTCGGCGCCTTTATTCGTATACTTGGCGAAATTAGACGGCGACGCGCTCTTTTCGAAAAGGACTATTTTAAGGATCGCGCAATGTACGACGACGCGCCGACGGATTCCCCGGGCATATACACACGCGGAGAATATAAGAACGCGTCGCGCGCGGGGATTAAGAATCAGAGTCGCGGCTGAGGGCGGTAATACAAATTTGCATCGGCGAAATGACAAGGGCATATAACGAGTGTTGGCGCGCGTGCACGAGCCGCACATTAATTTATTACCAAAGGCGGCGCGGAGCGACATGCGCCGGAATAACAAATCGGCCGGTGTGCAGCGGCCGTCATTACGGGTTCACCCCGCGCTTTGAATTTCTGATCTTCCTAGCAATTTTCGAGACTTAAACAGAGAGCGAGAGAGAGAGAGAGAGAGACGCAGTGGCGCAGAGGAGCGAAATACGAATGCGAAAAAGCAATTAAATCGAAAATATGCGATATCTCGCGCATATCCCTGCAGCCGGCGCATATTTAGCAACTACACGCGTCGTTAGCATGACAAAGGCTCTCTCCTCTCCCTCCCGTGCAGCCGCTAAGCCTCGCTCGAGGTTAGTATTGAAATAGTCATATACATATATGCGCGTGCGTCAAAAAAGGGGGAGGCAAACAGAGGAGAGCGAGAGAGGGAAGAAAAGCCGGGACGATCGCTGCGGATGGAATCGCTCGGCGAGCCAAAGAAAAGCGGGTTAATCTCGGCGCGGCGCGCTCTTCTTTTTTTTTTCTTTTTTTTTTTCCTTTTTTTTTTTCATTCGGCGAGCGCCCTGACGAATCCTATACCTCGCCGAGACGAGGGGACGTCGTCGACTCGCCTCATTTCCCGCCATCGGAAATCAATTTCCCAGCTCGAAACGATCGGCGAATCAAGCGGTAAACGAATTTAAGAGAATATAATTCTTTCGGATCGGGACGCCTTCGTTAATGGAGATGGCAGGCCTTCGCGGCTCATCGTCTCGCGCCGAGACAATGCTGTTAAAGTATCCTTCGAACCGACTCGCCAAAGGTATTTATATACTTTCAGATCCAGCGTCTACTCTCTCGCAGCCGCCGCGTGTATTATTATTCATTAAAGATATTGCAAATCACTCGACTCTTTTTTTTTTTTTTTTTTTGTCATTTAAGTGCAGCCTTGCCTGCAGCCTTTATTAATTTATTTTCATATAGGCGAGCAAGAAAATTGCTGAAAAACTTTGCGCGCTCTTTTTTTCTTTTTTTTTTTCTCCCTCCTTCTCCCGCCTCTACTTGTACATAATCCGGTCATTTATCATAACAGTAAAGTAGTCGAGCGTATAATTAGAGTAGCCGGCGTGGCAAAAATTCGAAAACTTTTTAGGTTTCTCCCTGGGAAAAGAGCGCCGGCGGGCGCGAGGAGGCATTAAAAAAGTACAAACATTTTCAATGGAATTACAACATTTAAAATGGCGTTGTGGATTCAAAGTTGGGTACTTATGCCCGGGTAGTGAATTTTAATTCTTATGCGGAAAATTACATGTGGGAAATTCAGCGCCGCTCACCTGAAGCAGAGCCGGGAGAGAGAGAGAAAGAGAGAAAAAAGGATATTATTAATATAAAACTCAAGCAAAAAGCAGTCGTTTTATAAGAGTTGGCGGGCGGGGAAAAAATGTGCAAACTTTCGCTCTGCGAAATGGCCTGCCGGGAGAGACAGAAAATAAATTAATATACGCGTTACGCTAAAAGTTTAGCAAATAAATCTGCAAAGTTCCAGCCGCGGCGAGCGTTCATTTGAATGTTTTTTATCACCCGCAGTCGCGTTATATATTTTTTCAGCAACTTTCCGGCGAGCGAGCGAACGCGAACGCGAGCGGAGAAAATAAAGAGCCGGTCGAAAATAAAAGCCAGAAAAAGGAGGCCCAAGTCTGATTAACGGCATCTTAATTACCGATCGCGTGGAGAGCTCGCCGCGCAGAGTCCGTGGAAATGTTCTATAGCTTCTCCGCCATCGGGCCGACTCCTCATTAATGAATATGCATGTCGAGCGGAACGGCACATGTCGCGGTCGTCTTTGACCCTTTGGCTCTCTCTCTCTCTCCGTCTGGCGCACGCAACTCGCGCGGTTTTCAATCAATTCCGTTCGACGCCGGCAGCTTTTTTTTCGCGACAACTTGGAAATGTATATATTGTGAGAGCCGGCCGGAGGAGCTTTTGTCCGCACCTGCCACTTACGTAAAGGACCGAGCGGAATGAAAAATATCTAATTATATCCTTTAGTTTATATATTATCTTTATTGTATAATCACCGACGCGGCGATCGTTATTCAGCATTACTCATCAAATTATGGCGGTAATCTTAATCTTTATACATTTATGAAATGATGCAAATTCGGTATGCTAATGACACGAATATACACCAAAGCTGGATGTTTCTTTCTTTTTTTTTTCTTTTTCAAGGCGCGCGAGAGGCAATATTAGAGTAACTGTAAATTTACACCGATATGTCATAGATGTGCTAAAATTAGCACATTTTTTTCGAGCTCGCCATAGGCTTTCTTTGTGCGGCGGGAGAGGTATGCGCGCCGACCGAGAGAGAGAGAGAGAGGGGGGAGGAAAGGAAGGGTATATACGCTCGTAAAGATTTCTTCTTTTAGGCTAGGCAAATATATTTTCTAATGGACGAAGAATTGCGCCTTTGCATAATTCAAATATTATTAACGTTAAATATTCATTATTCAGGCGGGAAGGTTAGTTAACATAAATAATAGATTCATCGCATTCAATCACTATGGCCTATAAAGCGTTCGACACGCGTTATTAACGCGCACGCGCTCGCCGCGGAGTTCTCTTTTCTCTTCCTCTCCTCCCGTCCCAAGTCGCAAAAATTCCAGACAGCCCAGAAACTATCGCGATTATTTACTAATGGAACGGCGGCCTTTTTTTTTCTTTCTCGCCGCGGCCGGCCGCGGTAGAAGCCCAGAGAGCGGCGGCGAGCGCAATTTCGGCCGATTAGCATTTATATTAAAATATTTCTACCGAGGCTCTCTCGCGGCGCAAGGAGCTTCCGCAATGAAAGGGGGCACGCGCGCGCGCCTCCTCCGGAATTATATTTTAATACCCGATCGCGCTCGAGTTCGATAATAAAGGGGGGGGGGGGAGGAGAAAGCTCGGCGAGCTTTTGCAAACGTTGGTACAATTACGCGCGGCTGAAAGGCAAGGAGAGGACCGCGCGCGCGAGCTCTTTCTGTTTTTGCTCATTCCGGGCGCGCGTTTATTGTTCCGCCGCCGAGGTGCAGCGCGTACAAAAGATATACATAAGGGCCATAATTAGAGTCTGAATAGTATTCGCAGCGTGAATGAGCTCGTCGCGACATATGTTTATATTGGCCGGGGCTCGCGCGCGCGCGCCGACCTCGGCTAATTACGTGCGTCATTATCGTTATTCTCTCTCCTTCGGCGGGAGGGGGAGGGAAGACGCGCGACTTTGTCGATTTCGATAGCGAGTCAGCGATGCGCGATCCCATTCATCCCGCCGCTGATGTAAAACTGCGCGCGTTATATGTTGCGCGCGCCTTCTGGCCCGCTGCCTCTGAAAAAGCCTCCGCCAAGTGGCCTGCGCGCGAGAGGAGAGCTCGCGGCGCGAGAGAGCGAGAGAGAGAGAGAGAGAGAGAGAGTGAGCGAGAGAGAAAGGAGGGACGGAAGGAAGGAAGGAAGGGAACGTCATTAGGCCGGGCAATAGCGCGCTTGACGAGATTATGAATGATTTGGGGCCGCGGCGGCAAAGCCTGCCAGGGCTCCGCCGGCCGCTGCTGCTATCGAGTGTCCGTGAACAAAACGCCAATATAACGAATGTACATGCCAGCGGCGAATCCCGCGCAGAGGCAACTAATCGCGCTCATCTATTTATATTAATTATCGGCGATTAGCAATAGCAATTAATCGCATTATCGTGTCGGAGCCGCGCCGCGGAGCTACCGGGGAGAGAGGAGGGGGGAGGGGGGGGGGAGGGGAGTTCCGACGGCAGGAGAGAGTCCGACGCACGTTCGCTTCCACCCGCCGCCCCTCCTGAGTAATTTACTGTTATTGGTCAAATTATGCCACGGTCCAATGCATATTTATGCGGTTAATTATAATTAATGATAAAACACTGCTGAGAATGACGAGCGAGCATTTAACGTTGCCCTGTCGCGGCGCCCCTCCCCCTCCTCCTCCGTCTCTAAACGCTCTACCGATACGCTCTTTTCAGCGGCGAGCATAGGCTTTCTCTCTTAATTAATTCGAGCGGAGGATGCCCGCCGTCGCCGACGCCACCGACGCCCGGCGAGCATAAAGTAGAGCAATTAGCGCGCGCGCGCCTTTACTTTTATAATGTCGAAAGCGAGTGGAGGAAAAATAAAGCGGCTCGGCGCGCGAGCCGAGTTTCCATGCGAAAAAATGGGAGAGAGAGAGAGAGAGGCGGGAGAATGAACGACGCTTATGAGGGTAATGCTCGGGCGCGCAATTATTTTTCTTCCTCTTTTTGTTGACATGCTCATCGAGCGCGCGGGCTCCCTCCCCCCGCCGCGATTCTTATATTGAAAAACAAAGTCCCAGAGCAGCCGAGGCTGGAAGAGGGCGTACCGACGGGGGGGCGGGGGGTGGAGGGTGCTTTACGCACGATTAATTTTCTCCGTGATTCCCAATCGAGGAGAGTCGAGACCCGCGAGCGAGCAATTGACGACTGCGCGCCCTCCTCGTCTTGGCGCTAATAATTATGTGCCGCTTAATTAATTGACTAATCATTATTCCGGCGACCGAGTGGGAAATCATTATTTCCGCGTTAATCGCTTAGCGAAACCGCCAGAAAGCGTCCGACGATCGTTAAAAGTCGCTCGCGGGTTTTGCGCCTTTTCTTCCTCTCTTCTTCTCCTCCTCCTTGGCTGCTCGTGTTTCGCAAATATCCCATTAGGCGCTCGCCAATTGTTTAATCGCGCGCGTCCCTCCCTCCCCCCCCCCCTCGTCCTCGAAATGCACCAGCAGCTCGAATGAGTTTCTTGATGACGAGAGGACGACGTCGGCGGGAAAAATGAAAACGCCGCGCGCAAAGGTGTCGGGAGGGGGGGGGGGGTTTTCGAGCCCTCGGGCTGCTGCAGGCGATACGTTATATTGCGCGTCGCCACCGCCGCGATCGGATGCTAAGTACGCTGCGGGGCCGTGATTAATTACTAGCAAATAGGAGCGGACGTAGATTGATATATCGCGCGTTCTTGCGCCTTCTCGCGCCGATTTACGGTCGCCTCTATGGGTTATGACAATGGATACAATGGAGCAAGCGACCGGGGCTACCGCCGACGCGTCGATACATTCGCTCGCGTCGATGCATCCATCCCCCATTTCCCCGCCTCCCTTTTCTCTGGCAGCGCCGCCGACGCCTCCTCTTTCAGACTGCGAAGGAGAGAGAAAGAGAGAGAGAGGAGGGATGAGTTTATTGCGACCCATTTTTCGCGGCGATCGACAAGTTTCGAACAATAAAACGGACGCTGTCGCAAATTTCTTTGCATCCCCCGATGCGAAGGGAGAGAAACTCGCCGGAGAGCTTTAATCGAATCTCTAGAATCTCAATTCCGGGAGATCATCTATCTTGACGTTTATGTATCGCCGTTAACGGAGTGCAAAACAAACGTGTCGATCAGAAATTTACGTCCCGACTCCCGGCTGCAAAACAATCTCGTTTTTTTTAAACAGCTGCAGATTGGGTCGACGAGGATTCCTGACGGTGCTTTAGAAATACTGACGACCAATAAACGTGCCGAGCTCTTCTTCCAAATTCAAGTAACTCGCTCCTCTCGCGTCAAAGTACTCTTCTTTTTTGGGGCCAGTAATACAGTTAATAATACCGCGAGTATTTGAAAAGTGCATAAAGCCTTAAAAGACGATTTCCGCTCGATATCTCTGTAAGTACAAGCTTCCGCGGTCCGCTTTGCTCCTTCTCGAGAGCAGCCCCCCCCCTGCCCCCAGCGAATGTCTTAGAATGAATTCCCTCTTCGCGGTTTTCCTCCCCGCTTCAATTCTTCCTTTTACCCCCCCAGGAGAGCGTTTCAATCGCCTCGTTCCAGTGACAAGCAGCGGAGATTCACGGTGTCGGTGAAAAGTGCCTGCTTGCCGCTCCATTTTTTTCCTCCTCTCTCTCTCTCTCTCGTCGCTCTCGGTCGGTCTTCTTTATTTTTGCCCCCCTACTTTGTTTTCGTCGCTCGAGCTCGGAGCACGCGCCCGTGTCTCTTGTTCCCGTGGGGACGAACTTTTTTTTTTCTCTCTCTTTTTTTTTTTTACACTATTCAACAGTTTGTCCCAGAACTCGCGCGACTTGTATCCGTGCGAATTCTCGGCCGAAAATCAGCGGGGAGAAAGAGCGTCGCGCCGGGACAAACGGCGAGCCGAATATACATACCTATCCTGCGGATGTACATGTGCGCGGAAGATATCTATACGCCTATATATAGAAAGTCATATTGCATGGGGTGAAAGGAAAAAGCTCGCCCGCAGCGAGAGAAAAGGGAAAGAGGCTGCTGCTACGGCGGCGCTCGAAATAATGCGCGCGAAGCTCTCTTCTTCTCTTCCTTTTTTTTTTCTTTTTTTTATTTTTTTCTTTTTTATTTTTCATTCGCGGCTTTATGCCCAAGCTCAGCCAATGAAAGAGCCACTATTCGCCTTTTGTCGATGTCGCTTCTGCACGGCAGAGTCGCCCTTCGAGCTTTCGCGCCTCCGCTTTGCCACGAGTGCGTATACGAGATTTCCGCTAATTTGCAAGAAACATCGACTGCTTCTTCTCGCTTCCTCGAATGCTCGCCGAGATCCGAGAGTTTTCTTTTCGACTCTTGCCGATAGTTTAAAGACGACGAAATCGCTCGCGATCGGGCCGATTTCACTGTGGCCGAGCTGCTTTTTTAAGCCGGGAGTCGGAGCTTTCCGCGGCTTACGCATTCCAGGCCCGCTGCCCGTAACCCGCGCACACTTGCGAAGGTGCGAGGATCGATACTGGAATAATAAAATATGCGCGATGGGATTTTTTTTTTTTAAACCGAGAGGCGCTCTCGAGATTAACGGAATGACATCGATCCGAAGGAGCGTCGCACTGGCTTCTCAAGGTCCAACGGCGACTATGGATTGCGCAAGAGGTTGTCTTGATCAATCGAGTTTCGCCGCGCAATTATTTATAATTATAGCCTCGTTTCTGAAATCGCAAACAATGCAAAATATATTTATTTTGCACATTGCGTCGGCTGTTTTACGTATTTAATCCCCAATCATTTGTCATTAGTCGGCTGTACTAATATCATAAATTAATGCCCAAACAATTATCTCACTTTATCAATTTTCAGAAATTTTAATAATTATACGACGATGAAAATGCATAAATCATGAGGCGAGCTTTAATTAAAGTTTGCATTCAGTTAGATGTTTTTCATAAAGTTATGCGATAATTTATGTATTTTTCAGCCCGCTCTCGCGCGTTTATTCATATTCATTAAAATTGTTTAGGTGGACAGTATTTGGCCAATAATTTACGAGATTAATTTTAACGGGCTAATGGGCCGCGGCGTCGCGCGCGCGCGCACACGTACGCCCAAGACTATTTATGCGGGCGTAGTAATTTGTATTTAAATGCGAAAGATTGAAAATGATTCGGTCTCGCGGTCCGCTACAAAAGTATGCGCGGCCCGGAGGGGCGCTTCTCGCGATAGGATTACGCGTCCGAGCTGCGGAGAGAGAGAAAGAGGTGTCGAATTCCCAGCGGAGACTCGCGTCCCCTGAATCTCGGGAACGCGCGTAATATCGAGCCGCGCGGCAAAAAGAGCGGCGAGGAGGACGGCGTGCGGAAGAACGGCGCTCCGCTGAAAAGAGATAGCCGGCCGCGGCTATTGACAGATAGCGGAGGTAAAGTACCTTCGAAGCTGCGGGGGCATATCCGCGAGTCGAGAGATAGGAATCTGCAGCCGGCTATCTCTCCGGCTATGCGTGTAATATCTCGCGCGCGCGCGCGCGTTTTCGGCGCTCGCCCGCGCGTACGAGGGAACGCGCCGTATTGCCCGGGCTGTATCTCCGATATTTATGGCCAATATTTCCGATTCAGCTGGCTGCTATCGAGGCCCTTACCAGCTCAACATGTCCGCAATAAAAAACTGGATAAAATTATACCCACATCCGCGGCTCGCTCTCTCCCTCTCTCTCTCTCTCGCTCCTCCCTTGGCGTCTCGGTGAAAAACTTGGAAAACTTTTTTAAATTCGAGACAAAATGCTAAAAGTTCCGGGCGGAGCTGCCTCGCGCACGCGAGACGCCCCGGAAGGGGGGGACGGGGGGCGACCATTAACATAAAACAGAATGTGGGAAAAGCAAATATTGTGATAAAAAATAATAACAAGTGCGCGGCTCCTCCAGTCGGGCGCTTCTCCTCGCGAGCAAACACAGGCGGGAGGAGGTGGGGGAGGAAAGGCGCAGGCGCGCACGAATGTTGCCGCATAAATACAAGTATATGCGCCGGCCGAGTTTCTACGAGCATTTATGAAACTCACTCGCCTAGAACTAACTGTAATAATCGTTGAAACTAATGGTCCTCCGCTTCTGACTATTCCGGGGGCTCTGTCCGGCGTCGGCAAGATATCCAAGCGTATATCCCCACACCCCCGTCGCGCGGACGCGAATTCTCTTAATTGGCCGTAAAAATGCCGGCGACCTTGCGGGGGGATTTGACGAAAAAAAAAAGAAAAAGGGAGCGGGGAGGGAGGGCGCAGGTAGGAGAGAGCCCCGGCAAGATATCGGGAGGCGGGAGCGGAGAGAGAGAGAGAGAGAGAGCTGGCAACGAGGAAAGCTCAGTCAGGAAAGAGCTGCCGTCGCCAACATAAAGCGTAACGATAACGATTATGGATGCAGTTACCCCGCGGCGTCCTTTCTTAACGATTACGTCCCTGAGAATTATTATGCGTAATAACATTTCCCCGTTATTATTATGATTATCATTATTAGTATTATTATTACTTTTATGCTTATTATTATTATTACTATTGTTATTATTATTTTTATTTTTATCATTTTCATTATTATCACTGGCATCGGGCATTAGTATTATTCCGATGGCCGGGCCGCCTCAGTTGCGTGAGCTAAATTCTCTGTGTGAAATTTCTAGATTCGCCTCAGCTCCCGAGCTCCGTAGTCCTCCTAATGCTTATAATTACCGATTCGCGTGCACTTTATTTTCTTACATTTCGCTTCGGCGGAAAAGGAGCGGAATTGCCAACTTTGCCGTAGAGTTCGCTCCGCGGTACGAGAAATGGCTTTTAAATTCAGTTTTTGCCGTATATAATAAATAATGCCCGAGTAGCGGTCCGGCGGCTGTTCTCCTTTTCTTTCTTTCTTTTGTTTTTTTTTTCTCTCTTTTTTTTTTTCATTAAATCCTGATAATATTGCAATTCGAGATAACGGCTTCATTTTTTGCGGGTCAAGGCGAGACTGCGAAGAATAACAAAGAAGAATGAATATAGAATTTTAAGAGGTAATAATTTCATGAAGGATAATATTAAATAATAATAGCGTGGAAGGAATCCTTTGCATTTATAATAAAATTCGCAGTCGCTCCTCCTCGCGCTCCTCCTCGCGCGGACATGAAATATTCAGCGCGCCTATACGCGTTATATTAAGCCCTGTATATTAAGGTTCGGCACGATTATAAAGGCCGACCGATACTTTTATTGTCCGCGTATATTAGTGCGCCAGATTTGCTCCGGGTTTAAAAGTAAATACTCGGATTATCAAAGCGCTATCTAGTGACCTTGCTAAAAATAAATATACTTCTTTATCTGGCCTCAAACACTCTGGAGGTCTTTACTTGATTCATTTGTTATATCAGAGGAAAATAAATTTTTTAAGGCTCCTTAGCCGCGCGAACTCGCCTCGCTATCAGCTCGCAAAAACTTTCGTTTCAACATGTGCCGGAGATAAAAATAAAAATATAATTTGCAAACAGCTTCGTCTACCTCAGGGCCGCGGCTTCTCTAATACTCCCGAGGAGCGAGCGCGGCAGTCCTGGCCGCACAAATATAATTCGACGCAAATAACGATCTTTTATTTCTCTCTCTCTTATAGAGAAGAGATTAGATCGATGAGCGAACGTACGTACGTTATAAGCGAGAGCGCGTTGCGCAAACCGAGAAAATATTTGTGATGTCATATTTGTGAAAAAAGAAAAAAAAAATAATATCTATACGTGTAGATAGTTAATAAACAAGATTCCTCGAGAGCCGCCACGTGAAATCAGCATTTGTTTTTCACACATCTAATTATCATAAAATGAACGGCGAAGAAAAAAAAATGTGATAAATATTACAAAGCGCGCGGCAACATTGAGCGGAGATTTTTAATAAATCTTGGCCGATATATATCTTAATAACGCATAATCATGAATCACGAGGCTTTATAATAAGTACCGATCGGAGCGTGAGCGGAGAACAAAAATTTATTTAAATTAAAAAAAAAAGAGAGAAAAAAGAAGAATTTGAATTTACTTAATTTATTTATTACGCTTTTTTTTCACAATCTGCAATCTCGTTTGAGAAACATGTATTCAAGCGATTACATAAAAGTTATTTGTATAAGCGTATGGCGTCGCTCGTCAATTCTTTTATTATATCTAGCTCACATGTATCGCGCGACTGGCTTTATTAAAATACAATCGATCCGGCAAACAAAAGCACACGCGCGCACCATTGAATTATGCAAATCGGCGACAATTGCAGCGGGATCTCCGTCGGAGAACAGAAAAAAAAGAGAGCGGCGGCGGAGGCAAGAAAGAGGCGGCTAAACGAAGGGCCGCGCTTGATATAATTAGCGCCTGGTCGGCGTCGATATCGCGCCGCGTCGCCAGGCCGGCCAGGTATCGGCGAGCTCTGCGCACATTCGCGCAATTGTGGAAAAAGGGGGAGCGACGAGCACCGGCCGATTGAAAAGAGGGACGCGATCGGCCGCATCCGTACGGGGACGGCTCGTTAAACCGCATTTTCAACAACGGTCATTATGCCGAGGAACACGTGGACCCGGCTGATAACTGCCGCGACTCGCCGCTCTTTTACCTCCCCCCCCTTCTCCACCTCGCCGAACTCTCGCGCTTTTGCATTGTGGCGCACGGAGAATAAGGAAAATCCATATCGAGCTTTGACGTGCCAATCGTAAAACTAATATATTAGTAAATAAACCTTGTATCGCCGCTTATAGATAGGCTCGCGTTAAGTGGATATTTAAATTAGCCTGCGCGCGCCGACGCTGAAATTAATAAAAGCCATTTGATTATATAAGAAAAATCGCAGTAAACTTTTATTGGCCATATTATTAAAAACAGGATAGGCATTTGAAGTGAGAGAGAGAGAGAGAGAGAAAAAAAAAACACCTCCTCGCAAATGGAAAAATTCTTTTTCAGAAATGATTATAAAATTTAATTCACTGACTCATCGCGCGGAATGATTCAATAACGAAGCTAATACAACAATTTTGGTCGAGTCAAGGCGGTGTAATAAAATACAATTATTTAATTTCGTGGCCTTTCCATGACTGCGACCCATCAGAACCCGGCTCGAAAGGAACCCGGACCCGCGGTCATTTTAGCATTAGAACGTGAATTGAGCGCAATTTTTCAGCTTCGCATTTGCGCTCTCCTTCTCTCCGCTCGAAAAAAATAACCGAATTAAATAAAGTCGTAAATTAAGGGGACTAAAAATTCAGATATTAAAGCGAAATTCCTTTTTTCTAGAAGGGTCCAATAAATTACATTAAATTCGAGGCTCTTTGTTTCTCTCTTTCTTGCATGAATCAGCGTCGGCGGCGACGGCGGCGGCGGCGGCCGGCGGGCCGAGAAAAGAGAGAGAGAGAGAGAGAGAGAGAGAGAAAGAGCAATATACACCGAGCGATGTCTCACTTTGTATTTTTTCTGTTTCGCTTCTTACATGCGATATTCAGAGGATCGCGCGTGTTTGCATAGCTCGATATAATGAATGCGTAATCATTGTTACACGACTGTTGTTATTACAGTTGCGCGCAACTGGAGCGTTCGACGTGTAATTTGTCAATTCACCGGGTATTCCGCGGAAGGAGGCAGCATTGGAAAAAGATACGATTTTCAATCGATAAATTCCGCGACGGAATTAAGAAGCTTTCGACGTTAAAATTTATTCGCCTCGATGGACGGCACATTATAATTATTATTCGAATACCTTTTACGGTCATTTTTTATTCAGAACTCGGATTCTATTAATAACGATAGTCTTCGAAATAATGGTTTCCCCCGCTGCGAAAGAGAGAGAGAGAGAGAGAAAAAGAGTGAGAGAGTAAGCGAGCGAGCGAGCGAGAACTTTACGATGAAGGATTCTATATTTTATTATAATTGCAACTTGCACTCGGCATATGGAGTTTATACCTACAATTACGGGGAATTTTTTTTATATAAATATAGTATTATTTAGTGTAATTATAGTGATCAGATGGATAACAACGTTATACTTAATACGAATAATTATAGGTATAAGTCTCCATATGCCGAGGTGTAATCAAACAAAGTATAGGACCTCTTGGCTTCCCCTCCCCCTCATTCGGTCTGCTTGTCGTGCATTAAATAATAAAGGACTGAACATTGAAATGGAGGCTGGTTTGCAAGCACAGCGAGGAGTCGAATCGATACCCGGCTCTCTGCACATAAAGTTAGATTTTGGGCAATGGGAGAAAGAGTACGGCGGCGGCGGCGGCGTTGGGGGATGGAGGGGGAGCGCGGGGTTGGAAAGCGGAGTCCATCATGTAACAGTTTCATAGTGGATCTACGCGCCCGTACAGACGTGGATGGCTGATATAAATTGTAGCAGAATCAGGGGGGGAAAGGCGGCAGAAAGAGCGAGAGAGATAGACAGAACGGGTAAGTATAGTTACGATAAATCAAGCATATCGACGTCCGGCATAGAATTGCAAATGAGCGCCGCCATCTTTAAAATAAAAAGTTATACTAGCGCTCGGGCGTACGTATCTGGCAAACACAGACGCGCTCGCTCGCTCGCTCGCTCGTTCACTCACTCACTCACTCTCTCTCTCTCTCTCTCTCTCTCTCTCTCTCGCTCGCTGCAGCCGCCACGTGGACGCTCGTCGCTCCTTCTCTCTCCCTCTCGGCGGCAGCGCCGAGCGAGCAAGGAGAAAGAACTTAAAATGAATAATGTATCGTATATTTAATTCTATATGTATGTATGTATGTATACACATTTACAAGCGCGGGGGCCCGGCTGCTCGAGCCGGGAGAGGATGAAGGCGCGCTCCGCGTGTAAGTTATGTTATATCTCGCCGTCTCTCTCGCTATCTCGTTCCCACCCCATACCCCCCTCCCCCCCCCCTCCCCTGCCCCCCGAAGAATGAGCTAGCATATTTTCTACAAGGAGGTCGTAACGAATCGATTTTCTAGCACGGCCGCGGACTCCTCCGCGACTAGACCGCGGGGTAATGAAAATATTTTTTTATGGAAATTGCCCTCTCGAATTTGTAATTTCGGTCGTCCCCCCCCCTGCCTTATACTACCTCCTCGTTATACTACTCCCGCGGCTTTTTATCGCTGACGAAAATAATGCGACGACGAACGGCGGCAGGCAGCAACAGCGGCAGCCCGTTAGACGGAGGGGGATCATCATTTTATTCGATTTTTTCCGCGAGGCAGCGGCGGCGGCAGTCTCGCTTGTTTTCCATTCGGCGGACAATCCTAACTATATTAATTGAGACTCATTCATGAAGCAGCTTCATTCATAATTCATGGCCCCGGCTGATCGCGTTACTTTATAGAAAGGCGAGCGCGCCCGTATTTTTACAAAAGTTTAGCAATTATTTTGTTATTTCCCGGAACCTTTATTAAAGCGACGTATCAAGCGGCGTAGTGCAATGAAAAAGAGTCATAAAATGAAATTAGCAAATAAAGCTTTAGCAATAACGGCCGGCCCGGCACTTTGCGAGCGCGTATAAAAATTATTATTTTTTTTATTATAAAGTCCAACGAAATTATAAAGAACGATCGCCGCGGCCCGAAAAAAAAGTGAGAGAGAGAGAGAAAGAGCGCGACAGGATGTAAATACAGAGGGGAGAGGGAGGGAACGAAAAAAATGAAAGGAAAATAAAACTATAAAGGGGCGATTGTTCGGCGCGAGCTGGGGACAGAAAAAAAAAAATAACGAAATAAAAAAGCAATTCGAGGCGCGATTACGGCGATAAATTGGCGAAATCTGAAATTCGAAATGGGTGATGGCGGCGTGTCGACTTTTCGCCTTGGGGGTATTTAAAATAGAAGCGCTCTCTCGCGCCCGGCCCGGAATGGAGCGCGCGTTATTTGTATTAGTTTAGCGCTCGCCGCGGCCGCGGAGCGCGCCACGGAAGGGGAGATCGATTGGCCGGCTTTTATGTCAGCCCGGCCATTCGACACCATGGAAAACGATACCGAGTCACGGTCACGGCTGTGGCACCACTACCAGCACCAGCGGCAGCGGCAGCAGCAGCAGCAGCAGCAGCAGTACCAGCAGCATTATGCAGGTGCGTAGCCTGGACTATACTCGGCGCAATAAAGCACTATACGTACTTTATTAATAATGCCGCGCGGCCCGATGTTTTATGGTCGTATCATGAGCGCTCAGTCATTTTCTTGCGCAATACTTTTATTTTCACAATAAAAACGGCAGGCAGGCAGGCAGGCTCGCTCGCTCGCTCGCTCGCGCGCCGAAGGAGGTTCTCAACGAGATCTCTCGACTCGAGCGCGAGCGCGCATTTTTATGTAATGTACTGCCCCACTACCGAGCGCGCCGAGCGCGGCAAAGCCAATAATTTTAGAAAGAGAGCCGGTGTCGCGACGGCGACGGCGGCGGCGGCGGCGCGCGAGCGGGAAAAGATGTTTTTATAATTTCCTCGTAATCGCGGAGTCATGCTCGAGTATGCCGAGTTCATTCCTGTAATTATTAAAAATATTAACATAATTGTCAGCCGCGGCGCGATTGCTGTCATTACCTCCGATATTATTACAGTTACATTAGAATTTTTCATAATTGTAGAAATAAGAAAGTGTGTAGCGGGGCGCCTGTCCGCGTGTGTGAGAGAGAGAGAGAGCTCGGCACTGCAATTACCATAAAAGTATGTGGAAGCAGTACCTTATCGTAAATCATTTCCATGTTTTTTCTTGTCGTCGCTCCGTTTTGAAAAAGAAGCGGAGCCAAGCGGCGTCCTTCTGCCGGTCGACAAAAAATCCCGTTATATGCACGAGAAACGGAAAAGAAAAGGCAGGACGATAATTAGACTCGTTTCTTCGGCGATTGTAATGAAATTCAATCGAGAAATGCGAGTTGTACGTACACGCTCGTTACATACGGCGGGCCTGCACGCGCGCACTCGGACTCTCTCGACGTCGTCCGCGTCTCCGACGCGCGGCGAGCGAGTGACGTAACAATATAAATATTCCTAGAGACCGGCCGTTACCGACTAGCGCGACGTGTCCTATGCTTTTCTCCGCGCGGCTCTCTGATAAATATTGATAGACGAGAGTTCATTTCGCTTATCTCGGCGGCTCGACGTTGCATCTTAAATAATTAGCTCGGGAGGGTCCACGGCGGCGGCACCACCGCGAGCACAGACCGCGGAAGCTTATCTTAACGAAATAACTGCGCAATTAGAGCGGCGCTAGAGAGAGAGAGAGAGAGAGAGAGAGAGAGAGAGCTCCGAAACTTATTCGCCACGGACTGGCTTTCCCCTCTGCGTTATTTCTTTCGTATCGCGCTCGCAGCCTCCGCCGACTTTACGGAATTACCTTCCCCGTTTCGATATTTACTCGCGGAAGAGCGTTTCCTTCCCCCGAGGGGAGGGAGGGGGGAGGTGGGAGGGGAGAAGGAAAAAAAAACCCCCTGGCCACCGGCAGTCTTTCGTTTTCGCTAAATAAGTTTAATAAGTTTGTTTTCGATAATGAAAAACAAGAGAAGCAGATTAAATTTGAATTTCAAATTGGTACGACAAACGAGGAGAATTAGCAGTTGAGAGCCACTGCATTAATAATATACGATAGCAGTAATGGCAACGGGCGTATACGAACGTCTATACATATATATATTGTATAATAACTTCCAAGGCCTTATAAACGTTTATTATTTACCGCGTAACGTAATGGCAGGCAAGCTAACCTCCGCTTCTCCGCGCGTTCGTTCTCTCTCTCTCTCTCTCTCTCTCGCTCTCTCGGCTGCTCCGCGGAGGCCATTATTAAAAAATAATATTATAACGTTGGGTTTAGTCTAACGAACGAAATTGCCGAGCGTTGAATTTTGCCCTGCGCAAATATACACGGACTCCTTGTCTGTTCTCTCTCTCTCTCTCTCTCTCTCTTTTTCTCCCTCTCGCCAATCCGTTTGAGTTTCATTCTCAAGGATCTTCTCGTGCTATTCTTACGTCTCTCTTTCTCTCTGCCTTTCTCTCGTCTTTCTCTATCTCCATTCCCGATGAGTTATTACTCGATTCGCCTCGCGCACGATAATTTTGACTAATGTATTTTCGCTTTTATTACAGCAAAACGATCGTTTTTCTATTTAAGAGAGAAGCCCGCAAAAGTCCTCTTCATATCTCTCGCTGCATAATGGCGAAGCCTTCCACCGGAGCCAATTTATTCCAGACGCAGAAAGAGAGAGAGAGAAATCCCTCGGCCCCGCGAAAAACTTATAAACATATCGCGGGTACCAATCACACAAGCGAATGATGCACATTATCCGGCGACGCACGGAACCTCGGCTTCTCGAGAGCGTTTTCGGCTATTATTACAAGCAAAGTAATTGAAACAAGTCCCTAATTACGCCTCTAAATAGAGGCTTGCCTGAATGCTCGGAGAGAGGGAGAGAGAGAGAGAGAGAGAGAGAGCAGAAGCAAAAGAAAACATGGACAAAAAGGACAAGAGAATGACAAACTCGGGGCGAAAAGAGGTGAGTACCGCCGCGGCCGGAAGCGCAAGGCTCACCGCGCGCTCGCGGGGGACAGGAGGGGGCGAAATCTCACCCTCGTGCGTTCCGGGGGGGTGGCTAAGGATCGAATTCAATGCTCGTACGTGCAGGCACCCTCGCGCATCTGCACGAGCCCGCTTTCCTATATAAATGCGCGAGCTCGTACGTACATTTTTTTCTCTCTGTCTCTCTCTCTCCACTTGTGGCTCACCCACACAGCGCGGCCGGAGCGTGCGTGTGACAATAATGCGGAACTTTATAGTGGCACTGTTTGCTACTTAGCGGGCATACATATTCGCACACGTACACTCTGAAGAGAGAGAGCAGTGGCGGCGGTCGCGGTAACAGCCTATCGGTTCGCCTTGTGCCTGGTAAAAGCGGTCGAGGAATTTTTTTCTTCCCCCCCTCTCGCCCTCGCTCTCTTTTTTTCTTTTCCCCCCAAACAAGAGGGCGACATTATTGCGTCTACGTCGCTGCCGCGTGCGTCGCTTAAAATCGTACGCCTCGCGATTGTCCCTCTCCCTCCCTCGTCGCTCAAAATTCTTCTCCCCCGCTCGGCTGCGGCTGCCGAGACGGAGAAAACGGGGAGCGGGGAGAGAGAGAGCGGAGCACGGGCACGATTTCGATATTGAAATGCTCGCGCGGAGGCTGGCATCCGCGAACAATCCTTCGTTAAATCGAGCAGAAGCGCGCGCGGTACTGACCGTCACACCCGCCGGGGGATTATCGGTCGAGAAAGCAAGCGCCGCCAAGGAGCGTCAAGTTTAGCGTAAAAGGCAGCAGAAGCGCCGAGGCCGAAGGGCGAAGGAAGGAAGTGGAGAGGAGCGCGTCGACGGGCGAATAGCTGTCGGAACGGGGCGGCAGTCGAGGGAGGGCGGCGGGCGCGCGCTCGCGCAAAGGGGGTAATCTGATTGTCAGCAACTTTATACGTCGCGCTTCGATTAAAATCCAGCCAGCGTGCAACGCCGATATCGTTACTCGCTGTTCCGCCGGTGACCGCTCTCTCTCTCTCTCTCGCTCGCTCTTTTTTTTCTCTCTCTTTTTTTTTTTCGCTGCGCCGAGGCATTCGCCAGGCGCCCCGCGACCCCTTAATAGGAATACAAATTATTTTTGCCAATGGAAAGCTGAAAAATCAATTGACTTAATTTTTCATTTTCGGAACTCTTTTTTTTTCTGCTTTCTTTTTTTTTTTTTGCCTCCGCTTTTGTGCGGCCGCGCCTCTCGCTCGGCGCATGTTTTCCCTCCGCCGCGGGGGGATTAATATTTGTTTCTTTTTAATTGCGCGAGTGTTTTGCCTAATCTGGTTACCTCCCGGGCTTCCTATTTCGCCGTTCTCGCAATCGCGCAATGCTCTCCAAGCGCGCCCTTTAGGGATAATTGTTTCCAATGCGAAGAATAATACTCGCGACGTCGAGATTGGCAAAATAAAGACCGCGAGCGGAGCCGAGCTGCTGTAATTAGAGTGAAATTAGGAGTAATTTCTTTTATGCGGGGCTGAAAAAAAATGAAACTCATTTCTTTGAATAATTACCTTGGCGCAGGAGCGCGCTCTGTTTTCCTCGCGGCTTTCGGCAGGCGTCGGCACGGTGAAGAGAGAAAGAAAAGGAATCCAGATGAATCGCTAATAACGCGCAAAGACAGAGCAGGAGAAAGAGCTCTAAAATATTATTCGCACAATGGCTGGCGTAAAACAAGAAACGGTTTCGCGAAAGAAACCCGCGGAACAAGCGCGTGCAGTGCCGTTCGTTATCTTGCGATAATAAATACATAAAGTTTTATTATAGCGCAGAGGCGGAGGAATCTAGCATAAAAGTGCCGGATGTGAAGCGGCGGCGGCGGCAGCAGCGGCGGAGAAGGAGGAGGCGCGTGCGCGCGCTCGCGAAAGAGAGAGAGAGAGAGAGAGAGAACAGTCGGAATCGCGCATGTAGAGAGACATTGTTACAAGGCAAATCTCGTTACGCAACGCGACCGAGCGGTACTGTGTGCAAGAGCGAGTCTTAGAATTAATAAAATATCGGCCGGATAAAAATTAGATTTTAAGAATTCAGAGGCCGGCCTGGGGGAGAGTCTACCGCTGCTCCCTCGCCGGGGCCGAGTTCGTTTCTACGTTTCGTGCTCGTTGGCGAGGAATAAAATGTAATCGGTACGCTATCTGGAACTCGTTTTCATCGTCCTTTTTTCTTTTTTTTTCTCTCTCTCTCTCTCTCTCCTTACTTTTATTTCCAGCTCTAAAGGATCGTTAGACTGTAATAACGATTGTGCAAATGTAAGAAAATAATGATTTAATATTCCGCTAAGAAGCCGGCAATAAGAGATAAAACTTTTTTACTGCCTTATTTCTAGATGTGAAAGAAGAGATAGTGGTCAGAGGAACTTTGCATATTAAAGAGCTTACAGTCGAACAAACACTTTTATATTACATTTTTCTCCCCGCTTTATATGCTTATTCTTCCACTTTTATTTCGATTCTCTTTCATCGGGGAAATATTTACGATTACGGCAAGTTTTAACGCAAGTGCTTACGTTAAATCGTCCCGGCGACTCTTGCCGCCTTTATTCATTTAGTTGATACTCGAGTGGCTCGGGGGCTCCGTTCGGCTCCCAGAAAGAAGCCTTGGAAAATTCAAAGGATCGGAGCGCGGACTCGTTAAAAAAAGCGCTCGTGTAAATATTACTCACGAATCCGCGACCGCACCCAGGCAGTTTCTCTGCATGATGCATGTACTCACCTGAAACAGAAAAAAATAAACAAATTTTTCATGAAAAATGCACACAGAAACGAAAATAAATAAATATTTTCTGTCCTGACACGCGGGGATTAAAAATAACGTAGACAATGTTTCCGAAAAGAGTGCGAAGGGCTTTGCCCGCCGGGACGGGCGGGGGAGCAAATATATTTTTGATAGATTTTCGGCGTGAACCCGGTTGCGGAAAATTGTCAAAAAAAAAAAAAAAGGAAAAAAAAGAAAAAAACCATTCGCATCGAGGGAGAGATTCTCGCTGGGGAGCCTATCGAAGTGCGATTAAAATATAAAATGGTTTTGAGGATCCGGCGGTTTTACGTGCCATTTCAATTATTGTCCCATTCCAGCGGCGTTTTTTTTTCGCTCGCTACCATCTCTCGAGCGAGATTTTCCATTATTTTTTTGCATTTCGTTCCATTTGTCGATCGCAAAAAGCGCAATATCATTTTAGTGTCCGGACGAGCGGCGAATCACTGTAGCGCTTTGCCCAAATAAAATATACACTTGAGGAATATCCGACAGCGTTCGCAGCTTTGTGCCATCGTAAACGTCATTTGCGCGCTTCCAATGTTTATAGCGGCGATCCGAGGCCGATAGAGGGGAAAAAAAAAAAAGTGCGGGGCTCGGTAAGTAAATCGTATTAGTGCGCAAATCGTCTTGATGCATCGGCAGCGAACGGCGGCCGGCACGCTTTGACGAGTTTGCAGGCCACTTGTCGGTACTAATTCGATCGATTTCCCGAAGAAAATGCTTCGGCTCCGACTAGTGCGTGTAACACACAGCTTCGACAAAACCTTTTTCTTTTTGAGTGTATAGACAAAAAGTTTCGATGGCATAAAGTACGCTGCACCGCTCTCTCTTTCTCTCTCGCTCGTTTTCGGTACGCGGCAAAAAGGGCAGAGGCAGAAGCTTAAATCAATTTAAATATCGCCGGCCGATACCGAGAGGATTCCAGCCTCGGGTTATGGATGATTTTTACCGCTCATTTGAATAACCCCTAAGCTTCGAATTCTCGATATATATACCTGCAACACGGCGAGCCTACACGTGCTACTTTATGTACGGCTACCCTTTTCTTCTTTTTTCTTCCCATCCCGCTCTCCGGTTACGTTTATCCGTTTTCCGCGCGCTTTTTACACCGAAAAAGCGGCCTCCCCCATTCTCGAATCTCCTCTTTGACCCCTCCGCCGGAAGTCTGTATGCAAAAAACGCAAATTGCCTTTGTGACGCCTAGTTTTCTTATCAATCACACGATCCGCCCAAGTCCGATCGTTCGAACTGAGCTCTTTTATATCGGGCGGTACTTTTTTTTTTTTTTTTTTTTTTTATATACACTTCGTTGACAACTATTGCAGCTGCATAAAAGCGTATCTGGCTTGTTGCAGTGGTTAACGGCAGGAGATTCTTTAATCAAATTTTCAAGCAAACATTTATAAAGCGTTTAGCAGATTTATAAAAATTAAAGCACTCGCGAGGAAATTGGAAATTAATTATTTCCCATTAAAAATAATAAGTTAAGAGCAATTTAATCAGGGATTAAAGTCCATTTTCTCATTAAAAATCTGATAAATGATATATTTATAAAAATAGTTTTGACAAAAACTGTAGCGACCGTTAAAATATTCAGAAGCTGCGCCCCGACTCCCCAATCTGTCTTCGATCGCTCTTTTTGTTCGTTTGGCGACTCCTGAATGGCATTTTCACTAGAAAATGAAAACTAAGAGAGAGAGAGAGAGAGAGAGAGAGAGTCGGGTAAACAAGGCGTACTGTTGATCGCGGGGTGATTGACTGCAGATCGGCATGAAAGTTTGAAAAGCCCGAAGAACCGATCCGGAAAGAACAAACTAGAGGCCCGGCCGCTGCGCGTTAAATTCTTGAAGCAGCTCGAGGGCGCATTACGCGAGACGCGGGCAATTCGAGCAGGATATGCTCCCCGGCTCTCTTTCTCTGGCCGCTAGAGAGAGTGAGAGGGAGAATGGTGGAGCAACATAGGTGCGGGTAGTTAGCCCGGAGTGGATCAGCATTCGATTGAGCCGGGCTGCAGCGCGACTGCGCGCGGCTGCGTGCCTTTATGTTGAGTGGTTCGAAAGCTTTACCGATGCCTACCAGCACTCGATGCATTAGGCGCACATCGGCTCCGGCAATCCCTCAAGTTCGATCATTTCTCTATACGCATCCGCATCAGCCCCTTATTCCGCTTGGCCTGAAAATAATCCATCGACGAGTAGCCTAGGCCGATTTAAAGTATTGCACCGCCGCCGCCGCGTGCATTAATCCTAATGACCAGGGCGGAAGCTCATCTCTTAGCTGTTTTTTGCGCGCGCGCGCGAGCTCTCGCGGTAATTAAACATTTCCTAGCCGCTGGCTTTTTCGAGCAAACATCGGGCCGCGCGCGCGGCCAATTGTGTTTGCCATCGATTTCGAAATTTAAAAGCAATTTTCCCGAAGCTACGAATGATATGAGTGATGAAGCCCCGCTGCATGCGCGCGCCGGGAGTATTTTAACGGAGCCTGAAAAATAAAAAAAAATAAAAAGAAAAAAAGGAACGGGGGCGCGGGGCTCGGTAATGCGGGGAGTGACATGAAGTAGCGGCGGGGACGGAGAATCCCGCATAACGATAGCTCCCTCCAAGCGCGTGTACGAGTGGAATGTAAACATCACTCGGACGATAATGCAAGCTCGATCTCCCCTCCTTTGCTCCCACCCTCCCTCTCCTCTATATCCCCCTGCAGGCCTCTGCGTCCTTCGAACCCTTCGAGCCTCTCCGTCTTTTAGTTTCTTGAGCGAAATATTAAAACGCAATAGCCCGAGAGAGAGAGAGAGAGAGAGAGATAGTTACCTGCTTAATTTTCTGCAATTTACCGCGGAATTGCTTTAAATTATCATCCGGGTTTAAAGCCGAGTTATTTCAACTCATTATATATTTAAATGCGGCAGATGATAAAAACCCGATAAACTAAAGAGTTTCAAAGTTTTGAAGAAAAAGCTTTTCGAATAATCTGCTCTCATTAAGGTTTCATCGGCTTCCAAAATAAGCTGTCCATTTATTTATTTAAAACAGTTCCCTTTTCTCTTCTCGCGTCCACAGATTCCGATTCAATAAAACAAAAACAAAGACAAAAAAAAAAGCGTCATTCCTGCAATTACGTTTCGATTCCCGACTGCATTATCAAATATCATGAGCCAGGAAGCGCGGCATAAAATTATGAGACTCCGATGTAATTATTAGCTCGACAGGTGACGTTATTAAGAGACGGCGAATTGTAGGGGCAAACAACGTGTACGCGATAATAATTGATTTCGTCGACTGACGAGAATCCTGCGAGGACGTCGATGAATAATTCAGCGGGCAACAGCGCACTCGAGCCTCCCTCCGGCGACTACTCCTGCTCTACTAGTCTCTTGACCCGTCCGAAAAGTTCGGAAACTCGAAAAGGCACGGCTGCTTCGATTCCAAAGATTTTTCAAACGAGTCGCCCGCGTTGCGTCAATCGCGATGCCGTTGGTTTGTAGACGCGATAATATGTAAATCTTGAGGCAAATAGAGCCGACGCAACGATGATTGCGAGCATCGACTGTTTCCGGCTCGGTGTGCATAATAATGGAATCTTAACGTAAAAAAAAAATTGCTGCCACGTCTCCCCCAAGTTTTCGTCTCGTCAATTAATTATAATTAAATAATCCTCCCGCCCGCGCGACCGAGGGACTTGGATTTTATTTTTCTCCGTTATTATTTATGAAGAGCCAGGCATTTTAATTGAAAAAGTTTCGTCCGCCATTCATTTTCCATTGATTAAGAATTCATCGAATAATTATATTTAGTGAAGTTTATTGACTGTACACAGACGAAAGTTTTGCGCGCGAGGCATTTTTTAGAAAATTACAGTTAGCGGACTTCGGCAGTTTAAACTTTTTTATTCTTCCCCGCCTGTTTACAGCCCTCGGCACCCTACGGATAATTTAAAATCCAACAATTTACATTAAAACGTTTAAAGTCGAACTATTACGAGTCGAGTCGCGAGTCCGAAGTTCTTCGATCGACTTTAATAAAATACGATGCTTTATGAAAAGCCAGCCAGAGTTGCGCGGATAATTGAGTAAAGAATGAACGAGTTGAGGCGGGGGGGTTCGGGCAAGAGAAAGTCGAGCGCACCGAGCAATAATGTATGACCGAGCAGAGCGAGCAAGAGTAAGAGGAGAGGAGGAATGAAAGGTTGTAAGAAATGGCTTCACCCGTATGGCGCTTACGGTGCCCAACAGGCTCCTGACCATTTTATGCTTATTGCTCCATTTTTTTTGTTTTTTGTCGACTTTACGAAAAATAATCTCGAAAATTGGGAGCAGCAAACAAGCCGCGTTGCCATAGGCGCGAGCAATTTTATCGGCGTAAATCAGAGCGGCGCGAATGCCAAGCCGAAGTCGGCGATCGTTCGCTGCACGTACGTGTACCCCTAATAGAAGCCGAGCCCCGACTTCATACCCTTTGCCAACGACAGTTATCAATGATTCATATTTAATTGTAGAGAGCGGACATCGCGTATTATTCCCCGCGCGCGCGCTGACGTGTCCGTTTGGATTATACCGGGAGACCGCAAGCGAGCGCTTCAAACGCCACGCGCAGATAATTCGCAGCTAAGATTCAATAATTCATTACGGCGAACTAAAGAAAAAAAGAAAAAGAAAATCCAAGCGGATAGGGGTAAATATAAATAAGCCTCGCGGACCTTCTCCGAGCGCGAGTTTTCATTCAATGACAGGATGATTGATCAACTCTGTAAGGTGGATAATGGGAATTATCTCGCATGGGAATTCCGCGATATTATGCGACTCGGTATCAGCAGTCAAATTAATTCGAAACAACGAAAGGCAAAAGCGTCCGAATTTGTCAGTCGGGAAAACGGTGGCAAAGGTCGGGCGCGATCGCGAGGTAAGAAATGATATTTCCCAGCTCGTTTCGGCTCGTCGTAAATAGCCGGCTCTATTTCACCTTGGGCTTAAAAAGAAAAAGCGCACGAGCGTCGCGGGTGCAGGTCGTCGCCGCGATCGATCGCCGATCAAAGCTTTCGGGGCGCGGAGAGGGATACTACGGGGGGGGCTCGCTTCGGCTGTCATTGGCTCATTGTGCGGCTCGCAGGCGAAATGGCCCCGGTCATTAAATATCCCTATTGCGTTTATATCATTTCGGCTTTATGTTTACGATTACTGCAGCCGCCCGCGCGCGCGAGCGGGAGCCAGGCGCTACGGCCCATTTTTGACGTGCCCTCGTCTGTCCCTTTGTCACCTCTCGTCGAGAAATATAATTGAAAACGCGTTGATGCCAAACGCTCGCGAAGCCGGGCCGATATATGCACGTGTAACGATTCAATTGTTTTGCCGCGTGCGTCGAATTTATATATATGTATATATATATATATATATAGATGTATATAGATGTCCACGTCGCTGTACGTGCCTCGTGTCATTCGCCTTTCACTGGCTCTTTTTTCCGTACGCGTTTATTTTCTTTCTCCACTGGCGACTGGCTGCTCCTGAGCCGATTGTCGCTCTCTCGCGGCGGGACAAAGCTCGGGATCGAGCGCTCGAGCCGGAACCGACCTATGAATTAGGAGCGATTGTTCCAGTCCTCGGAACAATAATACATTAGTCTAATGGATAGTTGCGAGACGCGCTTCGGATCACCCGGAGGAGTGAGAAGAACTTTTTTTGCGCGCGGCAGTTTCGTTCGAGCGAGCCGGCGAAACAAGTTCCTCTGCTGGTCTAACGTCAAATGGAGTATCGAGGCTACCAGAGAGTTCGATATAATACAAGCATCGGAAGCGTCTTTTGTCCGCGCTCGGGATGTTTGGACAAAAATGCGGAAAAATTGGTCGAAAAAAAAGGGCGCCCGCGCGACAAACGATCTGCAGGCGCATAGAAAAAAAAAGCGTGTGTAGAAAAGTCAAAATAAAATGGTGAGTAAAGCAAGCAGAGCCGAGGGGGAGGCGACTGCTGAAAAGCCAGCAGGTGGACATAGAAAATCGCTGCGGCATTCAGCGGAGTGGGCAGAATGAAAATCAGAGTCGCTTCATACATATCGAGAATGCATAGCGCATAGGCGAAGTGGGTGGAGGATCCTGGCCGGAGGGAGAACAAAACGATGCCCGGAATCGATAACGCCCCGAGTCATTCGATAGTCATCGAAGCTCGTTTCGCCGTTTCTCCCTCTTTCTCTTATTCGTAGGTACGTAGCCAGATTGGTCCGGTTCAGCGCCTACAAGCCGCGAAAGCGCGCATAACTCTCTGTACGCGCGCGGGAGAGAGAGAGAGAGAGAGAGGGAGAGAGCGCGCATAGCTCCTCGTCGAGGGTTGTTTCGAGCCCCCGGCCTTCTCCTCCGCGGGCTGGCATACATCGCAGCCGGCAGGACGTAGCGGTGCGCTCGCGTACAACAATGACAAACCGTGAAACAATGCTGGGTGCCACTGGAAAAATTCCAAAAAACGCGAATAATAAAAATGAGAGCTGGTGCCCAAGCGCGCGACTGCAATATTCCCTCCTCGCTCTCTCTCTCGCGCGGCAGCTAGTCGTTGCCGCCGCCGCCGCCGCGCCTGCACGTGCACAGCCAGTCCGCGTCCGTGTGCAGGAGAGGAGAAACAAAAAAACAGACGAGAGAAGGAAAAAAATAGCGGGACTCGCGCGCGTAGGAGCGGGACGGAGGAAAAAATGTAAAAGCTCTAACGCGGCGGCAGCAGCGCTTCGTCGGGGGACAATACGCCGCTATGAATGCCTATTATATTTATCTGTAACAGGCGTTCCGTAAAGCAAATAACACACAAACTCTCGTAACGAAAAAAACGAGCCGAAAGAGAGAGATGGAGCACGCAAATTCAGCCTTTTCTCGCGAATGGCAGACGTTTCTTTTTCAAAAAAGCACTCGTTCCATTTCCACTTTTTTTTTTTCTCTCCACCCGCTTTATATCCCATTCTCGAAAACGTCTTGTTTTTCAACTTCGACTTTCCCGAGCGAGCCTCCGCCAATGCGAATAAGCATTCACCGAGCAATCCTCGGGCTGCGCCGATCGGGGAATTAGAAATAAAGGGACGCTCGCTGTTTGCCAATGAAATGCCGCGAGCCTCGGCGATGCGTGACAAGTTCGCAAACTCGTAATCGCCGCAGCTCCCGGCGCTCCGCCGTCGCTTCTTCCCGACTCGGGCTATCGTTCGGCCGGATCGCAGCGATCCCTCCCCCCTCCCCTCTGCTCGGAAGTCGAGCGATCGCTTATCGCGGCCAAGGCGAGGAGATCCTCTTTGCCGCCTTATCTGTTTGACGATTGAATTAGACCGTACTCGACTTTTCGAGAGGCTCTCCTTCTTCCGAAGGCGGCTAATTAGCGAGCCGGAATTCCAATCCGCGGCTCTTCTGGCCGCTTCTTGCTGCTTCCCCCCCGCTTTTTTACCACGGGACCTTTAAACGCTTTGTTCGGGTAATCGCGATCGAGCAGGTTGAGAACGATAATTGAGACATCGCCTAAACTTTTTTTCGATATTGTAAATGCGCCGCGGCTATTTGCAGAATTGACGCTCGTCGATATAATAATCTTGTAAGGAATTGAAATCGGCAAATAGTGCCTGATTTATGTCTACAATACGTCAATACGTAGTTGAACATTTGACAAATAATATTTGAATAATCGATGCCGGGCAAGAAATTATTTTTCCCGTTGACTCATTTATTAAATTAACACGCGTTGTCGAAACTATATCAGTTTTCAAGCGAAATTTATATCTTTAATTAAAAAGTTGCGCTGACGTGCAATGACAAACTTCTGGAAGGTGTTTTTTTTTTTTTTTTATGAATTTGAAGCGTCAATGACAAATATTAGCCCAATGAAAAATATGAACTCGTACAAGGTCAATCAGTATTTTTGATAAATGTTTAAATCCGCGACGAACGCTCGAGCGAAATTGTTTTTGCAGAAAAATTTGAGGAAATTCGCGGATTATAGCGATTTTATGCAAGGTTATGTAAACCAGCAAATACATCCTTTATGGTAATGGAAAATTGTCCGAGCGGTAGGAGGAGGAACGCCGGAGGGTCCGGAAAATAAAAAGGAGACGCAAAGTGCGAGAAATAGCGGGCTCTCATTCGAGTTGAAAGTGCCTCGACAGCGGTTTTACGCCCTTTCGCGAACGGGCGATCGGATAAAGAGGAACGAAAAAAGCGGCGGCGGCGGCGGCGGCGGCGGCGGCAGCAGCAGAGAGAGGAAGTAAAACGGCACGGGAGTGAGCGGGCGAGCGAGCAAGTGGCGCTTCTGAGCGAAATGACAGAAAATAAAGAGGAAAAGAAAAGAGATACGGCGAGGCCGACAGCTGAAGGGAGAGAGAGAGCGAGAGAGGGAGAGAGTGGCGCACGAGTGCACGAGAGTAGCTCGGTGGGCGAGAGTGCGAAAGAGGGAACCAGAGAGAGAGAGATAGAGAGAGAGAGAGGAGGCCAGCGGAGCGAGAGGCCGAGGTGTGTGCCAAAAACTATAACCTGTTGCATACGGCGTCGGTGGCGGCACGAGCCGAAAAACGCCCCCAGCTCCCCATCCTTCCAAAGCTGCCGCGCGCAGTCACGCCATCGTACTATTTTAGTGCCGCGGCACGACAGCCTGCGAGCGACAAGCGTCCAAAGAGAGACGGATATAATAATAATCGTAAGGCCGAAAAAGAAAAAAAAAAGAAAAAAAATGAAAGACCGAAACGGCTAATGAACGGATCGCACCGCCGACTTCTTCTATTTCCTTTCTTTCTTCCTTTTTTTTTCTTTTTTTTTTTTCGCTCCCCGTTTCGTCGCGCTGCACTCTCGAGACTCGCGCGCGAGTTTAATCAATCAAGCGGCGTTATCAGTTCTCCGCGAGCGCGCATCGCGATGATATTATTGATGGTGTTTCATAATTCGGACCGATGTACGTCAGAGTCGGCGTCATTATCACCGAGGCGTGAACTCGAGCTTTGATAAGCGCGTTTATATTCATTGAAAGAGAGCGTTCCTAGTAAACAGAGTGCCGCCGCTGTCTGCGTGTCAACTTTCTCCCCCCAGCTGATCGCGCATCATCAATTCGCGCATACAACATTTACAAATTGTTTCGCGAACTTCTTTCCTCCCCCTCCCCCGAAGAACGTCACGCGGGCATTGTAAATAATTGTTGGCGGACGCGCCGAAGATCACCCCGCCTGGCATTGGTTTTTTTTGCGTCGTTTGTTATAAATTTAACCTTTTAAAGGCTAAACTTTTTACAGCTTGATAAAGATTTTATATCGTAAATTTTATTTATGAAGCGTAAAAAAATACCGCCGAGTAGATAGGAATTTTTATCAATACGAATAAACAGAATAGTGTTTATTTAGCTATAAAAGCATTCAAAGGTTGTTATACAATTTTTTGAATTTATTGATATTTAATGTTCGCGAGATAACATTGAACAATGTTGCCCATCTTTAGAGCGAGTCTTGGATGGGATTTCAAACAGGCGGCATGGCAATAACGAGATAAATTCGATGAGACGATAAGCTCGTTTATGCACATCTTTGAACGTTCGTCCGCGGAAAAGTTGATTATTCTTGGCGAGTGGCAAGCAAGCGACGATTAAACCAAGTATCCAAGGAAGTCTCGAGAAATTCTATCGCAGCAAATAGGAAGGGAATGGTCGCGGTTAATGAAATCGACGTACAAACCATGTATAGGAGAGAATCGTATGTCGTAGAATAGAGCGGGCCAAAATTAGCGCGCGGAATAACGAAGCAGTTCGTCGCTGCAATTAGCGAAATCTCGGGCTCGACACTTGGACAGGTGGGTGGGTACGAGCGGGAGGGGCTGTTTTCAATTCGCATCCGCCGTCATCAGGCGTCCCTTTTTTGTTGCGCTTGTATTTTTATGAAATCATTGTTTCGGATGACAATACGCCGGGATGAGCAGCAGTGCGCGCACAATGACTGCGTTCGGAGGTAGGGAGAGGCCTGGAAAATGATAAGGGGGTTGGGAGCGAGGCAGGGGAGACTCTGTGTTGCTCCAGTTCGCTTCGTTCCGTTCCGTTCATTCGTTCGGTCTTTGTGATGACTGTCGATGAAACGATGACATATTTTTCCGGTTTTTCACTGCCGGCGTGCCCGCCAGCTACGACACGACGACGACTACGACGACGACGACGACGACTCTCCCATTCACGCCTGCTCCGCGATCGCGCCGCAGCGCGATTTTTTCCTCATTCCACCCGGCCCTCTCTCTCTCTCTCTCTGTGCGTGAACTTTTTTTTTTTTCTCTGCACTGCTCCGCTCCGCTCTGTGCTCTCTCTACCCACTCCGACTTTCTTTCTTTCTTTCTAGATCCTTTCTTCCCTCCTCTTTGGGCTTTATGCCCCTCCCCCATTGTGTCTGCCTCGTTCGCATGCGGTAATTCGCGGCAAGACTCGCTACAACTTATGCCCATTGTCGCAGTTAATGCGGTGACTTGCCGCCGAGTCGTCGGGGCCAGAGCTAATAACGCCGCGCCGATATCGCGCGCGCCGTTGGGCTTTACTCACTGCGATATACAGTATTCCGGGATCCGGGCGGACTACTCACCTGAAACAGAAAAGGAAAATCGCAATTAGTCAACTATACGGACGTGTGATTAAGAAGAAAGGTAGGGGTTTTGTTTTCGAAAGGACTGGCTTTCCCGCTGATTGCAGGGAAGGCGAGGAGGTGCGCCTGCTGCTCCTGCGCGTCTTTCCCGTTCGCCGCGTTGCCGCTCTGATAAGCTCTGTTTGCGAAGCCGCGACAATGCGCCTCGACGCGTGATTGAGGAAGGCGGCCGGGCGGTGGGGGGAGGAGGGAATATTACATATTTATATACTTATGCAGCGCGCGGACGTTACGCGCTTGGCTCTGTATACCGTTACGGATCATTACGGACTACCGGAATGTCCAGATTCCGAGCGCATAACAATGTCCTGTTGATTCTTTTTCACAAATCACGGCGAATAACGTCCTCTCTCTCCCGGCGATTCAGCCCCGTTTATGCTTCCGAGCTTTAATGCTCCTATACATGTATTACTTTGTTGGGATGCGCCGATGCATCTCCGCTCTTTATGCCGCGTTAATGCGCTTTTATTTATCGCGGCGATTCGCGGCCGTTTCGCGCTCGAAATTTTTCGACTTTCCCCCCCGAGAGAGCGAGCGAGTGGCGCGCCGCCGCCGCCGCCGCCGCCGCCGCCGGAGCAAGCTGTGTCTTTATTTGCATAATGCCGAAGGAGAAAAATGTCGAATTTATTACGCCGCTGTACAAGCAAGTTTAGCTCAAAGATTTATCAGTAAGCAATCGCGAATGGCACTTTTATCCGCCGTGGAAATATATTACGCTGGAATAAATTCATGTAATTCCAATAAAATTTCAAATTCATGAACTGAATAATGGATTAAAATTTTATGTCCTTACGCGCATATATCTTTACAACTAATTCATGTCCATAACCGTATTTATTATCGGGGCTCCGGTTCCGGGAGTCAAGACTAATTAGACGATTAACCGATTCGACCGATCGGTCGGGGAGAAACGCTCCCGCAAACAAGCCGAATTTCCGGCTTTCATTTCTAATTTCCGACGGTCGCTCGTCGATCGTCATTTTGCAAATTCTTGGCTTTGTAGGCGCGCGCGCGCGAGCGACCGAGCGAACGTCGCCCGTATAGTTATTACACCGGCGGATCCAGCCGAGAGAGTCGGCCATAATTAAGGTAATAAGCGAAATCGAAGGAGCAGTATCGAGAGAGCAGTCGGCCGCTCGGGTGAAAAACTAACCGCGAGTATAATTATGATAATCTCGCTGGAATCGAGTGGCGATGGCGCGTTCTCCCCGCTCTCTCTCTCTCTCTCTCTCGTTCGCGCAGAGAAAATAACTGTCTCGTATATATAAAAGCCGGTCCAGCTGCCGTTCTCCGAAGCGCTTTACGACGCGCGAGTATCCGCAGTCTCTCGCCGCGCCACGCCGCACGTGCGCGGGCCTGCGCCAAAAAAAACAGAAAAAATATTCCAATTCGCGACTCTGATTTTTTATCGCGGCATTTATTCGCGCCCCCTTTATTAAACGATGAAAAGTTTATTGCTAATTGCCAGCAGCAGCAGCAGCAGCAGCAGCAGCCGCCTCGCTTCTCTAGCCCCTTTTTCGCGCTTTGTTTGCCTTATTTATCGCGGGTCATTTCCTGCTCGCGCGAAATCACGCGTCGTTCCAGCAGACGGGGCTCGCCGTCATCGCTGCTGCCGCCGCTGCTGCTGTTTCGAATATCGAAAAGAAAGGCGGAATACGGACGCGCGCGCCCTTCTTATCGCTCGGGCCCGAAGGGGGATGGCGAGCCTGCGAGCACAGGACGGCCGGCGCTCCGCCATTTCGAGAGCTAACGGCCCGTCATTCTTGGATTTACGATTCGAAACGAGAGAGATAAACACGAAAAAATAATAACTGTAAAAAGTGCCGAACGGACGTCGGCTCGCGTGAAAAGCGCGTAAAAAATGCTCCATATTCATTCCGGCGTACATCGCGCGGACATTAGTCGTATCTGGAGCTCTCTTCCCCCCTCCGGGGCTCGGGCTTTTCCTCGCAGAACACGGACACACGCCGATGTGCGCGCCCCGTTTCATTACCCAAGTCGTACGTCTTTCCATTAGCCGGCGCGTTCCCGCGACCGGGCCAGCCCGCTCGCTCCCAACCCCCCTTTTGAAGGGCCGGCAATTTTTCAGCGCCGCCTGCTTAGGAGAATAATTGTCGGATCAGGCAGGTGTATATATGGATGCGCGCGCTGCTGCTTGATTGATCACCCGTCGGGGCCTTGGCGCGCTCTCGAGATGCTTTTCATACATCCTTGTCCGCGCTCGCACAATGCGCCACGAAACGATATTTTAATATAATCACATTTATTGTTGCATGCGCCCGACTGAGTCATACGTGTAATAAGACGCGCTCGTTTTTTTCATCCGTCTCCCTCCTGCCTCCCTTCCTCCGCTCTCTCTCACTCTCTCTCTCTCTCTCTCTCTCGCTCTCCGCGCCGCTATATTGCATTAATGTAAATTCCAACGGCGCATTTATATGCAGATGAAAAATGTCATTTGCATTTAAAAGATTATCTCAATTTACATTATCTTGATCGGCGGTTTTTTCTATAAATTTACATTGCCTTGCGTATTTCATTTACATTTAAATACATGACAACAATGATACACTTTGTAGGAGATTTACATATAATAGAGGCGGCGGCGGCGGCGGCGGCCGAGTCGAGCTCTCTCTCTCGTGCGTTCCTAGCGATAAAAATCGTTCGTCAAATTTTACCCGCAGACAAGTAGAAAGAAGCGGATAAAGGAGCTCCTCGCGCAATTTCGTATCGGCTCCCGCGCAAAAATCAAATATATGGGCAATATATTGGAAAGGGCTATTAGTAATATATGCGAAATACAGAGGTTAGAGATTAGTAACTAATTGACAATAGCTTGGCAATGTATTGTTAAACTACATCAGCCAGCATATGTCCAATGCATAATACTTTTTAATGTTTAATTTCTACTTAATATTGAAAATTGCTTTAAAAGCCTCGCAGATTAACTAAATAAAAAGCAATTATAATTCATAAATAAATAAAAAAAAAAAAAAATTGTCTGGACCCGTATTCGAACCCAGGGATAGATTATAACGACAGGTCGGCTCTACTGTCGCCCTTCTTAACCTGCATATAATTTTAGTGACATAAACAAATAAATAAAGGAGCTTGCCTGAAGAGCGGAGGCCCTGGGTTCGAATACGGGTCCAGACAATTTTTTTTTTTTTTTATTTATTTATGAATTATAATTGCTTTTTCTTTAGTTAATCTGCGAGGCTTTTAAAGCAATTTTCATCAATATTAGGCAAAAATTAAAAATTAAAAAGTATTATGCATTGGACATATGTTGACTGATGTAGTTTAACAATACATTGCTAAGCTATTGTCAATTAGTTACTAATCTCTAACCTCTGTATTTCGCATATATTTTTAATAGCCCTTTCCAAGATATTGCCCATATATTTGATTTTTGCGCGGGCTATTAGCGCGGCGCTCTGATGGAAATTTATGACAGCCACTTGATTGGGTTCAACGTTCCCCGCGTTCGTACGTTTCATCATCGTTGCCTTCTTCGAATGCTGCTGCCGCCGCCGCTGCTCCTGCTGCTGCTTCTTAGGCCGCTCTCGGACGGTATGGTCAAAAGAGTACAAGACAAACAGAGAGATCGCGCTGCTCTGTGTATTAAAGGAATTGAAGCCGGGGCTCTAACTCCGCGCGATTACAATAAAAGCCCGAGGTCGACAGCGCGACGGCCGCTCTTGGAAATTTAGACATTCGCACTCGGACGCGCCGCTAATGAAATCGCGACGCGCGAAATCGATCGCCGCGTCGCGCGCGCGAAACAGCGGAGGGAGAGAGAGAGAGAGAGAGGGTAACAAAGCGGAGGGAGAGAGAGAGAGGAAGAGAAAGGCCGCCGCGTCCGGTGAATATTTATATAGAAATGGTTACCGGAGAACATATTGAAACGCTTCGCTGGGGGCAGATGCGCCCAATGATATATTAACGCCAACTGTGCGCGCGATACGCCTCGAATAAATTAGAGAATTATTGTTTTATCGTTCGCACTGCCATACGCGCCAAGACGGGAAATTTACAGAGAGCGCTACATTTTTAGAAGCCGCATCTGCCGCGTCAATTTTTTTCTGATAAGCCCGCGGCACACACACGCACGCACACATCGTGCACTCCTCTCCCCCCCCTCCCCCCTCTCTCTCACTCTCGCGGCTCGAAATATATTCGCCAACGCCCGGATTCCATTTGAATAATATTTAATTAAGAATTATGCTCCGCGGAGAAATGCGTTCGCTCGAGTCTAGATGTTTGTATTATTAATCGCGAGCCACCTTGTATTTTCGTTCGGGCTACATTCATTTATTTTAATTTATACTTTCCTTCTCGAAATTAAACCTGAATAATCTCCCGCGAAGAAAAGAAAATTAAATACGCTTGCGTAATGCTCGCCTTCTTTTTTTTTCTTTTTTTTTCTTTACAAGACTGCCTGCCTGATAAGAATTCCGGGTATAGTAAGAAAATTGAAAAAGTTCATTAAACAGCGGGACCTTTTAACGCCGTGTAAATCAAGCATTAGATTCGGAGGAACAAAATTAAAGTACGCCCGGAAACGAAACTTCAGATTATTTAGAAAACGGAGCTCGATTAAAGTAACAATTTGCTGCAATGTACGGCGATAAACAAACAAAGGTAGTTTGCCGAGTGAATAAAATATCGCACCTAACCCGATAAAATTCTAAAGCTAGTTGCTAGAACTTTTCCGAGTAACGCTCTATTATTTAGAATAATCCTCATAAACAATGAATAGCTGTCTCATTATACTTAAAAGCTCGTATACAGAGAAGCGATTATTATTATTTTTCATTGCGCGCACAGACATATAAAACGGCTATTCTTGTATTTTTATTCAAGCAGCGGTTCACTTATCGTATCAGCGACGTCATATCGTTAGATTTATTTCGCATCATTATTTACCATGCAGAGTAGCTGCGCATTAAAACTGTTCCTTTTTTTCGGAGCAGCCTTATATACCTGCAGCCAGCCAGCCAGCTATCGCTTTAATTTATTCAAACGGAGGCGAAATTCAGCCATTTTTTTCTTTCGCGAACTTGGCTCGAAAATTACGAGAGCACACTTAAATTAGTGCATAGGATATCAGTTTTTACGCCGAGTGAAAGAAAGACGGCAGACGGGAAATTTTTTTTCCCACTGATAAGGAAAGGTACACAGGCAGGCAGGCAGGCAGGCGGAGAAAGAAGCTCATTCCTCGGCCGGCGGAGGAAACATTTGCGCGGAACCAAGGCGAATATATTTAAATAAGCCGGTATAAATATAATTTGTTGGCCAAGGGGGCGGGCTTCGACTCGGCTCGCCGTCGCCGCCGCCGCCGCCGCCGCCACCGCCGCCTCGGCGACGTAACTCGTTAAAATATCTACGCTATACAGCCGCGAATATATTTTAATATTTCGGAATACATTAAAGTTTATCGCTGTCGCTCCGGCCGCCTCCACCCCCTCGCTGCCTCGACTCCCTCAGCCCTCTCCGGCGGCGGCGGCGGCGGCGGCGGCGCTTCTACAGCTCTTTCCGTTCCTCTCCGGCGGACTCTCAAATGACCTCGGAACGAGCGCTTCTTCGAATATTTTATCAAACTTTGCACTTTATACCGGCGCGTATTGTATATTTCGCCGCGCGCAGATACTAGATAAAAAAAACCGAAGGAGAAGAGCTCCCCTCTCTCTCTCTCTCTCTCGGGACAAAGTTTCGCCGGCTCCTCTTTACGTAGCGTAATCTCTTGGAGGACTTTCGGACTTGCCGATGGCACCTGCACGACACTTTGCAAGACATTTTCTAGATTGCCTTATGTTAACGACGCTCCTGAATAACTCCTCGCGCCGGTTGCATAAGTCAAAAAGTAAATAGCCGCCGCCGCACGCGGAAACCGAGATCTGGGGATATTGGAAAATTGATTTACGGCTCCGGAGATATAACGCTGATTAAAATCTTAATGCGAAATCTTGTTTTTCATTAATTTGATTTTTCGCCGGCCGGCGGTGCAAATGAGATAAAGCTCTCTTGGCTTCGTTAAAAGATGACGATAAAGCCCGGCGGAGGAGAGAAGCGAAACGCATTGTGCGCGAGCCGCGCGCACCGATCGCCAGTCAATTTCTACGGAGGATTAAAAATTTTTCAATTTAAACTAAATGCAAGCGTAGTCATCGAGCAGCTCGTAAATCAGCGAGCAAATAATTAAAATTTTTCCTTATCGCTTTGGCAAGGCTCGTCGTGTCAAATTAGTTAGAGCGCAGAAACGCTCCTCGAGCCTGTAGGCCGCACACGCGCAGACACACACACACACTAACACGCACACACCGCGAGAGCTGGCTGGCTGGCGCGGCTTTTTAAAATTTGCATTTAAAAAATTTTTTATTATTACCGCGGGAGCATTGCGGACTAAAAGTTTTAAAACCCGGCAATAAAAAGGCGCTCCAAGTGCTTTTTACGATAAGTTTAACTATGCAGTTCGTCACTACTTAAAATATATTGCTACAGCTAAATTTCATATTCCGCGTTATCGCGCGCGCTCACACAGCCGAACCGCGACGCGGAGAGCCTGCGGAGCGAGAACGAGAGAAAGAGAAGTAAAGCGAGGAGGGAGGGGGCAACCGCGAAAGAGGTTAGTTTGCGGCGCAAAGAAAACAGTCGGCGAAACTCCGACACTCGGAAAACAGACCTTCTCCTGCCACAAATAACGATTTAAGCAATAACCTTTCCTGGCGAGATGATTTTTCTGCATTAAGGACTATTTATTTGCTTGCAGATGGAGAAACCTAAAAAATTCTCTAGATTGTATATAAATTGAAGCAAAGCAATTTTGGCTTTAATAAATAAGAATAGGGAATAATTTAAAAGCAGGCCTTTCTATTTTTATTGACGAGCCCGATCAATGAAGAAGCCTTGACACCTTGGCAAAGCGAATCCTTTCGGTAACTGAGAAAAAAAAAAAAAGAACAGAATTCCCGCAGCTACGTAAAAGAATCGTTTCCCTCGGCGAATTCGAAAAGATTTCGTCAACTTGCTCGGCGCAAAACTGTGTTTTGTTGCCGCTCGGCGGGCGATTGAAATAATTGCCGCTTTGACACGGCCGATTAGCATCGATTGCGCAAGGCGGCTCTCTTTTTCCTACCCGACCCTATACATGTATATATCGAGAATGAGCGCGCGAAAAACGGACGCAGGCGCCAGTCGCCGAGGAGGGAGAAAAGTGCAAGAAAGAAAATAAAGGAAAGCCCGGGTAGGGAGAGATCGAGTTGCCCGCCGCCGCCGCCGCTCGCTCGCTCGCTCGCGAGTTACCCGGGAAGAACGAAAAGTTTGCCTAACGGTAAAGCGATGAGTTAACATTAATATATTCCGTCTGAAAGTTTTTATAATATTCTTGGGCATTGTCTGGCGCGGAACAATAAAACCGCTGTTCCCGTTTACGACGGGCGATTTTTCAGCGAGTCGCTGAAACGAGGCGAAGCGCCAAGCCATTCTGACTGTTGTCAGACGGCCGGGGGAAAAAAGGAGAACAGAGTCAAGGAGGAGAATCAAAGAAGATAAGGCTGGATAGAAAAAGCACCGCGAGAAACTCGTTGAATTTTGCTGAAAGATTAATTTCGCGGAACTCCCCGTCTTCGGGGAGGGGGGAGGGAGGGGGCAGCCGCGACGACGATCGTTAGTGCGTTATACCCGGCCAGGTAACACACAGATCTCCTCTCCGAGCGAATCGTTATTTCGTAAAACTGCCGGGCGAATGGCTCGCTTAATGTTACAACAAAAGGCCCCGAAAAAACGCGGAGCCGGGTAACGATCGTTGCTTTGCATTTTACTCGACACTTTTCGCTTTACGAGGAGGCTTTTTACAATACTGGCTGGCCGCCGTTGGGAAACCGTGGGCCCGGCCTCCGCTCTCCTACTGTTTAATTTGCGAAATTAACAGTTTCCGAGGCGGCCGCTTTTTCGAGCTCGCTCCGAAAGAGAGTCGCCCCGATCGGCAGCAGCATTAAATAAATCTCGATTTACGCCGGATCCTTGAAATTGGCAACGTTGTTGAGAGGCGGCGGCGGCGACGACGACGGAGGTTCGTTATTAAGGGGATCCGAGAGGGTGGCCGTAGAATCAGGGAGAAAGAGGGGGAAATGAGTCGGAGGGGAGGGGGAATTAAAAGTAAACACGTCGAGAGCTACGGGTTTCCTCTGGTTAAAGTAATTACGTGCCACGCCAGCTGCCACGGACTTTAAATTATAGAAATTATAAAACGCACCAAGAAATGTCCTAACTCTTTTTCCTTTGCCACTCTTATTCTTTTTTCCCCTCCCCCCTCCGCGCCCGACCGACTGCACTTTTTTTCCCTGCTCCTTTGCTCTCGCATCAAAGTGGAATTTATCTTTGCGCCGCATTGGGTTTTCCTCTTTTTTCAGCTCCCGCGGCGGAGGAATCGCAGCCGATAAGATTGATAAACGCATCAGTCGCGACAATGCGATATTTGTAAAGGAGGGACCTTGAAAGGCACGATATATCGTATTTATAAACAGGCTTTAATAACGAAGGAGAGAAAAGGAGCAGAAGAAGAAGGAGAAGAAGAAGAAGACGGAGCAGGAGCAGGAGCAGCGGCAGCAGGAGAAAACGAGGCTCGCTACAAAGCGAAGAGGCGCGCGGCAGGTGTATCGGTCGTTACGGAGGAACAAAACGCTCGCTCGCACACAGACGAATCCACAAGGAGAAATATACTAAAGGAATTTCTTAACCTCGCCAGCCGCGGCTAATGCTGCCTCGGCCCCCTCTTTGTCTCGCAGTGCCATCATTTTTCTCCGGTAATATATTTTATTGCCGTCACTCGTCTCTCTCTCACTCCTCCCGCCCGCGCGCTCCTTTGCAGCGCTCTCCTCTTCACCCCTTTCTCGCCGCCTGACGTAAGAATTCCAGCAGTACCGCCACCCCCGCTCTCCTCTGTAGCGCCGTCTTTTTCTCTCTTGTCCCTCTTTTATCTTTGCCTCTTCACCCCCTCCTTCACCCCCGCCGACTGGCGGCGCGCGGCAAGCGCTCCACTCTCGTGCTCTGCTTTTCTATAAAGAAAGAGTCTAATACTGTATTTTTAATTTATAAAGAGCAACGAGAAAGAAGCTCGCGTGCTGCCTGCCTGCCGCCGCTGCGAGGGGCCAATGGAAGTTTGCGCTTCCAGCGGAAAAAAGGAAGCCCGAGTTGAAAAAGCAGGGGATGAGAGAGAAAATTAAAGTAAGTCGTATTTTTTATGCGCGGCGAATTATAATTTTAAAAAAAATCGCCTTAATATCTCGAGTGGAGAATTAGCTCTAGCTTAAAATTACAAAATACACAGTTTTTTCCTTGCTGCCTCTGCCTCCTTCCCTCTTTTTTATCTCAATTCTTTCTTCACAATCTCATCTGTCTAAAGTCTCTCTCTCTCTCGCTCATTTCTATTTTAATTCTTCATCTTTATTCTCCTGCTTCGCCTTTTTTTCCTCTTCCGCCGCGCTTTATTCTCTTCCTCTCATAAAATAAAATAGTTTCTCTCTTTTCTCCATCCTCTGCCCCTTATACTTTACTCTTATTCCCATCTTGCTTCTTTTCGTTCTGCCGCTGAGAGACTTTATTATACGTTTTCTCTCTCTCTCTCTCTCTCTCTCTTCGTTCCTGCGTCCTCTTTTCCCCTCCCATCCTCCGCTCTATTTTTCTCCATCTCGCCGTCAGTGACGCTCGCCGAGCGAAGAAGAGAAAGAGAGAGAGAGAGAGAGAGCGAGAGAGGAGGCGAATATAATTGTATCTAAATTATAATATACAAATAATAACAGCTATAACGGCAGTCTGACGCCAGTACAGGCGGTCTGGAAAGTTTTTCGTCGTCGCGACAGGCCGGCGAGCGACTCCCCGGAGCTGAGCGCGCGCCTTTCCGCTGATTTTCTTTGGAAAAAGCCGGCGAATTATTTCTCATTCCGCGCCTATCTCGGGCTGAAAAAGATAAATAATTGCGAGCTGCATTCGTTCCGAGGGACTGGCATCCATCATAGCTGCGCGAGCGCGCGCTCTCGCTCACACACGTCCATATCTCGCTCGGCGCGTTATATTCGAGAACGGGCCGCGAAAAAATATTCGTCTCTGTCTCTCCCGCGCATAGAGAGCCAAGCAGGCAGGCAGGCAGGCAGGCAGGCAGGCAGTCCCGCGCACTTATATATAGTTACATGTATATAAACGCGCGGGGCGCATATAAAAAGCATAACGACTTCAAAGATAAATTCCTCCCAGGCAAGACCCCTACCTGGAATTCAACTTGGAGGAGAAGAAAAATAAGCTTGGAAGGAGTAATAATAAAGAAATATGTTTCTCTTCAGTCAGAGGCGAACCACCCCTCCGCTCACGTACAGCCCGTACAAACACAGGCCAGCCAGCCAGCCGAGCCGGCCGAGACGAAGAGAGAGAGAGAGAGAGAGAGAGAGAGAGGAGCAGACCGTTCGGCTTCGACATCCCGCCTTTCTCTCTTTTCTTATCCCCGCCAGCAAGCTCTGACGTCCTCGTGTTATCTCACGTCGAAACCACCTGGCGCATGGAACGAAGACAAAACTAATTGTCAATTTTACTTTTCTTCCTTCCTGCCTGCCGGCCTGCCTGCCTGCCTGCCTTCCTTCCTTCCTTCCTTCCTCGCCTTCTTCGTCTTACACTTACTTAGCTCCTTTTGCCCTCTCTATTATGGCTCTACGTGTGCGACTCGCCTTTGAAACGTAATGAATGTTTTAAATTTTCTAAAGTGCACTTTAAATTTCTTTCGGATGAAGCATCCCGTAGAAAACTAATAAGAGACATTTTTCTCGGGCCGCTTACACATAAACCTCCCCGATCCTCCCGGAGGAATTTTATTTAAAAACTTTCATAAATTTAACAGTCCTCGTAAAGCGAGTCTTTGTCCACCTCTGCCGAGGGGCGACCCTGTATTTTTCTGCAATTAAAAAGCTTAGCAGCGATAAGAGGGAAAAAAAACGAACCCGTTCCCAATAGAAAAAAAAAAAAAAAAAGAAAAGACGAGGCGCGCGCGATGTGTGCCCAAGAAATTTCAGCGGCTCGCTTTACATTTATTTAGGATGCCTTTCCAGAAACCGGTCGCCCCGAGAAAAGCACACACGCGCCTGTTCCGACTAATTTCAAGACGTATCCAAATACGAGACGCTAATGCGTTTTTCTTTAGCGCGCGGCCTGCGCTCGCCGATCGGATTCATTATAAAAATAGCACGCAAAGTGCAGGCCGGCCGGCGCTAAAAACTCGATTAATACCGTAAAGATGATTTAAAATCCCGGCTCTCGCCTGGATCGCGGCGCGATTGGGCTTCGGAGTGCGCGCGCCGCGGAACTGCGGAAGCCCGCCTCGAGCGACGTTGTGTCGGCACCGAGCGAGAGAGTGAAACACCTTCATTTTCCCCGGCTCTCCCGCGCACACACGCACATACACACACACACACACACGCTCGACACGCGCCTCTCGTCCCCTCCTCGACTTTGCCTCTCTATCTTCGCCGCTCTCGCGCACTTTCCGATCGATTCCCTTCCTTGTACGTCACCCAATTACGAGACGGACGATTGCTCGGGTATAGAAAAGCGGGGCTGCTAATTGCCGGCCGAGACTCTCCCGTGATTTCTTGCCCGACAATGTGTGTATTGAAATGAGCGATCGTCCGAGGGGAGGGGGGGGGGGAGAGCAAAAAATTGCGTTGATAAATCATGATACAGCTTAACGAACGCGCTTACATAAACTTCCATACGACTCGTATATAATACGCATCGCGGAAATTAATTAAATATCTCACGATAAATTATACTCGGGGAAAAAAAAAAAAAATAAATAAAAAACGTCCAAGAGCGACCGAGTCGTGCTTATAATGTTTAACGTTTCTTTATAATATTCAAATTCTTTCAAACTCGGTTTTCCTGTCTAGCGACTTTGAATACAAAAATATTCCGAGATCCGTTTTTATTTGAATCACGCTGAGAGGCTCACAAGTCTCATAATTTTGAATAATGTTCCGTTAGCTAAATGTAGCTCCATACTTTCATATTTACCTTCATTAGCATTTTGTTCAAGATTCAACTTTTAATGGCCCCCCCCCCTTCCCCCAAACAAATTGGATAGATTTTTTTAGGCGGTCGGCGCGGGTTTCCGGCCTGCTTTAGGGTCTCGCGAGTGGCGCAAGAGAGGAAAGAAGAAATTCCGAGGAAAGAAAAGCCCGAGTCTGTTATTACGCGTGGAAAAAGAGCCGAGGGGGGAGAATGGGGGGGGGAGGAGGGATTTTAAAATAAATCGAAAGCGCCGGTCGGTGGGCGTAAAGCAAGCATTTTTTTATCTGCCATACATCTAGCCGAGTTTTCGGTCGGCCCGTTACAAAGCATAAATATATAAACAAGCGCCGCGCGCGGTATTTTAAAACGTAAATTTGTAAAAATTACAGTAAAAAAAACGCTCGCCCGTCCGGAGGCCCCCTCCTCCTCCCCCCCGTTCCCGTCCGCGAGAGCGCAAGCGGCCGAGCAGATAACGTTTATAGTGCACTTGTCACAGAGCGGAGTAATACATATACAGGAGCATTCTGTTGAGCGAGCCAATAATTATTGTTTTTACGCGGTAGCAGCGGACTGCAATTAAAAAGTGTTTATTTATTCAAGCCCGGCTTTTTAGCATGCGCCCCCGACCCCTTCGACGCTCGACGCTTCGGCCGCACGTACGTTTACGCCAATCACAAACAGAGCGAGCGAGCGAGCGAGCGAGCGAGCGAGTGAGAGAGAGAGAGAACTGCCGCTGCCGCTGCCGCCGCCGCCGCCGCTGCTACCCGAGCGAAAATCCAGCCGCCGCTACGATTTTTTAGCTTAAACAAAGTGTTGCTTTCCAATTTTTACCAGCCGATGCGGACGGAGAGCGAAAAAAATTATTTGCGCCGACGCGACGATAAAAATTGTCGACGCATGTGAAATCGCGCGATAAAGCGCTGACTCTGGTAATAAGGAAATCTTATAAAATATGCAAAAAGGGAATAGTTTTCTCGGCTAGATGCGCCTCCGCAGCCGGAACGTCGGCCGACGTCGTGTTCGCGGCGCCTCTGTCTCCCAGTCGGCGATTCGTTATTTATTATAGCGAGATAACTTTTATCGCGCGGCAGAACCCCCCTCCCCCCCCCCGAAAGTAGACTGTGCAGCTACATAAGGACCAGGAAAAATTGAAGCCTCCCAAGGCGATCCGCGCGCGTAACCCGAGTATATGGGTAGGAATATATAGTTGTGCGCATGCGCGGGGTATATGAAAAAAAAAAAAAAAAAAATTAAAATCCGAGATAACGAGCTTGTGGTGTGTGATTGTGCTTGTGCTTGTGCTTGTCGAGTCGCTTGCAAAACAAATCGCGTTCGGCTTTTATATTATACGCGGCGTACACTCGACGCGACTCTGATGTTTACACAAGACTTATGCAACGCTCCTCGCATATTGTTATTATCATTTAGTATACGCCGATTTATTAGTCTTATTATACAATTTTCGAGTCCCGGAAAATTACCGAGCGCGATTCTCTCGATGCCGCTGCCTCGCGTCACGAGGATTCCGCAGTTCCATTTCGACTAGACTAAGTCACGTGCGCTAATTCCTCGACAGTATTTTTTTTTTTTTTTTTTTTTTTTTTTTCATACGGATGCGTATTTTTTTAAGTATTTTACGCGCTTCACACCTCGGCAAAGTGCGAGATAACGTTCGCGGCACAAGAGTCGCTTGTCAGCTCGAGATTTAGTTTTTAATTTGCACAATTTACACATAAATATATTCAAACAAATGACTGTTCATTGATTATTTTCCCGCCTCGCTCCGAGCCTCGAACATCAATGCTATCCATTTTTATAAAGTGCGTAATCTCGCTGTTTCTCAATCGCATTATTTCTCATAATAATGACAATTCAGAATAACACATAATAAGTTTCAATTAATTTCATTTTTCATTTAAATAAATTAATAGAGTCAGCTTTATTCGCGCTCGCCGAGGAACATTAACATTAGATCAGCGTTTACGGCAAGTGTTTTTTCCTTTCGCGACAAATGCGCGCCTCGTGTGCGCAATGCTGGCTTAAAAAAAAAAAGGATTATTATTTATCGGGATTATTTTAGTTTCCAATTGAAGAGGCTCGTTTAAAATATCAAGGGCTTATCGGAGCGCGGACGGAATCAATAGGAAAAAAAGCCGGGCCGCTGAAAAAAACAGCAAAGACGAAAGTTATTTTCCTATAGAATAGCCTTCAACCACATGTTGCTCCCTCGCGTCGAGTCAAAAATCAATTGGCAAGTTGCTTTGAAAACTTTTTCCCTTATCCGTTTTATTGGGCAGTTGCAGTCTTTTCAAGCACCAGCTCCGCCGCGAAATTTGGCCAAGATATCAAAAGCTCATCGTCGGTTTTACGCCGCATGCAAAGCAGCGGCTCCTTCCTGCGAAAACTCGTGCGGAAATCCTAAATTGAACGAGGAAATTTTGATCAGCCTCCTACTACCTGCGTCCGTATTTTATTTCAATTAGCTGCCCCGCCGTTGATAAATTACCGCCTGCATATTATGCAGTCCCTCGTTCGAGCTCTCGCGAAATCTGAAAATTTCAGGAGCCCGAATTTTTTCCCAGATAAAGTATAAAATAGCGGGGGCCGCTTTTTATCCGCGCCGCGCAACATCGCGATAAATTAATAAATATTTTATTTTACATTTTATTCTATATAATTGACGGACGAGGAAATATCGTACATTGTCCGGGGCGGCGCGGCGGGCAGGTAAAAGCCCGGGCATGCAGGCGAGCGGCGCGCGTAATAATTTCATTAATTTTTATTATAATTGCCCGAGTGTAATTAGATGAATGTCAGGACGGTAAATCCCAAATGCAACTAGCGTACATAATAATACGATGCGCGTACAATATTCAGGCGCGCGCCGATATGCGCACGCGAGCATAGCTACGGCAGCGGCGGCGGCGGCGGCGGCTGAGGTATCGCGTGTATTTATCATTATTAATGTGTACGCGCGAAACGCCGCGGATTCGACACGGAAACAATGGAATTTACAATATTCCGAGGGCCAATTTACGGCGCTCCGTTTTCTGCGACTTTTACCCGAATTTGGAAGACTCGAGCGGGGACGGCAAGCACGTGTCGCTCGAGTGAGGCTTTCAACCTCGGCGGGCGACCGCATCACTGTACTTTATTACGCTCGAGAGCAATAGAGAGAGAGAGAGAGAGAGAGAGATTTTCTACACTCATTATCGGCGATAAATGTTAATGCTCTCGGAACTGGAATGGCATTTCCAACAATTTCAATAATTAATACTTGTACATGCACTCGATGACGATAGCGGCGGGAGAGAGAGGGACTCGCTGGAACAATGGAATCTTGTTGAGCCGATTCCCGCTTTGCCTCTTGGCCGTTTAATGTAGAAATTCCGTCGGCAGCCGTACCGATTATTAATAACTTATAACACACTCGCGTCAATTATATTCGTTTAGGTAGGGATGAGCGGCCCCGGTAAACAGCCGCGACGAAACGTATCTGCAGGCGGATTTGTTTGTCGACGAGCGATTTTCGACGACGCTTTCGACAAACGACCGGCGAAAATCGATGCCCACCTGTGTGCACTCTCCTTTCCTCCTGAAAAACCGTCGGCCTTACCGTCGTTGCGCATGCTGGTAAAAAATGACTCTCGCTCTTATCAATTCTATAATTGTACTGGAAATTGCCTAGGAGCGCAGCAGCGGTACAAAAAGTATTTATGAAAGGCAACTGCTGCCCAATAAATAATTAAGTCGCGTATTGATTCGAATTTTAATTTTACTGTGTCTATAAAAGTATAGTTATTTCGCGGCAGGCTATAGACATCCTCGTATTAATTATTATTACCTTATTAAAACATTAATATTTCTAATAACTATGTAACGATTAATGAGAACGAGTAAAGCCCCGCATTTAAAGTATTATTATACTATTGCCGTATCCTCCCTAATTACCATCTGCAAAAGTCATTACGCGCTCTCGCTGCGAATAAATTCGACGAAACGGAAGAATGCGCCGGTTAGCTTTTTTCCTAAAAGCTAGCGAATAGCCGCGGGAGAGAGAGAGAGAGAGAGAGGCTGCAGAAATTTATTTGAGCGTATATACCTTTTACAATGAACAATAAAATTATGACGTTAAATAAGAAAGGGGAAAAAGAAAGGCGAAGAAAAAGACGAGGAAGAATTAAGTTTTACCGATGCACGTCCCCTTAAATTTCGTCCACGCACATATGTATTTTTACGAGAATGCTTAAGTGCGCGGAAAACAATAGACAGAGCCGGAGGCAGAACGGCGGGCGGGGTGGGAGGAGGGGATGGGGGGGACTCGGGGGAGGACGAAAGGAGGAAGGAGAAAGAGCGCGCGCGGAAAAGGTGGAATTCGCGAGAGAGCGATCGAAACGAGCGAGAGAGAGAGGACGGGGGGAACGGGGGGCAGGGGGGGGGGGCGAGCAGAAGGAGAAAGAGAGAAAGAGAAAGAAAGAACGGCGTATGGCGACTGGTAACGACGTGGGCGGGCGGCACGGGGAGGACGTGAGGTTAGAATAAATAAAGCGATAAAATATAATATTACATCGCATTGCGACTGGCTGCCTGCGCCGTATATTCCAGGGTGCATTGGCCTCACAAATACTTGGCCTTCAGACGACGCACTCAAACACTCACACAGGCGCGCACGCACCCATCCGCTTTAAGCGACTCGACGCCAAATAACTTGCGCTCTCTCGCTACTCATCATACATACATTTGCTCTCTCGCTCGCTCGCGAGAGCTCCAGCTTTTATTTTCCCAAGCCTTTCTTCTTCGCTTTATACGCCGAACGAGGAGCGAAAAAATTTTGCAGACGCTTTCTTAGCTCGGAAGCGGCGGCGGCGCTTGTACCGCGAATCCGGCCCCGCACACCGATATATAAAAATCGGGGGATTACCCATCGAGGCGAGCCCGATCCGTCCGCTAAACTTTGCTCGATGATTTATCGCGAGCGCGCCTTTATAATTCAGCCGTCTGAATTTTCAGATATACGGCCGGCGCGCCACTCGAATCTACGTCAAATAGGAGAGCGAGGGAGAGCCTTCGAAAAAGTTAGCGAGCGCCGGCCGCGGTAAATCAAAAACCGTAGCCCCGCGCGCGCTTGATGAATTAAAATCTTATGTGATGCTTTAAAGCGCGACCCACCCCCCTTCCCTCGATCTCTCTCTCTCTCTCTCTCTCTCTCGATATTCGCTCCGAGTTATCAGCTTGCATTATTCAATACCCGAGAGCTCCCCTTTCGTTTGATGCTCCTCCTTTTTTCGAGCGGGGCCGCTGCTTTATTAAGAACATAAATTTTAATATTTAACTCGGCAGTTTTGACTGCGAGCGGACAGACGAGCAAAACATTAAACGCGCGGGGCCGAGCCCCGGATAAGAAAAGTTTTGCCGGCCGGCGAGAAAGAGTGGCCCAACTACTGTCTCGCGACATGCGAGCCCCGAGAAAGGGGAAAAGCTCATCGGGAATCGGCCGGCGGATCTCCGGCTTTTTAAAAAAGCCCACCCTCCTTTATTGCGATCTCTTATCTGTCGCTCTTATCTCTCAGAAATTTTACTTTTTACGTCCGTTTTTTATCGCTCTCTTTCTCTCTCTCTTGCTTACACTCGGCCGCTTCCGTTATCTCGTTCGCGCAGCTATTTTATTCTATTTCCACTCGGTGTGCAGCGCAGCCTCAAACATTTCGTATACGTCTCTCATAAGCGCTCGGGCTTCCACTCGCTCGTTTATCACTGCTCTCTTCCATTCTTTTTCTGCCCGCTTGAGCTTAGCTCTCTCTCTTGTATACCTCGCATGATTAATGCAATCATTACGCTGCCGTTCTCCTCTCTCCCAGGCGTTTCGCCGCTCCTCTCTCTCTCTCTCTTTCTCTTGTTTAACGTGGCGTCGCGCCGATTTCGGAATCCGATCGATCCGAGGAGCGCTTCTCGAGGGGCAGAGCGGTGAAATAATAAAATAAAATAAATATAGCCTGGCAGGATAGAGGCTGAGGGTGGAGGGGGAGGAAGGAGGGGGGGCGCTCGCGCATAATGATATACAAATAAAATATCCCCGCGCTCTCTCGCGCGGACTCGCAGCGGCGGCCGGAGAAGGCGGAGGAGGGACACACACTCATTTGCCATCCGAGTTTGTTCGGCGGGCTGGTTTTATTCGAGCGGCGCGCGCGTGGCAATAATACGCGCGGCTCGGCCGAATTATAATAAAAATACGCGAAGGCGCGCCGCGCCGATGGAAAGAAGAAAGAGGAAAGGGCAAAAATAGCCGGGTAGCCGCGGCGCGTATTTTCCATCCGTCAGCGGGTCGTCGTCTCGCGTAGCGCTGTACTTAAATATTAATATACAGAGCGCTCAAATCTAAGAGCGAGCGAGTAAAGAATGCCGGGCTTGTGTGCGCTTGATACGTGCATGTGTGGAGGCGCGAGGCCAGAGCGAGAGAGAGCGAGAGAGAGAGAGAGAGAGCTCTAAAGCTCGCCCGGCTCGTTGTCGAGGGGCTGTTGGTTGGTTCGTTGCTTCGCTCGCCGCTTCGCCTCGTTCGGGGCCAGCTGTACGCCTCGACTTTGGATAATATATAAATGGCTATAGGCCATAAATTTCAATAAAATAACACGAGTGTATGGGTGGCGCGGGCGAGTGAGATGAAGGCGGCGGCGAGGGAGAGAGAGAGAGACAGAGAGGTAGGGGGAGGTAGGAGAGCCGAGCCGAGCCGAGCCGAGCGCTGCCGGAGAGCCGCTTCGACACGATTCATATACGTTCATTACGAATGCATACGAGCACGTTAGATTGTACGTTAGTGCCTTGTAATAAAATATTGTAATGCTGGCCTACTTCTGCAGGCGCACTGTGCACTCGGCATAATATCTCCCGAGGCATTCTTATGCTCCCCTCTCCACCTCCTACGAGCTGGTTTTATTTATTCTGCGGCCCGAGCACACAATAGCCGGCGAGCCTCGGGCCCCCGAGGGCCCCACAGGCCAGCGACCCTCTCTCGCGCACGAGACGCGAGCGCCTCTGTCCATTCGAAGTCTCTATTTTGACGGGGAGCCGAAAGCTCTCGGAAAAAGTTTCGCCCCGCGCGAAATTTCGAAGCGCTCTTTTCGCCGCGGATATAAATTATTTCGATTAATTATGCCGTCCGGCCCGGAAATTTATTATATTCAATATGTAAAATGGCTTTGAATAAATGCGCTAATTTGAATAAATATGAGATTAATTCAGATATGACAAAGTTCTATCCAAATTCCATTACGAAGCCACGAAAAAGGTATGGTCCAATCTAAAGTTCCAAGTGCAGGGGGCGGGGAGGGCTTCCTCTCCTTGAATTTCCAATACTTATTCAAATGCAGAGCGGTTCATGTTTTAAAAATTTTTATAAACTTTCCCGGTAATTTTACTTGGAAAAGAAAGCCGAGATTATCGAGTCTACATAATGCGTTTGCAAGCCGGGCCGTACCTCTCTCGCGAGTGCCTAGAAAGTACGTATCCGCGATCAGCTCGTAAATAATTAGACATGCCGATCGACGTCGTTTCGAGCTCGCGCGCCTCGAAAATTCGTTTGAAAAAGAGGCCCCGGCTGCGGGCTTTTCTTCTCCGAAGGAATCCCCCGGCTAACCGACAACAATGAAGATTAAAAGCTCTTATATCGGTCGCATCAAAGACCGGGAGTGAGGAGGCGGTTTATAAATAAGATTTTATTCGAAGCCGAGCATTTAAAGGGGGAAAATCGAGCCGCGGCTACCGGATAAAATAATAACAATGCGCGGCTACCTCTCTCTCTCTCTCTCTCTCGCTCCTTCTATCTCGTCTTTATGGTAAGTTTATAGTTTGTGCTGTAAATTATTATTACCATATATCATAGGCGAAGAATAAGATTTATTAAAACCCTATAGATTAGCACTCGTAGCCGGCAATATATTACAGGTTGTGTAGAGCAGCAGCGCTCGCATGCAAAAGCGCACGTGAGTGTATTTTCTCTCTTTCTCCGGTCGCTCTCTCCCTCCCCGCCAGAAGCAGCCAGCGAGAGAGAGAGAGAGAGAGAGAGAGAGCGTGCAATCGCGGATAAATCGAGTGCTCCCATTCACATTGCCATGCTTCGCGAGCGCACTTTTGTTAGAGACGTATAGAGCCGCTATATCCGCGGTTTTAAGCAACGACCTCCCTGATTCTAGCATGAATTATTCGTTATTGATTGCCGTCAATGGATTCTAGATTAATCCTTGAACCTTATTAGCGCCAATTGTCTCCTGCGCCTCGGCCTTTTTTCCCACCTTGCGAGAGAGAGCGCGCACATTCTGCACTCGTCGCGGCGCGCGGCGCCCGGAGGGGGAGAGAAAAAAGATTGACCGGGGCGTCTCTCTCTTCTCTCTCTCTCTCTCGCGTCGGTTCTTTGGACCGAGGCAAAGGGGGAGCCGAAAGCATTAAACGCACACAGACAGCCCGCTTCTCCGTCTGCACACGCGTTATAAAGCAAATACACGCGAGCCGAGGCGCTCGCGCACAATTCCAGCAACAAACGCGCGCTCATAGAGAAACATCAAAAACGCAGCAGTACAAAGCGCGACTCGTCGCTAAGGAGAGCCAGAGAGAGAGAGAGAGAGGGAAGGAAATGGAATCTTGGCACACGGTAAAAGAACAGAGAAGAGGCTATAGCGGAGAGGGAGAGGGAGAGAGAGCGAGAGAGAGAGAGAACAAACACAGAGCGAGAACCCCTACATACATTAAAATATTATTCTCAGATGAAATACCGGGTGGGGCCCGCCGGCATAGCGTAGGTATATTTTTAGACCTTATATAAATATACGAATCATAATGAACGGGCTCCCTATGTGTGCGGCCGCCTCTAGCACGCGAAAGACTCTTTGTGTTTCCGTTCGCGAGCATAAAGCAGTATACCTACTCATCTCTACAGCCGAGCGATTTCCCTTCCTCCCTTCCTTCCTTCGCGGGACATCGGCACCTCGCCGTTCACTCTATACCGGCGCCGAAAACCAAGAGCCGCGGAGAGGCGACCTGTTTCGCTGACTGACGTCAAGCCCACCGCCGACATTATCTTAGAGCCGCCTCTTCCTCTCCTCCGGCACTATCGCCCTATCAGTAATGCATGCAGCCTCGAAGAAATCCCCTCGATCGCGCGAGAAGGTCCGAATCTCCGAAAGGCAGCCCCGCGCCCCGACGGTTTAGGCGAATACGACGAAGCTTAACCCCGGACACAATGTATTCCGGAAAAGAGGCGCTGAAAAATTCAGCCGCGGCCTCTCGGCCTCTCGTTCGGAGAGACGCAACTATAATTCGAAAGAAAAATGGATCGGAGAAAGGCGGTCGACTCTCGCATTCGTAATACCGGCTCGAATTCGATAACGGCGGGCATGCGCGCGGAGCGCCGTTTTCCCGCGAATTTTCGAATAATGCGCTCTTTCCCTCGCGGCCCGGAAGAGTCAAGGCGGGAGAGCTCGGAATCGCCCATTAATTTTATGAAGCGTACAACGATGCCCGTCGCCGGTATACATCGCGTCTGTGCCTGTGTGTGTATAGACGCGGGGACATCGAGTGCGCGCCGTGCAGTGTGTTCGACGAGATTTATTATATATTTAGCGGGGACTCGAGCGTGTACACGCGGTGTAGCTGCGTGTGCGGGCCACGTGACACAATGTAATATGCAGCCGAGTCCTTTTAACTTATTTCCATCGGCGAGGCTCTCTCTCTCTCTCTCTCTCTCGACTTGAGCAACGCGCCTTATTATTTCATTTGCTCTCATTCCGACGGACAAACTCTTCCGCCCTCCTGCTCGTTCGAGCTTTTTCTAAGTCATGCCACGCATCGCTAAAGTTCTCCGCGCGGCCTTTTCCGCTGCCGGGCTGTCTGCCGGATTTTTTTCGTTTTCTTTCCTTGCTCGCCGGATGGGAAAGGCAATTAGCGTCCGAGTATAATCGATTTTCAAAATTTACGGAGGGAGCTCGATACATTTCGCGCTCCGCTTTCTGATTAAAAATGAATTTCCTTAGAGGCAAGTTTGTTCCTACCCTCAAGTTGAAGGGTGGAAGCTTAAAAACTTGGGAGGATTATTATTTTTTTTTTTTTTTTTTTTTTTCCACGAACAAGACTGATTGACCGGTACTAATCACTTAAAATCTGATGGACGTTAAAGCGCCGCGGCCGTCCGGTGAAATTTTCAATTACTTGCATAACCGCGAGAGCAGTCGATTATTCTTTCCCTCTTATCCGATCAGAACGAGGCTCGGCTGATCGCGGACGGAGGCAAGAAAACTCCAAGGGAATTTTCTCGTTTCCTCGGCGTTTTTCCCCGCCGCCGGAAAAGGGAAATTATTAATTTATTGCCTATATTAACGCTCGTTTCCAACAGCCAGCCGCTCTCGCCTGATCCACTTGGCCATTAAAGCAGAGGGAAAAGGGTCGAATTCGTTTTCGGAAAAAGCGACTCGCCGATGAGTATCTGCATTTGTTCGTGCGCAAATCTAAGACTTTTAATTTATCGGACTTTTAATAATGCAAAAAAGCTGAATAATAAGTTTTTGTCGAGACCGCGCAAGAAAAAAAAAACCGGCAGACTCTCACGATTACGTCTCAAAGTTTTTGTTCCTAAAAATTTAAATAGTGACATTAGACAGTTATATTATTTCAGCCGTTCGACCGAGTATTTTTCAGACGATGTTTTCCTTTTTATTTTAAATGAAAAATTACGATACGGTCATAGATTCGAATAAGTAATTGACGTATTAAATAGTTTTTGCCCGAGCAGCTCCACCGCGTAACAATGTTATATTATACTTATTCCAGCCGGCGTGGAAAAATCCACTCATCGAGATAATTGAACGTTAATAGCTTCTAATATATGAAATAATTAATTATATAACTCGCTGCAGCCGCCGGCTGCGGCGGCAGCCCACGCGCCGGCGTGAAAACTCGTTTGCTTCTTGCACTTGTTTCTCCCCCCTCCCTTCTCTCTCTCTCTCTCTCTCTCTCTCTCGCTCTCTCGCTCTCTCGTTCGTAGAAAAAGACGGGCTCGAAAAAGGAGCAGCGTTAACTTTTCATTTCGATTGATGAATATATATTTAGTAAATTATCGATCGCATAACGAAATGACGCACTTGGCCGCGACCTCGGGAAACAATGATCGCGGAGATTTTCGCGGGGGGGCAAAGAGAGAGAGATAGAGAGACGGAGAGTGGCTAGATCGACTGCGCAGTTTTTAGCGACCAGTACATAACCCAGATTTGACGAAACGAGCGACATCCTTTGGCGTCCGAAGCTCGAGGCGGACACCAAACAGAGCTGCGACGACGAGGCAGAATATAAAGTAGAAATTACAAGCCGCGGAGTAAATTCGAGCCACTTAACAGTACTTAGCGCCTAAGCGGCATACATTATGTTTTGCACAACATTATACGCGGCGGCGGCGGCGCGGTTACGCAAAATAGGCAAAACGAGGAACAGGAGGAGAGGCCAAGAAGAGGAGGGAAACTCTTTGGGAAAGCGCTTGTTCGGCTCGGCTCGCTCGGAAGAGTAGCGAAGCAGGAAGCTTCGGTCGGCCTGCCACCGAATCTGCATATAATATTGATGTAATTCGCCATTGGAATAGCAGCGGCGACGCGGGCTCCATTCCGCATGCACCGTCTGAATAGACCGCTTCAATTATAGAATCATAACTTGCCCTGATGGGGTCATCCTGCAGATGTGATTACACTCTGGCCGCTTACGCTCCTTGACCGTCTCCCTCCCCAGCACTTTTATCACGCCAATCTATCCGTAAGTGCCGAGAGCAGCTCCGCAGAGAGCAAGACTCTGCAGCAGCCAGTCGGTTTTAACCTTCGTCAGGCAGGCCAGCACGTGTCGCTCCTCTCGCGCGGCTCTCCCTTTCGGAAGCCAAACGATTTTCGCCAAAGGCGCGAGCGAGCGAGAGAGACAGAGAGCCGGCTGAATGCCGACTGGCATAAACGCGCAGACACGTTATTTGCGCGCGCTCCCGAGCATTTAATCGCCCGGCGCTCGCGCTTAAGCGCTCTTTTAGCCGGGGAGAAAAAGTCGCGACACAGATATTCAGACGAGCTGCGAGGCAGATTACGCAGCCTAAAACAATCGCGACGACGGCGGCGGCGGCGGCGGCGGCTGCGAGTCGGCCGATTTATATTTAATAGCGCGCATGCGCCTCTCTTTTAATGACGTATATACGAGCGAGAGCATTCGTTCTAACGCGCGTCTTCGGTGTAATAGCGACGACGAAGCTTTAATGGATTTCGTTATCGTCCGCCCTTATCCTCTCCGGCCGACAAATTGCGATATCCTGCCAGAGGAGGAGGATTTTCGGCTACTATTCTCGATCGCGCGCTAAAATTAAATCGCGGTCTCTCTGCTGCTTGCCGATTCATTTTCTATATGCAATAACGCGAGTGCGCCTCGTTACGATGGAACTTTCACGGAAAGCGGCTCGGAAGAAAAAGGCCTATTGACTTCCTGTGGAATTTAATTATGAAATAAATTGCTCGATACAAGTAAATGTCGGGCAATTTGAATTTTTCTCGGCAAACCCGTTTGCGCGCTCCGAGGAGAGAAAAACAATGCGCCGTTGCCGCCGCCGCCGCCGTCGCGGAAAGCTCTTAACGAGATAAGTACAAGTTCGAACCTTAGAGAAGGAAATAAAGACCTCGATCTGCAAAGCGCATTATAATAGCCCCGCGCTCGGAACGACGTTGATGGAACGAGAGACATGTGCTCTCGACTTGCGCGTCCGATTCTAATTACTATCGTTATCGCATTTGCAACTTTAACCTATTTAATAAGTCGCAATCGCACATGCACACACTGTGGGAGGGAGGGAGGGAGAGGGAAGCGCGCACAGCTGTACCGCGCCGCTCTCTCTCTCTCTCTCTCTAACGCGATGACTTTTATCGCTGTCATTACCAGGCTCTGTTTGCCTTACGGACGGGTCTTAAAGTCTCGCCAGGAGGCGCTGGGATAAATAAATAATCCGGCGTTAATTATTCCGTTATGCTCGGCGCGTAAACCGTTTCCGAAAAAAAAAGAAAAGATCCCCTTGTAATGGCTACTGCGTACGTATATTCCGGGCCGTGACTTTTATGGATATTGAAAACGTGAGACGTCGACAAGTTGAGCAAATTCTTTCTCTGGCCTTTCTTTTTAATTGTCGCGTTTATTTAAATAAAAGCGCGTTTCGTCATTATTGGCAATTTCATTGTTCCGAGCGCGTGTATATTGCGGAGCGGAGATTCTTTCGACACGTCCGCTCGTCGATTAAATATTCTGTCGATAATATTAATTATTACGATGCGTTATAGAAAGAGGCTATTATTATCGTTACGTCAGAATTAGCAGATTTTATTTAATCAAGCGCTTCTTGCATTAATAGGTCAAGACGGCATTAAAAATGCAGCGAGTAGCTTTTGCTATATAATATATTTTACAAAGCAAACTCTCGCGGGAATATTGATGCATTGAATATTGATTTATTTTAATACTTTTATGAGGTATATAAGAAAAACAGATAGGGGTACCTTATTCCTTCGTTACGCGTACACTAACTTAATGGGTATCGACTAATTTCCTTCGAGTAAATAATTCATGCGCGTAAAACAGATACTTTTATCCGTACAACACTGCAATAAAATATTCTCCCGCTAATTTTTTAACAATCATTAAATCATTAATGCAGTCGCGGCAACTTTTTATAGAAATTATTTTCTGCGACATTTTTGCCGTCGACGTTTATAAAAGCTTATGCAAGCCGCTCGATCAAGTATTTACATTTGCGAAATTAAAAAGTAAGTAGAAAGGCTATTTTGAGAAGTTTATATATTAACGTGAAAAGATGACCCGAGAAGACGGTGTTTCTCATTGCGAAAAAAAAAAAAAAATAAATTTTCATATTCGACCGCGAGCTTTCCTCGAAAAGGGCTCTCCGAAAGGAGAGGCTTCGCTAGCAGCCTGATCAGGAAATAACGTAACGAGGCTCATCCGAAGGCCCGAAGGGTGGCAGAGATAAAAAGTACAATTGCCGAGCGGAGCGAGAAATATCAATGAGGCAAGTGCCTACGTGGTCGCCGCCGCCGCCGCCGCCGCCGCCGAGTGGCAATTGCAATATATATAGTCCGAAAGCGGTGGCGGAACCCAACGCTAATCGCGTCTGCCAGGTGTCTAGCGTGATCCGCCTAACCGCGGAAGATTGCCATACTGTGGGGGAGGGGGGGGGGGGGTCGACTGCGCAGGGATTGGAAAATTGTACGCTCGCACGTCTGTGCATCCGCGCTGCACGCGAGGGACCGGCGTCGCGTCTGGAGGGACACGGAGAGCTGCTGCTGCCGGCCGAAAGGTGGATTATTAACCAGTGCCGGATAATTAAGTCATTAATATTTAAGAATCCCGCGCACCAGCTAAACGTCCGGCAGAAGCGATGCTTTCACGTGCGCAGGCTCGGGGCTCGGGTTTTCGCTCTTCAATTCCTGACTGGCTCTCTCTCTCTCTCTCTCTCTCTCTCGCTCTTTCCCTCTAGCGCGCCTCTCTTTTTTCGCCGGCTTATTCTCCTTTCTCCCCTTTTGCGATTCGCTTTTCTTCCAGCCGCGGCCCCGCCGCTCCCGTTTCTTCCTCTTTCTCTCTCTCTCTCTCTCTCTCTCTACCCGGCAAAGCCCGGAAAAAAATATACATTTTTATGCGCACCTACTCCTTTGGCGTCCTTTAAAAATTATGAGAATTAAATTGTATTCTCTTTCAAAACGAGCGCAATTACCGTCGGGGGATACGGGGGATACTCTTTAATTCTCATTATTTTTAATATCGCGCAAGAGCGCACTGCAAGGAACTCGTGAAAAAAGTAATTCGCCCTTTTTATCAAGCACATCTATTCATGGATATTTCTCATGCGCCGCCGCCGCCGCCGCCGCCGCTGTTCCAGCCTCCCTTTTCCTTACCTCCTAATGCTCGAATTTTAAATGGCGACTGCTTTTTTTTAAAAATTAAACGGCCCCGCCGAGAGGATTAGCTTGATCAATCATCTTTATTACCAAGGGCTTTTGTTCTGCCGGGCAAACTGGAAAACGAAAGAAAATCCCCTTAAATAAATAAGTCGCGAGAGCCGTAAGCCTGCCGGGGGAATAAACAAATCGCGCCTGCCAGTGCAATATTTCATTTGGCCAGAAGAGCCAAGTAAGATTTTCGTAATAATAAAATATGTGCGAGTGCGATCGGAATGCGAACGAATTCCGAGCCGGCCGAATTCACTATGCCGGAGAGGAAAAACGAAAAAAAAAAAAGCAAACGACGTGCGTTCGCAAAAGAGGCCTGCAGTGCGCGAATTCCGGCGATTCGCGTCGGCCGCGGCTGAGTAATGAACACGCACTTCTTCGCCGACAGACGTATTGTGTGCGCCACAGAAAGTTTCTGGGCCGCAGCTCTCGAGCGGAGGTAGTACCGTTAAAAGAGCGAGATTTTCCGATCGAGCGACGCGCGAATGCAATAACGCAATTATGCGGCTTCGGCCGACACGCGTCATCCATCGGAACTTGCTTATTTCACCGGAATCTTCGCGCGGCGATGGGCGGCCGCCTCGTGAAAACGCAATATCTCACGGACTGCCGAGGGTCCCTTGAACGGGCAGTTTTTTTTTTTTTTTACGTCGTCCTATTATTAATTTACTTTCGTTAATCTCGGGCGAAATGAGCGGGGCTTCGGGTTTTTTTTACTCTCGTCGGTCTCTGCTTTAATTGAAAAATTTTCCCGGGATTAATATAATTATTTTACTGGAATTGGAATCATCGAGGGCGGACATTTTTCAAGCAGATTCTGGGCAATAATACTAACTCCGCCGCTCGCGATTAAGGAAATATTAATTTAAATATTCGACAAAAAGCCATTATTTTCGCTAGTAATGCGGACATTTTATGAACCGCGAGATGCGCGCACATCCGCGTTTCTTTTCGGATTTAAAAATTCGCGTTAAAATTAAAAAAGTTTTAATTGCTTCCGGTGGCATTAAACTTTTTAACACGGTATTGTAACCTCGGCTGTCAATAAATTTAACATAAGATAAATTTTAAATATATTCGTTGACCTGACAGTTTATTTTTTTTTCTGCAAATTTCTAACAATCTAACAATCAGTAGAATACACCACTCGGTTTACCATTAAATTTTCTTTCGTAAATAAGGTATGCATTATTCAAGTAAACTATGCAAAATGTACGGCTGCCCCGCTAAGAATGCTTATTGAAAATCTGTTTTTAAAGTGACCTTTTGCTTTTTTCCCCCCGCGACGAGTCTCGGATACTTTTCGCGTGGAATAGCAACGAAGGTGGAGCGAGAAAAGTTTGATCGAGGCCTCGCGGACAGTCGGTAAAGAGTTCAGAGTACCGCCTAATCAATGCGAGAGCGGATTTACTTTGGGAGCCTCGGGCCGCCGCGGCTTCTATTTGCCCGTTCGGCGCGAAAGTCTGCGACACGCGCTGGCCGGGTTAAGTAAATGAGCGCGCGTCTGCATTGTTCCGGGAGGGGGAGTCGCCCGCCGTCGCCGCTTTTCTCTCTCGTGCTTGCAGAGACAAAAATCACGAGTGGCCCGCGCGCGCGCGCGCGTACTGCTCCCTCCTTCTGCGAGCGCGCTCTTTGAATCTTTAAACGGCTGCTGAAATTACGAATTTACGGAGCGCCAAGCAGGGCGCGACAAATCTAAATATTGCGAGCGAGTCCGGGCGGAAGAAAGAGACGCGCGAGGAGCTCCCGGAGTGTTTTTCAGCGAAAAAAAACAACTCGGCCGACGTCATTAGCGAAATTTACTGCGCGGATGTATTTTATTTCCAATTCAGTAAATTACTGTAATTTCCAGCCGGCGTGCAGTCCGGAGCTATGTAGCCACAGGTTTCTTCGATTGGCCAAAAAAAATTAATGGCAGCCACTTGGCGAATTCCGGAGCGAAAATTCTGCATTAACACGTACCTTTCCTTTCGAGCGAGGCTCTACTGAATCGTAACTCGCTAACGAAGAACTCTGCGCGAGATGTTTCGCGCTTTTTCCCTCCTCTCCCGGCGCTATTGTCGCCCCGCTGATGAAAAAGCTTGATCTCGCGCTCTCTTTGTGACAGACGAGACGGTTCTTTGGAAGAAGCGCGCTGCCGACGCGGTTCGGGGCAAATGTAATCGAGTAGAATATTAAAGTGCGATTCGAGTTTGTTGTAACGAAGAATGAAAATTCCACCTGATGGCTGCGAACCCAAAGTGGTAGAATTCTGCGCGCGGGGCGTAATGTTATTCGTCGCTTCATAAATTAGTTTTACATACAATAAAAATTTAAATCCCTCTGTTCGGAACGTACTCGAACGGCAGTTTATATCTTTAGAACAATTAAGACTTATTCAGATGTAAAAACAACATTAAATCATAAGTTTTTTTTCTTCTTCTCAGGAAATAAAACTTTAATTTACACCTTCGGAGAACAATGGGATTTGAGGGAAATAGATGGAGGATTATTGTTATCATAAAAACGATCATTTGAATTTGTAATTGATTTCAAGGAAGTCCCGAGACACCGGAAGCCGCGTAACAAAGAGCGAAACAACGCTCGCTTTCGTAAGGTACAATTAATTCACGTTCGAGAAAGGCGCTCTCGGAGCAGCGCGGAGAGGCAGCTAAAATAATAAAATGGGAAAAATGGGGCTAAAGTAAAAGGAAAAAAGAAAGAAAAAAAAACAAACAAAAAGAAAGGCTTGCATTTGTGTTTGCGCGCGGGGAGAGGTGCGTGCAAGTACGTGTAAGTAATACAAAAGGAGCGGAAAAAAATGTAATGCATACGAGGAGGAGGAGGAGGAGGAGGAGGAGGAGGAGGAGGAGGAGGCGAGGCGAGGCGGAGAGTAAGCGCGAGACAAGGCAAAGGAAAAGGCAGACATCTATAGGCACTTTATTACTAGCAGCCGCAAAGTCTCACGAGGTTTCAACGTCAATTATATCTACAGAATAACTTAACGGTCCCTTAGAAACAGCCTCAATGGCCTATTCAGGCGTTCGCCCGAGCTTCTCGAGTGTTAAATAATAAAGACCATTCTCGACGCGACCATGACGTAATCCTCGCGACTATTCGGGGAGGATATGCGACAAGTCGAATAAATATGTATTACACATTCTTCGAGAATTAAGCGCCGCCGAGCGCTCGTCCGCGAAAAAAAAAAAAAAAAACTAGCGGCACCGCTCCCCGGCAATCCCGCGCCGCGTCGCGCCGACGGATATCAGCGGCAGGGCGGCCCGAGAGTTTAAAGTTAAAAAAGAAGATGGCAAAAGATGATTTTCCCCGGGTGTTCTCCGGCCGGATGGAAACATATGGAGAGAAAGAATGAGCGAGCGAGCTTTTCAGGCTTTCCGCGGAATATGACGGCGGTGACGTCAGCCTGAATATTTGAAGGGGCGAAACTTCAAAAGAACACGTGTTACGCTGCTAGGACGTCGTTTAAATAATGCAAAGTCAACTTACTCTCGTGCTCTCCCCCAGCGTCTTGCTCCCGCGCCCCCCCACCTTCTTTTCTTTCCTCGCTCTTTCGCTCTTTCGCTTTCTCTCTCTCTCTCTTTGTCAATGTTTCGCTGCTTTTTTCGCGATAGACACCGTTTCGAAAACCAAAGCTCCTCGCGGCCAGACGCCGAGCAAAGTGGCCTCTCGACGCCAACTTCATCCTTCTGCTTGTCTCGGGGGCGCGAGGCTGAACTTGCTAACGATCGATGCGGCGGCGGGGCTGCACCGCGATGAAAGCTTAATGCCGCCGGGATATACTCCTGGCTCCTCGTGTCCGGAATTTCGAATTCTTCGACGGCGACTTCCGCGCGCGCCGCTCTTTCGCGCCTCGATTGCCCAATCGATGACTGACTGCGCTCGCTAAACGGCCCGTGACTCGCCCCCCACCCCCTCCTCACGACACTCGGCATTGTTTATTTAAGTAAATAACGAGGCGAACGCTCGAATTCCCCCTCTCGCCTTCTTTAACAATTAACCGCGGCTCCGCTGCATTTTATCTATATATACGTAAATAACTCATGAGAACTGGATGACGAAGTTGCGCCGCTCATAAATATGCTGCACGAACGAAACTTTTTCCGCATAATACAATCAGTCGATAAGCGAGCACTTACATGCTTTTTCAACAAAAAGTTGACGCATCTGAAAAGCCCGCTTCTGTTTATAGGAGCAAATGCGGCGCGTTATTTTTTAATGCGGATAAAATATTATTTTACAAAAGTTGTTGCAACAATGGCATTGTCTAAAATATCATTAGGAATATGTAATTTTAAAACAGTTATCAGACAATGGCTGTATTATAGCGGCAAAAATTTTATGAAATGAAATGGAAACAATGGAAGAATTTTTTAAGAGATTCTGAAAAGAGACGGAATCTCATTAACTAAATATTTTTTTAGTAAAAAATTCTTTTAACCGATATACGAGCTCCGTGCCGAATGTGAAAGAGACCTTTGATGTCTTGAAGGAGGCCAGAATTATTAGGCAAAAAGCAAGTTTTTTTCTTTTCTTTTTTTTTCCGCTAAAAATCCCCCAATGTGCAATCGTTTACGAGGGAAGCAGAAAACTCTCGAGATCCTCAAGCGACGCGTAAATCTCAAATCAAAAGTTAAGTAAAGCGAATAAGAAAAGCTGCTCGAGGGCATTCTTGGTGCTCTAATCCGGGGGCCGAGGCAAAAATGGAAAGTTTTCCAAAGCAGCGGCGTCTGCATTCGAAAAGAGTCATTAAGGAATGGCCATAATTGCAAGCGCAATATTATTGTTGCCGGCTTTGGGCGAAGGAACGAGAGCGAGAAGCTCGGCAGCAATAAAAGCGTGTCAGAGAGCGGCCGAGCGAACGAGGGGAAGAGCGCCGTCTAGAGAAGGGAGGGAGGGATGGGAGCAGGGGGAGGGGGAGGGGGGAGTGCACGTGTGCCAGGAGCAGCAGCCGGCAGGTGAAGTAGGGGGATCAGAGCGCGCGAGAGAGAGAGAGAGAGAGAGAGAGAGAGAGAGAGAGAGGCGCACCGGCGAAAATTCCGCGCGCGCATTTAGGCCGAGCCGAGTGCTTCGCGCAGCTTTTTAGGACCACCCACTTGTATTTGCGATCTATGCTTTTCCGCTAGCATTTTTTCCCCCGATTGGCCGATCTCTCGGGCAGCGCCTCCTCCCTCTCTCTTCTCTCGGCGAGCCAAGCGCCCCGCGAGCCAAGCGCGGCCTTTAATAAAAACTCTTTTATTAGATGCATTTTACATGAAAATAACATTATTTTTACCTTTATGCTAAACTATTTATGAGATACAACGGCCCGAGCCATTAAGCGTCTTTAGAAAAAACATCGGCCGCGGCGCGGGGCCGAGTTTTCGTATTTTTCAAATGCTCGCGCGATCGCGAAAAAATATCTCAGCCTTATTTTAAAATGCTAATGAATTTTCGATCGCATTACGGAGCTCTCTCTCTCTTTCTTCCTCTCTCTCGCTCTGGTCAGACTTGTTTGCGCGCCGGGGACAAGGGCAAAATAAACTTCTCGGGTTTCGATTTTACGCGTATTATTCTTCGAGAGCTGGCCCAACTCCAATACAGTCTAAACAGAATTTTATTCCTTCGAGCTCGGGGAGAAATCAAAGCTCGATAACGAATAAGACGGCGGTGGGAATTCGAACGAGGCGAGCGAGGTGTCTCGAATTTCAACCTCCGAGAGGGGGTTCGGGCAAAGTGCACTTTCTCGCGGGCTCCGAGAGGAGGGCGTGCTTTTGCGCCGGGGAAAATTTAATACAATTACGCGCGACTCTCGGCGCCTTCTTTCCATTCGGGCTGCCTGTTTTTCTTCGGCTCTCTGTGTCATCTCAGCTGCTCGAGCCACTACTACTCCTCGGCAGAGTCTGACCGACGAGCCGCGAAACCTACTTTACATCATCCTCTGTCTCCCTCCCGCCGTGTCGCTTCTGCCCCCTCTCCCCCTCCTCCCTCGTCGGCAGCGGGCGCGCGCCTCCACCCCCGAACGACTCGCGTCATTCTGCATTATTTTCATTTTATCGTCAGCAATCTTGGTTAATGCAATCCCCCTCCCGGGCGTAGCTTCTATACTTACTCCCGCCGGCGGGCGAACCCTTTTTACCGTCTATTTGAATATTTTATATCAAGCGCCTCCGCTATCCGGCGCGCGGCTTGACGCCGCCGCGGATATATAGTTATATCCCGGCTAAACTCCGGAGCGGGAACCAGACGAGAGAGCGAGGAGAAGCCCCAGGTAGCTCTCCTCGAACTTTGCCGAAACTATAGGGTTCGGATACGCAGTCTGCCGGGCTTTGTCCTCCTTCGCCAACGACAAAAGCGCAATTACTTCGGAAATCGGAAGTCGCGCCTAAACACAGGCCAGCTTTTCGCGTAATGCCAGTTGTTTCTTTCCGCCCGGGGCCGATAAATTTTTGACGAGTTTGCCGAGAGACCGCGGCCGCGCAGATTCGAAAGGGGGCCGGTAAGACGTCGCCTCTATCGATCGCCCAGATTAATTTCTAGTCCAGACAATGGGCCGCCGTCAGGCATCTCGAGCGATACATCGTCCGCCGTGTTTCAACGACTGCGCTCGGGCTCCTCGCGCGCGTGCACGCGAGGAAGATGAAATTTATTAGTCGCCTAATGAGTGTACAACTTGAAAATTTAAGTGATAAAACTGTCAGCGGCCTTTTTCCCCGGGCCGCGCGCCGCTGCATATTAAAGAAATTATTAATGGACGACCGAACTCGCCGGAAAAAGCGCAGCGGCTTGATTAACGAGGCGATGAAATTTCGATAAGCCGGAGAGATCCGCTCGGACAGTTGGGGAGGGGCGGGAATATAAGAAAAATCTGTTGCTCAAATTTTCGTCCTCGGCAAATGTACGTATATATATACGAGGCTTCCGCGCGGGGATATCTTCCTCCGGGATCGATAACTGATCGCGGTAAAATATGGAGCCGAAGTTCGCGCGGCGCGGTCCGAGTTTTCAGATTCATTAATTGTTGCTTCCAAGTATAACTTTATGACCGGGCGAATGATAAATTAATGTACCAGCGTAAATGCTGCATTCGAATTTTTCATTAATTTTCAATATTTATGACATTATCGCGTGATCGGCGGGAGCCGGGAAATTCATATAATAATAGTGAAATGAAATTACGTCAGTGTCAGAACGTAATCAAGAAGTTTAGCTTGCGGAATATCGGGAGGGAAAAAGCGAATTAATGAATTTTCTAGTCTGATACATCATTCAGCGAAATTACATAATGCCGATTTAAACGTTTATAAATATCGACGGGCGGCCGAGTATAACGAACAAACGCGCAAATTAAAGCCGCTGTCGGGAGAGGCCGTAGCGGAATATGTAAAGCTCAAGTCTCCGATTGTTTCGGGGGAGAGGCATATTCGCCCTCGGGCCGAAGCGTCAGCGCGCAAAAAGGCTCCGAGACTCGGCTCGGGCTTTGTGAGGGACGCGAGCGCGCGCGGATACGAGGGATAATTCAATCTTCGAAAATGAAATTTTCATCGGCCGCCCCCGGACGCGTTCGACTTTCATGTATATCCGCGCTTTTTGCGCAGCGCCGGCGCGTACAATCGAATCAAGTTGTCCGACACCTCGGCCCGCGCCGCCGTGTTTCCTAATCCGCGAGACTGTAATCCGACCTTGTCCCGGGGCCTAATCGGTACTAAAGGTCGCTCTTTTATTTAGGCGAACGGCGCGCGGAGCGAGCGTCGGCCAGATAACGGTGCGCGCGCCCGGTATAAATCTCCTTGCTGCGCGGGAGAGAGAGAGAGAGAGAAGCAATCTGCGGAATGGCTCGCTCATCCGTCCATCAAAGCTTCGCGTATAATATCGGGCCGAGTGGACAAGGGCTCGGTATTTATGCGAGTTTCGATGGGAAAAGGCAGGAGCCGCCGTTGCCGTTGCCGCCGCCGCCGCCGCCGACGCCGCGGACGCGACAAGATAATTTCTGATTTACCGCGCCAGGACGTCTCTCGCTCGCGCGCCGAGTATCCGTCATGCCATTTTGGAAATGGAAAATTTAGCAGCCGCTAAGGCCGCTCGGCTCGCTCGCTCGCTCTCGTTCGGCTCTCGACTTTGACGAATGGCGCTCGCTCTTTCTCCATTACCGAATGATTCGCCGCTGCCGCTGCCGTTGCCGCCGCCGCTGCCGCTGCTCCTCGGTCGCAATTCGAATGGCTAATGAGCGAGAAAAAGGATAGGCGCGCACGCACGGCGCTATTACGCGGCCGGAAAGGGGCTCCGGTTCTCTTATATTCCGAGTATTGCTATTACGAGCCGAGTTTCCTAGGAAGGCAATTTTCGAAATATTTAAAACACATAGCATTACCGCGGAGTCGTAAGCAAGCGCTGGCCCTTATTAAAATATGTAGCGCCGAGTGGCTTTCGAACTCGGGGGCCCCGTGAGAGCACAGCTCCCCGTCCGTTCTATTCGCGCGGATTCTCCCCCCGCCAGCGGACCGGTATTATATACCTGCTGCCCTTCCTTTCGCCCAAATTCTATACTTCTATCTCCGCTTCTCCTTGCGCAATCCTCCAATTGCGCCGCTACGCAATCCGTTTCCCCCGAACGCCCGAATTTCCTCGACGGTTTATTAAAGCCATCACCTGTGGAAAAAAAAAAACGAGCTGAATTTTGTCGCGAGCGCATACCGCATGAATAAAGAAACGAGCCATTCGAGAGGGGCGTTTTATCGAAAAAAGCAGTAAAGGGCCGCTCTTTTCCTTGACGTTTCAAACGAACAGAGCCATCGAATAATTTTTGAACGACTTTCAGCGGAGGCGTCCTCTCTCAGTAAATGTAAACGACTGCCGCGGCGGCGGCGTCGGCGTCGGCGTCGACGGTGTCGGCGGCGGCAACAAAAAGCAGCAAAAAATTTATGTGTACGGGTGGTGCGCACATCGGGAAAGGGCCGCGCCGCTCGTCGGGGAAGATAAAAAAAAAAGAGAGGAAGTAGGGAAAGAAGAGTGCCGGGCATTTTAATACATCAAACTTTTCAATTTGGGGCGTATCGCCAGAGGAGCGACAGCGCAGTAACGATCGCGGATCGCGAGGGTGAGGAGGCCGGGGCGAAACGACGCTTCCTGATATATCGCTTAGGTGCTTCGCCGTTACGTACGAGCCGATCAGCGCTGAATCTATGGCGAGTCGAGCTCGAGCTCGATATCGTGTCTTCCGAGCCCCGCTTCGGCATCGCTGTAATGCAGCGAGCGAGCGCGGAGAGCATCGCGCGGGAAAAAAAAAGAACACTAATTTAAACGGGCCACCGAAGGAAATATGTACTCACATCCGGTCCGGATCAGGATGAATGGCGCCCGGCTACTACAATTCACGATTTACTGTCTCGCGCGACTCTTTCCTCCTCTCTCGGCGCCCCCCCGTCCCCCTCCCCTCTCTCTGCCGGAGCGGTGTCGCTCGGCGGCGCGCGCGTAACTTAACCTCTACCCCTCGCGTAGCGCGTGCCGCCACCGCCGCCGCCACCGCCGCCGCCGCCGTCGCTGTTATTGCCAAAAACGTATAATGCGAGGCGAGATTAAATTTTTTTCACGCCCCCGCTACCGCTCCGGGGGGGCTCTGATTACGCGCGCTGCCCAACTATTTTGATATATATACATCGGAGCCCCATTCTCTCCTCTCGGCCAATTTCATTTCATTTATGTTACGAAGCACGCAATCATCCGTCCCCGTAATGCCTCGTCCCCCACGAGAGAGCCTTCTAATAATATGGGCTTTTGTTATTTTAACTTTATTCCCACTCCCCGTTCCTTTGCTTTTATTTTTCGAGCGCTCGTAATACTTTTCTCTAGAAAACTGGAGAAGCACAGCGGCGTAATTACATTTGTAATTGAAGTACAGCCATTTTTAATGAGCCCCTTAATATCTCCGGCTTGAATTGTGTGCGCGCACGACCAGTCATTACTTATGTATACATATATTTTATATACGTAGGGGCTTTCCACTAAGTACTCGCCGGGAAAAAGGCGCGAGTAATATTCCGCGAATGTAATTAGTAATTAGAGTTTTAATCAAGGCGAGCTCCGTAGCGGCCGGCCTTCGCGAAACGGAACAAAGCGCTCGTCCTACTCACCCTTTCCTCCTCGCGGATCATCTCGGCGATGCCGGGCTTGATCTCCGGGTCGTCCCCAACGACCGACTGGTGCTGCTGCTGCTGCTGTTGTTGCTGCTGCTGCTGCTGCTGCTGTTGCTGCTGTTGTTGCTGCTGCTGCTGCTGGACCGAGAGCTGCTGCGCGACGGCGTGGGCGGTCAGGTGGTTGACGGAGCCGGGCCCCCCGGCCACGTGGCCGGGCGACACGTGGTGCCCGAGGACCGAGCCCTGCGACTGCGGGGGCGGCAGGGGCGGGGGAGGCGGGAGCGGCAGGCTCACCGGCAGCTCCTGCAGGTTGATCTGCGGCGTGACGGAGATGCTGGGCACGCTGGGCGAGCCGAGGGAGCGCGGCGTCGAGGAGGAGCCGAGGCCGTGGCTCTCCTGGCCGGTGCTCACCGAGTCGTGGTCGTCGGAGCCCTGGCCGCCGCGCTCCGGGCTGAGCTGGCCCTGGCTGGGCGAGCGCTCGCCCGAGGCCAGGCGGCGCTTCTTGCGCTGCTGGGCCGCCAAAGGCTCCTCGAGGCCGGCGGGCCTCGTGCTCAGCTCGTGCTCGCTGTTGACGTCGGCGAGGCCGCGGATCTTGAGGCTCTCGGCCACCTTGAGCAGCGGCCCGATCTGCTCCTGCGAGACGTTGATCTCGCCCTTGTACATGAACTCGACGGCGGCCTTGAGCTCGGGCCATTTGATGTCCTTCATGATGACGATCGGGTGCTGGCAGGGGTTGTCGAAGAAGAGGTTCTGGAAGTAGGGGCTGCACGCCGAGAGGACCATCTTGTGGGCCTTGACAGAGTGCCCGTCGCAGGCGAGCGTCACGTCGACGAAGCTCTCGCTCTGCAGCAGCTGGTCGAAGACGTTGGTGAGGTTCGTCTGGTAGTTGTTCCAGCGCAGGCAGAACTGCTGGGGCGAGCCGGCGCCGCTCTGCTGCGCCATGGCGTCGTCCTCCTCGTGGCCGGCCAGCTTACCGATTTCTGCTCGCGGCTGCTGCTGGTGTGCTGCTGCTGCTGCGGCTGCTGGTGCTGGTGCTGTGCCTGGGTCTGTGGCGCCTGGCTCCTCCGCTCAGAGCGGCTGCTGCTGCTGCTGCTGCTGCACCTGAAACACGCGCGCACCGAGTCTCACTTCATTCAGTCAGTCAGAAGTCAAGCACTGTCTCTCGGGGCGACTAGTCCCATGGCAAAACTGTCCACGTGCACACGCGGCGGCACGCTCGGCGCACGTGAGAGAGAGAGCGAGAGAGCGAGCGAGAGCGGTCGCTGCTGCAGGGGAGTTGGGCGCGCGGGTCCGCGTGTCTGGGCGGCTCGCTCGCGCCGGCTGTCGGACGATCTGCACCGCGTGGCAAGCGCGTCGCGACTGAGGCCCCCGCGCGGCTCGCTTCCCGCCGGCGCTGGGCTGCGCGGGTGGCCCCACCACGCGCCGCGCGCAGCCCCCACCCCCGAGCCGCACGCGGAGCCGCGCTACCCCTGGCGCGCTGCCTCTCCGCCGAGCGCGGCAGCCGCCCCCGGCCCCACGCCGGCAGGCCCCGCCTCCCCCAGAGACCGCCTCCGACGCCTCCCGGCCGCTCCCTCGCCCTCCCGCTCTCTCTCTCTCTCTCTCAGTCACTCTTTCTCTCTCTCTCTCTCGCTCGCTCGCTCCTCCGGACGGAAAGAGAGAGGCGCAGCCAGCGCGGGAGGAGGACCGGCAGACCGATCGCGATCGCCCGCCGCGGAGAACGCGATTTTTGCACGCGGAGAACGCGGAAAGCGGCCCTTCGCCGAGGAGGCGGGCTGCCGGCGAGAGAGGCCGAGCGATCGAGCCTCTCGGGCCTGGAAAATCCAAGCTCAAATTTTATGCGACCGATTCAAGGAGAAAGGATTCGTTCGCGCGCCGGCCGACGATCGCTGCGAGATCGTTCTCACGCGTCAACGGGCGAGCCAACTTCTAGTCCCCGACGAAATCTGAATAAACCTCTGCTCTTCGACCGCGGACTCGCTAAATGAACTCTCGCTGGCAGAGCCGAGAGCTTCCTTCAAAGGGAAATGAATAGTAAAAAATTGTGCGTTACGAGATTTCAGTTTATCCTCAATTATGCGTAACGATTCGGCGAAAAAATTTTAAATTTAAAATACTTTTTCAAACTTAATCGGGTGCAAGTTTTCATTATTGATAATTGCAAAAAATTAGCGGGCAAGATTATGACGAGAGGAACTATTTTAAAACTTGAATGCATCATTTACGAGGCAAAATTTCGATTTTTGCACGACAATTTTTTCGACTTGCAATCTTACTCAATATTTTAATTATAATTAAATTACACCATTATACTCGCAGTTTATCAGTCATAATACAGTGCAAGAGTAAAAGATCATTTTTTTTAAAATAAAGATTGAGTTTTTTCGATGAAAAATGAGGAAAGTCGTTCGGAACAACATTACCATTTGCTAGGAGAGTACTGTACCTGAGAAACACAGATTTTTCTGTAACTTTCCGATATACTTTTCACGATAAAAATATAAGGATAGCCGCATCCATTCAGGTTAATGTTCGATTTTTTTTAAATTCTGCCCTCTTTTAGCTACACAATTTAAGAAAAATCCATGTTTATACTGTGGCCTAACGAGAAAGAATTGCAGATTATTCAATATTTATCTCATGTGAAACATTTCATTTGTTCAAAAGTGATACCAAAAGCATGATTGAAAAAATATGGGGTTAAACTGCATGAACGTAATTCCTCTTGATATTTTTACAGTAAAAAAACATCACAAAATTGAAAAAAATCTGTGAGTCAGAGCTCGTGCCTATATTTTCGCATCCGCTTTTTGCGTTTTCTAAATATGATAGAATTAACCAATACTAATCAAGTTTTCAAGTCGAATTACTTTGGAACTTGTAGAATTGAAGAATAGATACACTATTTTTGGCCTAAGACTGCACTGAGAAAAAAATTTCATTGAATCAATGAAATCGGTAATCATATACTGGCACTTACATATTTAATCATTTAAAATACATTTTTAGTTGAATCAAATATGATCTTATTAGGTCAAAGATGATGTTATTGAATTAAAGAATCAAAGAATTGATCAAATGACAAATGTGTTGAAAGAATTAAATATGTAACTATCACTATATGATTACCGGTTTCATTGATTCAATGAAATTTTTTTCTCAGTGTGCAGTATAAAGTATTATCTGATGGTCTATTTAATTTTGATGTGTATAAAGTATAAAACAGAGTGTTATTTATCAAAGTGTACAATTTGTCATCATATGTATATCGCGAAACGATTTCAAATCATCATGGCATTTTTTGTCGATTCTACTAAATACTGTAAAAAGGTTTTCAAAATATCCTAAAATAAACAAAATTGATATATTCTTATTATATATTGATTACTCTGCGACAATTTTTAACTGGATTGATGAAAAGTCTTTATTTTAGAATCTAAACATTTGCAACGCAAATAAAATATACTAATCAGACTTTTAAAAACTTGGCCTTTATACTGAAACTTTATGTTTAATTTACTTTAGCTTGATTTATTGAATATTTATCGTACTAGAACAGATAGTGAATACATATATTATCAACATCGATTACTTTAGATAGAACAATTATATTATATTAAATAAAATCTTGATGTAAAATGATTATATTCCAATATCGAGTATTACAAAAGTATTTAAATCATTAAATTTTTAAGCGTTTTTAATATTTAATATATTTATTTAGCTGCAATTCCCAGACGTGATTAGTCTTTTGCTTTATTCTTTATCGATTTTTTCTGACCTTTATTGAATTTAAAACAAACATATCTATACGAGAATTGTAGACTAATTTCGAAACCATTTTTCGAAAATCGAATTTCCGTTTTATTTGAAAAAAGTCCTTTTCAAATAAAATTTAAATTCTACTCTCAAAAATCGTGTTTGAAAAAAGTTTTAACAGAGTCAACATAGTTATTTGGAATTTTATTAATATTGTAACTTTTTTACTGGAAATAAAAAAATTTTTTCGAATTTTGAGAACTATCGATTTAGAATCTTATATTAATACTGTAATTTTTTGACCGAAAATAAAATTGTTAATCTCTTTACATTTATTGAAAATGAAACTGCATATACAGCCAGAAGTAACAAAAAAAAATATATATATATTTTTACCCTTTTTTAAAATCAAATACCAGTCAGGGGTTAATCGCGAGCGAGTTCTCTAGCGCGAGCGATGATTTATTAAAATACTGAATATTCGTAATACCAAGTGGAAAGTCTCTTGGAACGAGGAGAAAAGCAGTCGGCGCTCCGACGAGCTTTTCATACCGGCACGGGGCGCCGTTGCAGAAATCCAATTGCGGCGAATAAAGACATATCCGCGGTCGGTCGCGAGGGCCGAAACGACCTTTTCATCCGGCATGGCGAAGGCGATTTTTCGTATAATGTCGCGAAGGCAGCGCCGCGGCCTCGGCGCTAAACGCAATATTAAACGTGTAAAAGTGTAACGACACCGCGGCAACGAGCAACGAGACGGCGCTCTCCCGGTGACGGCGGCGGCGGCGGCGGCTGTATACGCGCTTGGGTTACACGCACGTTGCCTGAGTAACGATGCCCGCGAGGTACTGATGAAAGAATATTGCTCGCTTTTTATAGAGGCGCGCACTACATAAACGCGGCCCGCAGCCTCCGCCGCGAGGTAACACTAGGCAGCCTCGCGCCTAACGCGTATTTATCGCTCGCCGCGCGCGATTCCGGCTCCGAGTTTTTCGGCGCTCGACTGATCTTTAAGTCTTCTGTCTGTTAAGTGCTGTTTTCGCCGACTCGGAGGAGTCGAGCTGACACTCGGAGTTTGTGGGAAAATTGCTAATTCGACCACAATAGTTTTGCATTCGTTTACATTAGTCTCGGCCGCCGATGAGATTTACTTCTAATGCACTTTAATAAAATCGCCTTTCCACTTCTCACGCCACGTATTGGAAATTGTAATGAAACAATATTTTTAGAATATTCTTTAAAGCGGATGAAATTGTTAACTAAGTGAATTTAAATCGCGCACACGGAATGAGTTTCAGTGACTAGCATTTATATAAAACTTGAACCATCTTAATTATTCCAACATCTTGAGCGATGATTTCATAAGAAAGAACAGGCACAAGAAAACCGGCTCAATTGGAAATGCCGCGCTTATTCGAAAAATAATCAGCGAAAGTTCGGGGCGAAATGGCTCGAGGAAAACAAGCGAGAACGCGAGAGCAGCTGCAGTCAGGACTAGGATGTTTCATTCCTGTAAGAGCAGGAGGGGGCGGCGCGGAGGGCAGGCGCGGAGGGCAGGCGCGGAGGGAACGAGGTTGTTGCCAGAGCGGAAAAGGCGACGAGGTCCGTAAAAAAAGCCGAGCGAGAGTGAGCCTGGTACCGGTCATAACGCGCGTATTTCTCATATCGCGCGTTCGCTGATACTTTTTTTCAAGCCCGCCGAGTGCAAGGGAGCCGAAGCGAGCGAGAGCACGACACGGCCTGGGCCATAAATTTTACTGCGTAATATTGTTTAACTGCAAACAGTATACTAACGCCCTTCGGCCCCGGAGCCGAAGGGGAAGATTTAGACGATCTCCTGCAGAAGCGTCCGGGCCTCGGAGCTCCGTCCGCCCGTCGCGGTCCTGCCAATCTGGCCTCGGCGCCTCGAGGCGCCTCGAGCCCATAGGCCCGGGCTCGTTCCTCGGCGAGTTTTCGAGGCTGCACCCGCCGGGACGGAGCGCCGGCCGAGCCCAGGCGGGCAGTACTTTTTCCGCGCGCGCGGCGCAGAACCCCTCCGCCGGGTCAGTTATGAAAGAGCAGCCGAGATGGAAGAAACGCCAATGGTCCGCATAAAGTGCAATAGCGAAATATCGAAGAGGAATGGGCCCCCGGCTCGTCAATTGTGCCAGCGCCTTTACGGATATTATGCGCGGATATGCCGCCGCGTGAGTGAAATTAGAAATGCGCCAGACCCCGGGGAAACGGCCCGTATACAATTTTTTTATTTTCTACGCCTTCTGTACTCGCCCGCTGCGACGAGCTCGTGCATCTCAAGCGAGCAGAAAATCGCTTTTAGGTCCGAGTACGTACACTGTTGTGAGATAAAGGTTTAGTAAAAATTACCACACTGCCTAACGCTGTCAAAACAAACAAAAAATTTGCATACTTTATAGAAAAATTTAGCCGAGAGTTTAGTAAAATATCTTACAAAGTATAGTAATTTCGTTTTTATTTGTAACTTTTACTATATTTCTTCTCTCACCAGGAGAGGACCAGGGGTCCGGGTCACAGATTTTCTTATAACTTCGGTATATATTTTCTAATGTTAAAATATGAAAGAAGCCACGTCCATTCGGTCTAACGCTCAATTTTTCAAAAGTTATGAGCTGTCTTAGCGAAAATCTAAGAACAATCAATTTTTTTTCAATCACTGATAATTTTTCATCTGCTTTCTGTACAGTATTTTAACTATCGGCATTCGACAGGTGAGGTCAAACCCTGTCGATTAAAATAAGATCATCTAAAAATCATTATTTGTTCAAAAGTTATAGTCAAATAAAAAATGACCATTAAAATAGCATAAAAAAAATTATGAAAATTCACCGACGTAATTTTAGCTTATTTTTATTGTAAATTTTTATTTAGCTATAACTTTTGAACAAATAAAGATTTTTAGATGATCTTATTTTTAATCGACAGGATTTGATCTCACCTATCGAATGCCGATAGTTCAAATACTGTACAGAAAGCAGATGAAAAATTATAAGTGATTGAACAAAAATTGGTTTTTCTTAGATTTTCGCTAAGACAGCTCATAACTTTTGAAAGCGGTTTCTTTCATATTTTAACATTAGAAAACATATACCGAAGTTATAAAAAAATCTGTGACCCGGACCCCTGGTTCTCTCCTGGTCAGTGTATTTACACGACAATTAAAACGTGTATTCTGTTGAGCAAAGACAAGTACGTGTAACCTTTCCTTCACTCGCCGACGAAAGTTTATCGTCATTTTCAATGACTGTAATGACGTTTTAAAATATTGGGCTATTGAATTCAAGACTTTTGATGGTGACTGCACTAATCATCGATTTACTGGGTTTACGAAGAGATAAAGTCAAAAATATTAGAGAGTTCGTCGAACGAAAACGCAATTTCGAAAAGTTGTGCAGGACGCTTTACTTATCACGGGGGGATGCTCTAAATACGGATAAAATGAGTTATTACCGGAGTCGCGTCATTTAATATTCAACAATTGCTTCGAGAATCCCAGAAACGCGAGTTTTCAGTTTGAATTAACTATTCCTGCATGAAAAATCTTAATATGCGAGGTTACCTATGTCTAAACATACGAGCGGTGACGACTCTGAATTTTCGCGATTGCCGCTAAAAGGAGCGAAATTTAATTTCGTTAAATTTGCGACCGCACGGGTACATTCTTATTAGCAGGTAGTTCTTTTATTATTTAAATTGAAAAGCAAATTTATTCTCGAGTGGAAATTTTATCAGAGTTACAGCACATGTCGTTAATACAATATAATTACGAATTAAGCTAATTTGTGGCTTTACCACAGTTACTTTTTGACAGAGCTCGAATTTCGTCATTCTTTTTCTTCCTCAAATTCACTTAATACCGTGTAAATATTAATCGGCAAAGAACATTCAGTAAAAGAACTAATATGGAATAATTAATTAAAGAGGGGGCTGGTGTATTTTTGAAAATCTACGTGAAGCAAATGAATTTGTAAAAACATTACGGATAAGTAAAGCCTTTATAACCAGAGAAATTTGATAAACTCTTGAATAATCAGTTTCTAGCGACACGTCGAAGAATCGACATTTCATAAAATCGAATAAACATTGGTGAAAACGTCCCGAAGCACAAATTTCTGAATCCCCAAATTTAAGTAGGTAGGTGCATCGAAAGAAAAGTTACTCATAGCAGCGACTTAAACGAGGGTAAGATAGGCGTAGGTGAGAAGGAGCCCCGACGATTTAAGCGCAGAATTTAGCGATACTGAAAGATTAAGCTCCCGCGACGCTCTCGGTGTCTTTCTCTTCGGTGCTCGTCAGCCCCTCCGCACAGAGACGAACGGGCGGGCAGGGCGACAGAGAAAGAGAAAGAGCCTCGCGTGCTTAGCCCCCGCCGGCTCATCAATATTTCTCTTTGCTCATTGTTCTTGTACAATATGGCAAGCCTACGCTTCGGACGCTCCGCGAATTCGTGTGCCTCTAAGTACTTGTTGAGCCCGAGAGCGAGTGCGCGCCGACGTCGCTCTATAAATTGATAACGAATCCCCCCTTCGGCTCTCTGGGCTTGCCTACATTTTTCCTCCCCCCCGCGGCTTTTTTATTCGCGCCCAAGACGCTGCAATTGGCTTTCATTATAGGGGACAGTGCTCGGGGACTTTTGCGGATATCGAGCCGGCCAGCCGATTTCGGAGGCCAAGTTTGCGGCTTGTTTGCCGAATGGCGAATGAATAATCGAGATGTTCCGGTGCAGGGGCGCGTATCAAATATCTGGCAAGTATGTAGAATTAATGTGTGTTAAGAGAGACGGGCTCGGGGTTGACGAGGGGGGGGGGGGGTGGAGGGGGAATGCTATACGGTGGACCGGGTGCACGTCGTAAACTCATGCGCACATAGCTGGGTAAGCGATGCACATATAAGAGAGGCAAGGCGGCGGCGGTGGCGGCAGCAGGAGGCAAGCCTATCGGGGGCTTCGGGCTTGTAGCTATCGTGTATTGCTGCACCGGCAATAGTTATTAGGTAGTCGTAGTTGCGGGTTGGTCGCTGCGCGTTGTACGGGTTAACGTTGCAGGGCCACCGCCGCCGCCGCCGCCGCCGCCAAGAGCGAGAGAGGGAGCGAACAATGATATCGGCTATTTGATTTGCAACCGACGACAATGCAGCCTGCGACTACTGCGCGCACCGGCCGTCGTTGCCGCTGCTGCTGCCGCTGCTGCTCTCTCTCTCCCTCCCTCCCTCTCTCTCTCTCTCTCTCTCTCTCTGTGCACACGAGAGAGCCTGCCGAACTTGTCAATAGCAGCGACAATGTCCCGAGGAACGCGCTTTTGCGGAGACAACCTTTCCTCCGTACGTCTCTGCCAGGGCTCCCGCTGCCCTTTTGATCTGGCCTGCGGCGCAAAGGCATAAGCAGCGCGAAAGAGCCCGTTGCCCCCTAGCTCCTTTGTAAGCGTTGCTCTCCCTTGCAAGGCGAGCCAAATATCGCAAGTATTACAGCGGGCCGAGCTTGCGCGCTTACCAACTTTTATTGCCGATTCTTTCGTCCGCCTGCTAATGCTAATCGATTCGACTTTTCTTTGCCCGCGAATTATATATTTATTCCAACCGCGAAGCGAGATAAATAATTAATTCTGCATGCCCAAGTCCGAGGGATGCCGCGGCATATTTTTACGTTTTAAAGTGTGTTGATTAAATTTTTACCCCTCGTTCCATCTAGTTTTTCTCATAATTAATTCTTTGATTCTAAAATGCGGTTGTCTTAATTTACTTTACATCATATAAATACTGCAGAGCATTTCGAAGAAAATCGTAAAATATCTTTCTTTTTCTTAAATGATATCGCCTTAAAATAGCGCATCTGTTCGACGGCGTACATTTTTTTGCAATTGGCGAGAAAATCGATTTAATTTTTAACCAAGACTTTATGAAATTAAATAAATTTCTATTAATAAAGTGAATTTCGCTTGATCTGCGTTGTATTATACGAGATCGAAAATAGTAAAGTGTCAGATAACTTTTTCAATTCAATTAATCCTTCCTCCTAGAGGCAGCTTTGTGATAGTAATTTTTGGAGTTCCTCTAAAAACCTGTTATAATTGTATTTTAAGGTGTCAGGAACAAAAATAAATGGTTTTTGAAAAATGTCTGTATGGATGCGTGTGTGCGTGTGTGTGTATGTTACGCCTGGATCTCAGCTTCTACTGAACGGATTTTCATCGTTCACAGATATTTTTTTTTTTTGTGATGGCAGCGAAAAAATCCTTTTTTTTTTTGTTTCGTTTATTTGTTTTTGTTTTATCGATTTTTGAAAAATTTAATTTTAATTTTTTTTAATGATATAAGATTGAGATATTTCAATTGAACAAGAAGCATTTTAAAGAGCATAAAAATATTTCAGAGAAAAAAATTACTCTAGCTATCATGGTTCTTTTGTTTTTAACAAAATAACATATTTTACAACAAGTGCGGGAAGGAGACTATTCCACGAGTGGGAAGTTTGCAGTACGAGACGGAGGCGAGTGCGTGTTAGCCGCAGTCGACTATGCAAACTTCACACGAGTGGAATAGCTTTTCGCACGTGTAACACACGATATTTTTTTTAACAAATGCATGAAAATGGTACTTTCGAGTGCTTAGAATACAATATACA